>OX235274.1:117925461-118289164 GCA_944472155.2 Trichobilharzia szidati | reverse complement strand
CGCATATTGTGGTGGCAATCGCCCCCATGTTTTATGTAACCTCGGTAACAACAAATTAGGAGTTTGGATAGTGTAAGCTTTGGGAATTTTCTAAATACACATATACAATCATATCGAGACAAAACAGTTTAGGAACACGATGGTTACATAAATGGAAGCCACTAAAATTATCACTTGTTGCCCCCCAATATTTGTCAGAAATCTATAAACTTCATGACACCCAACTGAGGATGCAAAGTTCAGCACTGCAGTAGTGTTTAGAGGAATCCTAGGTCGTTACTTTTCTGGGGAAGTCTCAATTCAAGCCCTATTATTGATCTCAAACATAACCATGGGCATTTATCACACAAGCTCGACATGACACTAAGTATGACTTGAATATCAAAAAAAACGTCGATGTAACAACCATTAGCAGCAAAAGTTTGGGAGGGTGTTTGGACACTTCACCATCAGAAAACGCATTACCGTTCCATTAGTCCATTAATGATGTCCTGACTATTCACATAATTGTATTCACTTCTTGGATATTGAGCTCAATTTCCAAAGGATACAACAGAATAACTACGTTAGCTTGCTCTACTGTGACGTGTTACTAGGGTATATCCATTTCTATGTGAAAACCTACATCTCCTTTTCTGAATAAGCTGCATTTCGCACATCACTTCTAAAATAGAACTTATGCTCACAACTAACAGAAGCGTCGGAAAATCAACAAACGGTACAAACCCTGAATCATGAGACATTCCTTAATCTCGGTGTGTTTTATGACGTTAGTAGAGAAGTTATTCCTTCCGAGTGAAAATCCCAGTACATACTGCAAATCATGCGAGAGGCATTAACTTTACCCTGCTTCAACATTCAAAAATCTCCAAGAAAAAAAAGAATCTGTCCTGCCGACATTTCTTCCTGGTGAAGACGGGATGTGCACACCGTACGTATCAGTTGATATCGACCAAAAGCTGATTACCACCTCATACCATAACGTCTTTCACTGGAAGAGATGGACAACTTACGCGCTAACCTTGCATCTAGCCTTATTTGATGACAGGATATAGTGGCTGTCAGAGAAGTGTTCGACTACAGCATAACATAATTCGGTTGTATCTACCGACTTCAAGTTTAAATGTAATAACTTAGGCACGAATGACAAGTATTAACTTCAATGATTTATATGAAGAGGAGAAAGATAGTATTAGAAATTAGAAGCGCACTGCATGATGTGTATAAACGACGACAGTTTTAACAAAGCTTACAAAAATATTTTCATTGCTTACAATGAATAACCTAAATCCCAATCATGTTGAAGAATGTTTACTCTCACCCCTCAAGACAGAATTTTACAGACTAATATTGCTTACTAAGGAAGGAAACAACCTTGACACGTTACAATCGAACGGGGCGGAAGACCTTGAACTTACTCATTGTCCAATATCCAATATCGGGCTGAAATTATCCCGCATGCTCAAGGTCATTGATGTAGTGAGACGCTCAAAGGTCATTTTCGTCCATGTTAGTCGGTTATGTTGGATTGCAGTTCCGTAGCCGTTCGTTTACACATTGGTTTTACGTTCTGTTGGCATTTATAGGTGATTCCCATGTACTGATAGCATTCTTTTGTAAAATAGTACTGTTCTTCACAAGAAAATAGCCACATTTTGACGTAGTCTTCATTGAATGACACTATGTCGAAAGCTGCAGCTTCTACAAGAAATTAACTATTTGTGTAGATGACATTACCCCCCAACTACCCCATCTTCTTCATTGTAGAGATGTTTTGACGCATTCAGCATGAAACACTAATCATTACAACCAGTGTGCTAAGTGTGTCGCAATCAGATTCCAATATCCAATATCCAATATCCAATATCCTGATTACGAGCTAGTATAAACCAGTGATTTCTTTGAGCTCGCTTCTTGATTTTAAGGTAGAGGTTCCAGATCTTCGGTGAACTTATGCGTAGTAAATCCCGCCACTCGACTGCTTTAGCTCTGGTAGACTCCAGGAGGAGTGATGCGAGGATTGGTCAAGATTGTGGTTTGTAGTGTGCAGTATGTTAGGACTCAGCTGCTGCCGTGAATGGAGTTTGACCTAACACCCGTCGGTCATTCGGTATAGTCATAAAAGTAGAGTAATAATAATAATAATGATAATGATAATAATAGGTTGTAGTGTAGATAATATAGGTTGAGATAAGTGAAATAATAAAGAAAGAAAGATAGAGTAGTCGGTACAGTGGGAGAAGACAGGACGGGTCGTGAAGATTTAGCTTGTATGCTTATCCATTGACAATGTGGTTTCAAATTTTAAGAGGGTAAGCCATTGAGACACAAACCATGCATTTCTGCATGATTGTCCAGCTTCCGCTTAAAAATCTCCACAGATGGAGCTGTAGTTACGGCCGCCGGTAAAGCGTTCCAGAGACGGCAAACTCGAAGCGAGAAGAAATGTGAACGCACTCGAGTCCTTGGTCTCTGGTGTGCTATCCTTAGCGGGTTACCTCGTGGAAGCCTATAATCACTTAATGGCAGGATGCTCTTGTTAGGATGGGCCTGGTCATTTAGGATCTTATAGACGGTGATGAGGTCTCCCCTGTGACTACGGTAACTAAGTGTGAAAAGACTTAATTTCTTCAGTCTCTCCTCATATGATTTGTTGCGGAGGCCGATCACCCATTTTGTCGCTCGTCTCTGGACACTTTCTAGCATGTTAGCATCCCTTTTGAGTAGCGGAGGAGCAATGATATTATGCACCTCAAGGAGTGGCCTCACGTATGTCGTATACAACGTTAGGAATAGTTCAGGAGTAAGAGCTCCCAGTTGCCTATGCATAAAGTGTAAAGTGCCGTAAGCTTTGGCGACGTCCCTCGTGTAATTTACACTGGTGTCTAGCTTTTCTGTTAAAATAAGGCCTAGATCGCGTTCTGATGGCACACAACTCAAGTTCTGGCCACCAAGGGTGTAATTTGCACTCTGTGACCTGCCGGAATGAAGTTGCACTACTTTGCACTTCTTTAAGTTGAAAGGCATTCCGTTAGCCAGAGCCCAGTCCCCCAGCGTTTGCAGGTCAGCCTGCAATCTGTCGGAGTCTTCCGATGAGTTTATTGCTCTCCAAATCTTTACGTCGTCAGCGTAAAGAAGCGCAGAGCAATTCAGTTGACAGGGCAGGTCATTGATAAAAATCAAAAACATCAACGGCCCTAAGATAGAACCCTGAGGAACCCCTGATGCCGAGGTGTGCCAGGATGATCGGATGCGGTTGACTTTGGTGCAGAATTCTCTCTCGCCTAAATAATCTTCCAGCCATGCGAGAAGTGCTCCAGAAACACCCGCTTTGCTTATTTTGTGAAGGAGCAGACCATGGTGAACTGTGTCGAATGCTTTCGCAAAGTCGAGAAAGATCACATGGACTGGTACCTTTACATCCCAGGATAGTGTCCAATCGTTCCAAGCTAGTAGAAGATTCGTCACACAGGATCTTCCCTTCCTGAAACCATGCTGTGCTTCATGGAGTAGGTTAGTCCCGTCGAAGTATTTTCTCATGTGGTCGTCAATGAGACTTTCGAATATCTTCGATATCACTGGGAGTAGCGCAACTGGTCTGTAACTGGTCGCGTTCTGCCGGTCACCACCCTTGAAGATAGGGGATAGGATGGCTCGTTTCCATTCACATGGAAGTTTTTTTTTTTTTTTTTTTTTTTGAAACAGATCACTTAGGGGTTGGCAGAGACTTTCTGAACACTGCTTCAGGACGGATGGTCTTATGTCGTCGCAACCTGCAGACTTTCCCGAAGCCAACTTTCCCAATTTTATGAGTACCATAGCCGGGGTAATTTGAAATGTACCCAGCAGGTTTTCGCACGTTGGTCTTGCATTGTAATCTTGATGTTTTGTGAGGGTAAAATCCTCGTTACTGTTCAGTTGCCTGTGAAAGGCTAGACTGAATGTCTCTGCCATTTCAAGACTAGTAAGAGATTTCCCATCAGAACCCACTATATTGCAAGCTCCCTGGTTGGTCGGTTTTCTTTCAGACATAAACCTGTATAGGCTTTTGGGGTTCACGAGAAGCTTATTGGCGAGGTTTCTCTGAAATGTCCTTCTATCACTCCGGACTCGTATGTTACACCGATTCCTGAGTTCGAGGTACTCTTCATGTTCGGGTTGACTCTGCGATACTCGCCACGCAAACCAGGCTTTTCGCTTCGCCTGTAGAAGGCGTTGTGTCCCCCTTTTTAGCCATGAACGTTGCTTTCTAGCTTTAGGTGTGACCAAAGGAACAGTGTCTGAGATCGCCTGGTGAATGATCTCCTTTACCACTCTCCAGTGTTCTTCTACTGTAAGCTCTGTCCAATTTTTTGGCCAATTTGCTTCAGACAAAAGTCTTCGCATTTCGGTGTAATTGGCTTTGTTATAACACAGATAGGGCTGTGTATTGTCCCACTGTAAACGCTCGCGGAGGACTATGTCGAATGTTATGACCGCATGGTCACTACTACCTATGGGAGTCGTGATCTGAACGTTTTCCACTAGTAGCTGGTCACTAGTGAGCACGTAATCCAGTCTAGAAGACTTCCCATCTGGGCCCCATCTAGTATCCATTCTGACATTTTCGGTGAATCCGGCCTCCGTGATGGTATGCAGCAGATTTCGATCAAATCTGTCCTGGGCACATCCCGTCATCAAGTTAAGAGATGGGGCATTGAAGTCTCCAGCTATGACAATTTGATCATAACCCAGGTCATGTGTCGCTGAAATTGCATTCAGCAGTACCTGGTTGTGGTCTGCTCCACATGAAGGTGATCTGTAAATGCTGCCCACTAGATACTTACAGTACCCAACGGTGAAATGGCACCATATGGAGTCAGGGAGCTCAATGAGGGGAGGGTCGATTGCATGGACACATCTGAGCTGTTTGTCAACGTATATGGCGACTCCACCTCCTTCTTTCAGATCCCTATCTCGCCTGACAAGGACCATATCATTTATACTGACTTCGCTGTCTGCCACCGTAGGGGTTAGCCAGGTTTCCGTCAGTATTATGATTTTGGAGTTCAGCTGTGATTGTAGGTATCTAAGTTCAGCTATTTTGCCTCTTAGACCTCTCACATTACTGTACAGGCAACTGGTAGTCAGTCTCACCACGTCCCCGTATTGGGGGGTGGTTGACGTGATGTGGGCTGTCGGTTGAGGAGTTATCCTACGAACTAGTTGGCCGATTCCCCGGGAACCGGCCTGTTGGAGTTTTTTTCTTCTGATTCAATCGGAGCACTTGGATGGCACTGGCTATCATCGTCCGTGCTGCACCGCTGTATTGTGACTAGGGGTTGGGGATGTTCTATGACAACGTTTTGCTCTCTCCTTTGGGTACGAGGCCGGCTCTCGCAGCAGCGAATGTGTCTGCTGACCTTGTCTTTGGTCTCGTACCATCTCTGGAGAGCAGTAGTCAAGTGGTCTCGGGAGCTAAACTTAACAGCTAACAGATGTGGGGTGTTAATTGACATTAGGTGAGTGGGTCGAGGCAGTCTAAAAATAGAGACAGCCCCTGAACTTCCCAGACCCATCTGGGATGCCAACCATCTCCATTGCTGGACATCGTGACAGTGCTTCTCACAAGCGTTCCCAGTTTCCAGTTCAGGAATGCCGTGAACAACCATGGAGGCAGAAGGAATAAGCTCTGGCGACTCCCTCGCCATCTGTCTTTCCTTCCATGGCCTATCTGGCCTAACACGTATATTGCAGGTCCTCCCTATAGAAAGGACTTGGGAAGTCAATAAAACTTTTTCGGCATCTTCGGCAGAGCCTAGTGTTACCCTCAGTGGGGATGGTTTGCCTTGAGGAGCAGCAGTGCCCTTATACAATCTGCACAGTTTTACTGGTCGGATGTCCAGACCCAGTGTGCTACATAAGTTGGACCACTGTTCCTGATCAAACAGGGCCCTGTTTTCCAGCAGACTACTGCTACAGTCTGGTACATTAAAGAGGATAACGCAGTTTGATCGACTGACCGTGGATTTAGGTTCGGTCCTCGCACATTTGTCATCCCCCTTAAGACCGTTTTGTTTCATCTGGTGCAACTGGGTATTATTATGTGTCGCAGTGCTGTGGCCACTTTTACTGGTGGACGGTAAGGGTCTTTTCCCGGCGACAGGTACCCTTGGTGCTTCAACCTCTGTGTCTGGGGCGGTTATGGCAGGAATTGCAAGTATAACCGGTGTGGATTTTGGTATCCCCGATTTACATGCAATTGTGCTGTTTTCTGAGTTGGTGGGAGTGAAACGTTTCACGTTTTTTCCTGATATCTCTATGACATCTGTAGCTTTCGAGGAACTACACGAGGCTGCATTAGGACGGCAACTTGGGCAAATGTACCAGAACCATGGGCATGGGTTCTTACGCATAAAATCGTAATATACCTTTGGTACCCCGGTGTCACATCTACAATGTACCCATTGCTTACAAAAGTTACATTCGAAAGCAGAATCTGCTTGTTCGACAATAGAATTGCAGACCTTGCAATCGTCTGCCTTCTTGGGGAACGTTGTAGTCGTCTTGCGACGTCGTGAACGTTTCTTATTGGCCTTCCTGTTTGTTTCAAGGCCTACTGTGGATATAGGTGTCATACTATTCACCTGTTTGCTTAGTTTGGCTGAAGCTCTGGTAACTACGGTGCATGGTCTCCCATTACTTATCTTGGGATGAGAATCTATAGTCATTTTACTCCTAAAATAATACCGATGATTAAATGATAAGAGAGAGTGGAGTTTTGTCCAATAGACTGACAGCAAAAGACAGTAGAAAGCACAGAACGGAAAGATAAAGTATATAAGTAAAAGCTTTTGACTTTACCTGTAACTTTCGGGTTATTCGGCTTCACAACAATCACGTAACAGACCACCAAGTCCTGTATATTTGAAAGAGTGAGGGGGATGTTGCTACAGAAGTAGCACCTGAAGCTTGGGCAGTAGTTCGAGACAGTGGGAAGTACTAAACACAGGCTCGGTGAAGAAGAAATGGTTGAATAAAATTCGCCGGATAGGAAGATCAGGTTTCCCAAACGAATTATTCACAAAAGTGGATATTTCCTGTTAGACGGAAAAATGCACGTCGTATTCAAGGAGCGCGCGTCATCCACATGACGCGGACACCAACATAACTAGCCAG
Source organism: Trichobilharzia szidati (assembly GCA_944472155.2). Lineage (NCBI taxonomy): Eukaryota > Metazoa > Platyhelminthes > Trematoda > Strigeidida > Schistosomatidae > Trichobilharzia > Trichobilharzia szidati. The sequence goes on along the minus strand of OX235274.1, from coordinate 118,282,006 downwards.
GAAACGAGAATTCCTATCAATCCAGAAAACATATAACAAAATTTTATTAAAAATTATTGACAAAAAGAATTTGCCGAGCGAAATTTCAACCAACATGCTGGATAAGTCCAGCCCCAATATCGTTTTTACGAGCTAGTATAAACCAATTTGATTTCTTTGTGTTCGCCTCTTGATTGTGAGGTAGAGGTTCCTGATCTTCGGTAAACGTCTGCGTAGCTCGTCCCGCCACTCGACAGTCGTAGCTTTGGTTGACACCAAAGGGAGTAGTGCAGGGATTAATTATATGTGGTTTGTAGTATGAGGTGTGTTAAGACTGTTACTACTGTGAATGGAGTTGATCCTTTCACCAGTTGGTCCTTCGGTATCGTCGTCAAAAGAAATAGATAATAATAATAACAATGATAATAATAATAGATATAATTAGTGAAGGTATTCAGATTAACAGACAGAAAAAGAATAAGAAAACGTGACAACAGTCAGTCAACCGGTATATACATATATATATATACATACCGTTAATAATGATAATAATGATAGGTGTAGGTAAAGCTGTCAGGAGAGTAAGTCGGAAGAGAATGTAAAGAAATAAAACGACAAGTTTAATTGTCTACTTCTGAATGGTGTATGAGATTTTAAGGGGATAGGCCATTTGGATGCAGTCCTTGTGTCGCTGCATGGTTGTCCGGCCTTCACTTAAAGGCGTTCACAGACGGTACCGCAGCTACATCTGCCGGTAAGGAATTCCAGGGACGGCAAACCCGCAGGGAAAAGAAGTGGGAGCGCACCCGGATTTAGACAGGACACCTGGGTGACACAGACTGTTATTCTCAGAACTGCATCGCCCTAGTGTCACTGAAGCTTGGGGACGTATTAAAGCCTCAGTTTGCTGCCTCCTTATGGTTCGAGGTCTGCTTTCGCAGCATCGGATGTGTCCTCCAATTTTTCCCTTGGTCTTATACCACCGTTGAAGTGCTATGGTCAACTGCTCCGGGGAGTTGAATGTGACACTTAGCAGCTTTAGAGAGCTAATCAGTGTGAGATGAGCGGGGCGAGGTAGTCGGGAAATGGAGATGTCTTCAGAAGCGCACAAGGCCATCTGAGATAACAGCCATCTCCATTGCTGTACGTCATGCATGTGTTTTTCCAGCTCCGGAACACCGTGTACCACCATAGAGGTAGAAGGCATCAGTTCCGGTGACTCCCTCGCCATTTGTCTGATAACCCATGGTCTGTCTTGTCTCACCCTTATGTTTGAACTTCTGTCGATGGCTATTACCTGAGCCATTAGTAGTACCTTTTTGGCCTCTTCGGCAGAGTCCAGTGTAACCCTTAATGGGGGTGGCTTACTCTGAGGCGTGTGGACACCCCTGTACAGCCTGCACAATTTCACTGAACTAGTGTTCAGACCTAATTTATTGCACAGGTTGGACCACTGTTCCTGATCGAACAGGGCCCGGTGTTCAAGCAAGCTCTCCTTGCTTACAGGTACGTTAAAGAGGATAGGAGAATTAAACCGATTAACCTCAGACTTAGGTTTGGCCTTTGGCTTCTTGTATTCCTTTGCAGCATCAGTAACTTTAGGCTTCATCAGGTTCTGGCCAGCCTTTGTTGTGTTGCCAAGCTTGCCTGTGGATGCATGTGGTACTTTTCTAGTTCTAGTCAGTAGGACTGGAGTGTCCTTCTTACTGTCTGTGCCAAGTGTCGGCAGTGTGGTGTTAGCAGGTGGGGAGCTGCATAAGACTGTGTTGGGACACAAGAGCGAAAAGTTGTTTCTGCTATCCGCAGACACTCTCTGTGAGACTATGCCAGGGCAACAAAGTGGACAGATGTACCAAAACCACGGGCACGGGTTACTTCTCATAAACTCGTAGTATGCTTTCTACACCTCTTTATCACAACGGCAGTGCACCCATCGTTTGCAAAAATTGCATTCAAACGCTGAGTCAGCTTTAGAGACTATCATACTGCATGCCTGGCATTCGTCTCCCTTACTTGATGACGCCTTCGAAGTCTTATGACGTCTTGAACGTTTCCTTTTAGGTTTGCTGTGTTTCACACACTGGCTTTCAGTTGATGCAGGGGTAGTATCCTGTCCCCCTAGTATTGCCTGTGCCGTTTCAGTACTAGACTGTGGTAATGCAGGCGTAGAATCAGGACAGATGAGACCCACATGAGTCTTTAGGATTGGTATGCGGGAAGGGGTTGATGTCCCTGGGTTTTTGCCTCCTCTGGCTGAAGCCCTTGTGACCACAGAGTAAGGTGTTTTAGTGCCTTTTCTAAGGCTATTTTCGACAGCCATATTAACAATCACTAAAACTTATGCTGTATAAGAATAAGAGTGCAACAGTATCTACCCGCAAGAACAAAAATAAGACTGAAAAAATTCAAGACAAGGAAAAAAAGGTTTTCGACTTTACCTAGTACTTTCTGGATGATCGGCTTCACAGCAATCATGTGGTAGACCAACAAGTCTTGTTTACCTGAACGAGTGGGGAAGATGCTGCTACAAAAGTAGCACCAGAAGCTTTGGCAGTAGTTCGAGACAGCTGGACTCACCACACACAGATTCAATATGTAAGTAATGGTTGAATTTAATTCACCGGCTAGGAAGAGCAGGTTTCCCAAGCGGATAATTCACAAAATTGGTATATTTTGGCTAGAGAGGTAAAAGCACGTCGTATTCAAGGAGCGCGTCTGGAAAAATGCTGCTGCCCTGGATGCAAATAGGAGGAAAGAATGGGAACTATACAACTCGAGCTTCGAAGTTTTGTGGTTACTGTTGGTATAATTACAAACAATAAATTTATTTGGAACTTTGGCCAGTAAGAAAACTGTTTCACTGTGTGGTATTTCCGACAATCTAGTACTCAAGCAGATAGTGCTGTAGAAGTAAAATACTAGACTGCAGTGTTCTTCACCCAACATTTAATGCAAACGTCATTGTTTAGGTCAGCTTATTTTGCTGAAGGTGCGTGATCAATGACCCATTGCATACTCTTGTGTTACGTAAGTTCGCTCATGCATGATCCCTAGCTAGCTGGGAAATCACCATTGAACTACCATTCAGGTTTCGAAGTATACCTCATAATTTGGGCGAATGATTTGGTGTTTTGAGCTGTCTTTGGTCTAAGCAGAAGAAGTGCTATAGAAGTTGGAGGATATCCCCTTATCTCCTGGACTGGTGGGCCCTTAGACTAGCTTCATCTAGAGTGGGGAGTGCTCAAACAATCTTCAGTCTATCTCGGTTAGTCCGTTCCATTGTGTATTCCTTTATTTGTTACATTGGCTGTATTTTAACAAATCCTTCTCACTGCATGTGACCAGACGTGCAGATTATATTCATTCCACTGGCTGGCTTTCCTATTCAGCCAGTGCTCTTTTGTCCAGAAACGACGCTGGAGCCAACTTCTATGAACAGTGTAGCTGGACACCTACGAGACACCTGAAGGGCCACTTCTGAAGAAAAACTATCTCTTGGGTTAACAGTGTTTTGAAAAGCTATTCCTCAGAGTTGACTAAGGGTATGGTTCATCCTAACACATGCTTCCACCAACACCAGTCAATGAGAACCAATATAGGACTCTTCAGAAAGTCGTTTCTCTCCTAGTTACCACGGCTTGTGCAGCTCGAACCTGTGAAACTTCAAGGAATCGCCTCTGACAATTTGCAGCTTAGGCTGATGGAATCCTAACATTACTGCAGTAGTCACAGAAGTTCACTAGACCAGTAAACGAGCTTCGAGTAGTGACTGTGAAACGACAGGGTTATGCAGCTCTGCCAAGCGGATTCTTAAGTCAAGCAGCCCCTACATTTCGCCCAGCCAACGATATAATTCATTTCAATATGGCAACTGACGTGGTCGTTCGAAGTCTTAACTACATTCACCTAGGGATCTGCAGTTGAGTTGATATCATAGTACCCGTTTCTATAAAGCTAGGTGCTACCGATAACCCTGCAATTTTAGCAAGAATTCAAGGACTATGGTAAACTAACACACCAGCACTTAAAGAAACGTGGCACGTTCAACGTTTGCGTTGCATTTTTGCGTGATTCGTTACATAAAATTTATCTTGTTGTAATCCTTGCACAAGTACTATACTACTTCCATACCTGTAACCATTAACTCTTATATTAAATTGTTATGGTTAATCAAAGTAAAAAGCAACGAGCCCAATCCCCTGTAAATCCGGTGACTAATTTTACGTCTTTGATTGCTACACCAAGCAACGCACTCCCTACAAACGGCTGTAACAACCGAAGACGAGGGCTAGGCAACAGATGGTTTATTAAGCAAATCAACGCATATTTATATATTTCCATGTACATTATTATGGATTAGTTAAGCAAACAAACATAATCTTCTGATTGGTTGTATCTCACGTAAAGTTAATCTTTCATCTCTTTGTGACTGTTTCTTGAACCTCAGATCATCTATATGTTAACTGTATCCGCCTACGCAAAGTCTGCCATGGTCGGTTTTTGAACCAGTCTTGTTCAGATTTTCTCACGACCAATCTTGAGAACGTAAACATTGACGTCAATTACTGTCATCCAATTTGGCTAGTAGACAGCTCTCACCACACGGTTAAAGGAGCCAAATAACTCACTTATGTGCGTCGAGCTAGAATCGAGAATAAAACTGTACTGACAGCTAGTATTAGCACTACTCCTAAAAAATCAGTACCCTCTGCTCATACATAGCCCCTCCCTACACCTTATGTGCTTGTCGAAAAACTCCCGCCACCAATTATGGGTAAAATCAAATCAAGTGGCAAAATCCAACCACCAAGCTCTGTTTCAGTACTATCTTCAGAAATAGAACTTCTAAAGTTGTCTATAGGAGAACTTAAGGCTGAGTTAAGGGAAATAAAATACAATGAGTCAGTAAATGCTGGAAATTCTGAAACCAATACCAAAATATCCAAATTATCAGATCAGATCAGCGATATCAGATCGCAGATCTGTGAACTGACACCTCTAACTATCCTCATGAAGACTGTAAAACTTGACACAGAATCGGTAACTAAGGTAGATAACATCATTAACTTTGTTACTACAGAAGTAAAAAACGACTCGACGCTAAACTGAGTGCTATTGTCTACAACGTTCCGGACAATGAGGCACTAAAAAGGGTACAGCGCATCTTACTTAGTGAGGCGAAAATGCCCAACTCCCAGACTAAGTGCTATAGACTGAAGAAGAGTCAACATGAAAAGTGTTGTCCTATTCGTCTCCAGTTCGAAACACCGGCAGAGACCAGAAAATTCATCCACTCCCAACGCATCCTATCGCAAGCCAGAAACTACAAACTAACAAAGGTTGCGGTGGACAAGACAGTCATAGAAGGGTGCGCATATAATTATCTCACTAAGCCTAATTGTGAAATAAATAATAGGACATTGCAAGCGGCCATTTTACCCAACCATTTGGGAGACACCGTAGAACCCACCTCACCACTCCTCTCAAACCACACAGAATTGTCCTTCCATAACTCCCATTAGTAAAGAGGAAATAGTTAACAAACCCACTCAAAATATGTCACCGGCACCGAAAAATCAAATAAACTCACCAAATGCTTCTCAGCAAAATGTATACGATAAGGAAAATAATACCCCAAATCATGCCTACAATAACAATGGCACTATAAATAAGCCCACACTTCCCACAGTGAATAGTATTAGCACTCACAACGTGCGAAATCGCACCATGGCACACACTGATAACCAACGTCACAACAATGCCACCCTCAATAGTACAAGTGGCAATAGTCAGAACTCGGCTACCAACAACTCAGGGTCTTCGGAGTATGGCAAACAAACTAGTTTTGATCGGATATATGGTACAGGTATGCTGGAAACTTACCCGCAAAGCAGTACACACGAAACCCATACAAAGACACAACTAGTATCAAACAATAGGTGGAATAATAAACCATGGTCATCACAAGGTCCCAATCATTTTTTATCCCCTGCGTCCCTGTCAGCGTTGAAAAAACAGCTGGTGGGGATGTTAACACTAGTGCCGGCTCCCCCTTGCATGAAAACAGGAACAGTCTAGTGCACCCGCATCCATTAGGCACACTTGATACTTACACAGATATAGGTTAAATAAAGAGCCCTACCCACGTTTCTAGCCTAACTAAAACTAAAAATGCCTTAGCCTATAGCAAATCCAGTACTCCAACGCTTAATTCTTCACCGAAAACAGCACACACCAACTCGATAGGCATAGGTGAGCATTATGTTGAAACTCCTCTTAACATAGGGTCGTCATGTCAAGCAGAACTACTGGGTGATGAACCATATTCGGAACTGATTAACGAATTTAAATACTTTGTGCCGTAGTAACCCTGTGGACTTGGTTCACTTTCAGTGGAGAAATAAGCAATGCTCCAATTGGCAATCTATCTTTTGATATTCTTGGGTCACTGCACAAAGTATTCTGGCAGCAGCGCCAGGTTCAGGATCTGTGGGTTGACAGTCCTTAAACCTGGTACCCGAACAAACCTTTTCCTTCGCGTTAAATACCACACTTTGCTCTCACAAAAAGTCAGCCTCAAGAATTGTTCACTGTAACCAAGACACAACAGTGAATGGAAAAGTTGCTTTCAGATTCCCAATGTGAACGCTGCAGTTTGGCATGCCCATGATTTTTAATACGTGCCCACCTACTGTCTGGATTGTCAGTGTACCATTCACATTGCCCTCCTCTCCACTGTCCTTACTACTTCTAGTTCTATCGGAAAGAAAGAACACATATTATATTATCTAGAAGTTTCTCTTTTCCGTATTTCCCCCAGTGTCCTGCTTCACCACATGCAAATAATTTGTTTCTCTTCTGGCGCTCGTTCTCTGGGCTGCTATTTGGTACTGTGAACTCTCGATTATTTGATCTCTCTGGCCCGCTTTTGGTGACTCTATTGCAGCTGTGATTATGCTCAGTAGCTGTCTAGTAACATTCGCCAGCTCACCAATATCCATAGTTTGCACAGTGTTAACCACTTCTACTTGTCAAGAGATGTGTATAAGAGCACTTTAGATGAGGTAGGAAGCCAAAAACTGCGTCTCTCGCTCTTTTTAATGCGTGGGAAGCACGATACGGAGCATACTTCTCTAGTTCTGCACCAACACTAAATGATCTTCGTCTGGTCTCAGCTTCGTGGCATGAATTCGCTGAGTCTGGTGCTATCCGTCCATCTGGCCGTCGAACACCACCACCAGTATTTCGGCCAATAACATCTGGGCCTCCTGTTCTCTCCAAACTATCGTACTTCACCTTTCCCCGACCTCTTTGCTTCGTTTCCATCACAAACGTCCTCATCATTAGATCCTGAATACTCACCAACTCCACAACAGCATTGAGGCCCCTGCAAGAAGCCCCGTATGTATCATTCTTCGGAAGCTGAAGGCTATGGGATGTTCATTATCTAAAGGTAGCGGCGCCGGGTTTAACTCGGGAACACAAGAGTATTGACAAGTCAGTGGACACACATAAACAGAGTACACCTGCACATATTAAAAAACAATTTGCCCATGTCTTTGATATTGTTCTACTTCGTCTTCCTTTAACGTCTTCTGTGTAGTTTTACAAGCACCTTTCACTCACTCTTCTTGCCATTAAGTACATCCCCCCACTATTCTATATTTTTCGCGGACAACACATGTTTATACCCGTACCTAAATACTACTTATAAACCTTATCAGTAGCACACGCTACATGTGTACCATATCTACTTGCAAATAATTTCAAATAATTTTTGAGGAGAAACACTCAACGGCATGGTAGATACTGCCATGTCTCGTACTCTATCGTCAGTCGGATTTCGCAGTAGCCAACAAGTGACAGCCACTCCTCATTACGACTTCAAGATGCCAGCGAGTGAAAATGGCATCAGTCGAGAGGATGAGAATTCTGTATAAAGATGACGACGATCATGTATGGCATCGTTTTCTAGTAGTTAGTGAACCTGCAGATGACCCAGTTCTGGGTGATGATGACCATCTATCGATATCAATGTTACGTTTTGAATTTCGGTAGCCGTCAGAAAACTCCGCTCAATGTCTGCAACTAACGCTGCTATAGTAGAAATAAATGTTAGCACTTGTTCCGTTGCTACATTGAAAAGACATCCGATGGAACATGTTGCATTTTTCTCAGGTATTCTTGTGGTTAGTAGGCTGACATAGTGAGAACAACATTTATAAAGCGCCACAGTGACACTGTGCGCCGATTAGACAGGTGAAGGAAGCCAGTTTGTTGTGCCGTTTGGGTGGCCTCAATTTCGCCTCCCGTTGGCTTCAAACAGAAATAACACTGACGATCGTCGTGTGGCCATTCATCCTGTATGACCCGAGCTATAGCAACACTACCTGCTGGCTCTAAAGCCTGGCCCACCCAACTTGGCTGCCAGGTTGCCCTTAACACCACCCAGCTAGCTAGGGGAGAATGTAGCACTGAGGGCTGCTCAAAGGTGTATTTGTTGGCTATGGCACCAGTAGATTATAGATAAACACGATCATACCACACGAAGTTGCCGAGCTATTTTTTCTCGGAAATCCTACTGACCACCACTGGTGAAGCTGCCCAGATTGCAGACGAGCTGAAAAAAATACGGAATTCAAGTACTGGGAATATGTGAAGGCAGATGGAATGGAAGTGGACTCATCAAGTTGTCAGCGGGCGTGGCTATCACGATGTTACCAACGGCAACGAAGGCCCTGATGCAATGGGAGGCAATCTCGCCCAGGATAATGATCGCCAGATTCAACTCGAAAGGAAGGAAAGTGTCAATTATACAGTACTATGCACCGACAAACTACGCAGACCTCGAAAAGAAAGAAGAATTCTGCAGATAACTACAGGCAACAATGGACAATATTCCAGTCAGTGACATTAAAATACTAATGGGAGACATGAACGCCAAACTGGGATCAGACAACACAGGAAGGGAACTCATCATGGGTAGAGAAGCTCTCAGAGAGATGAATGAAAATGGCGAACTCCTCTCTGACTTGTGAGCCTTCAATGAACTACAGACTGGCTGGAGCGTATACAAGCATAGTGATATCCACAAGGCCACACGCGTGTCACCAGACGGGCGAACCAAAAACCAAGTTGACTTCATCTCAATGCTGCTCAAGGGAGTGGAGACGCAGCTTACTGGACACAAAAGTGAGAAGAGGAGCAGACGTCGCCTCAGACCACTATCTAGTACAAGGAATGCTCCAAATTGAGTTAAAAGCTTCCGAAGAAACGGGAGCTGCAGATAGACCACAAGCCAAGTTCCATACTCAAAAACTGAAGAATCAGGATACAAAGGATATCTTCACTGCAAGCATAAAGGACAAAGCCGAGACACAAATCAACACTAGCGAAGAGGTCAGCGTCGAAAAGCACTGGAACAACTTGAAAACAGTGTGGAGTCAAATCTGCATGGAAGTTCTAGGCAAAAAGAAGAGACAGGACAAACAGTGGCTCACTACGGACACTTGGAGACTGATAGAAGAGAGAGGGATGGTGAAACAAAAGATTCTCCAGTGCACCGATGAGCAACAAAAACAGGATTTGAATGCAAGCTACAAGACACTGGACAAAAGAGTAAAGAAGAGTGCCAGGGAAGACAAAAGAAAATATTATGAAGCCATGGCAAGTGAAGCAGAACAAGCTGCAGGCAAGGGAGACCTCGCAACACTCTACCAAACAACTAGGTACCTATCGGGCAAAAGTTTGACGCAGATTAAGCCGGTGAAGGATGACAATGGAAAGTCACTCACCAAAGAAATGGAGCAAAGAAAACACTGGGCTGAACACTTCAAAAGACTCCTAAATCGACCACCACCTACAACGCGCCCAGCAATACCAACAACGGAGACAGAGCTACCAGTGAACACCAACCCCCCCGACGAAATCAGAAGTCCTGAAGGCAATCAAGATGCTAATAGCTAAAAAAGCAGCAGGACCAGATGGAATCCCAGCAGAAGCGTTGAAAACGGACCCAGAGACAACAGCGGACTTGATGACGCTACTACTGGAGAAGGTGTGGAAAGAAGGCAAAGTACTCGAGGATTGGAAGAAAGGATACTTATTCAAACTACCAAAGAAAGGAGACTTAAGTCAATGCAAGAACTGGCGCGGAATTATGCTCCTGTCCATCCCAAGCAAAATACTAAGCCGCATCATCCTGGAGAGAATCAAACATGCCCTGGATGAAAAACTACGACCGAAACAGGCTGGATTCAGGAGAAACAAGTCATGCATTGATCAGATGGCCACATTATGGATCATCATTGAACAAAGCTTGGAATGGTAAACACCTCTCCATCTCAACTTCATCGACTTTGAAAAGGCCTTCGATAGCATCGACCGAGAGGTGCTTTGGCAACTACCACGCTACTGTGGGGTGCCACCGACAATTGTACATCTCATCCAACAGCTGTACGACAATGCTGCATGCCAAGTAATCCACAACAGGAAACTTACGGAATACTTCGAAGTGAAGACGAGAGTCAGACAAGGCTGCCTACTATCGTCAATGATTTTCTTGATTGCAGTAGATTGGATAATGCGACAAACAGCGAGCAATGAGGAAACAGGCATAAAATGGACTCACACAAAGAACTTGGAGGATCTGGACTTCGCCGATGATATATGTCTGATTTCCCACAAACTGGAAGATATGCAAGCGAAAAGCAACAAGTTGGCAGAAGAAGCATCCAGAGAAGATAGGACTTCAGGTGAACATAGAGAAAACAGAGGTGATGAAGATTCCTTGGCAAGAACAACAACAAACAACGATCTTTTACCTACCTCGGAAGCATCATTTCAACTACAGGCGAACGGAACTGACGAGGATATCAAAGCAGCAAGAATCGGAAAAGTAAGACAACCTTACACTACTCTCAAGTCTGTGTGGAGGTCAACAACACTCAGCATCAAAAATAAGATCCGGATTTTCAACGCCAAAGTGAAGTCAGTGCTACTATACGTATCAGAGACTTGGCCAGCGCGTCATAAAGAGCATCTCAAACGAACTACAGACCTTCATTAACAGTTGTCTTCGCTCAATACTCAAGATCAGATGGCCGGCCAGAAAAGATCAGCAACAGAGATTTCTGGCAATGAGCGAACCAACATAGCAGGGACCAATTGTGAAACAAATAGGCAGGAAGAAATGGAGATGGATTGGCTGGCCATACTCTGAGGAAACCATCAAGTGACATCACTAGACAAACCATTGCTCGAGTGGAACCCGAAAGGGAGGCGACGAGTTGGTCATCAGTGCAGGGGTGACTTGGAGGAGGTCATGTGAAGAGATGAAAACGTGTGGGCAGACATGGAGCCAGGTGAAGACTCTAGCAGAGAACCGAACTCAATGGAGACGCACGGCTGAAGCCCTTTGTTCCTCTAGAAATTAAAGGAAACAATAGTAATAATAATAAATTTCAGTGGAAGAAAACTGAGGTAACAAATCAATATGTATGTATGAAGAAGTGAAGAATTGATTGAGAGCAATCTTTCAGTGTATTCCTTAGAAGTAAAGTGATCTTGATGGTCAATATCCGTAGTCCACTTGCACCATAGAGTAGTTTAATTTGATAGATAGGTGAAACAGGATTACTTTATGATAAGTGACACTGTGAAGATATTCTTTTTGTCATAATGATGTTGCCTTCATAACATTATTCTATGATGGAAATATTGTCACCACTGAAACTGACTCAGTGTGGTCTGAACTCGGAAAAATGATATCTACATCCCAGTGTATATCTGAAGAAACTTTCTTGAGACACCACTAGTGATGAAATGCTCCGAAGATAGGAAAACGACCATTGTTCTTCGATAACTCTGTGGTTCTCTTCCAGAATATTAAGATGAAAAACTCAAAATCACATCAGCAGTGCATTATGCAACTGTTCTAAACTCCAGGTCACCTTTTTAGTACCAAGTAGGTAGTTAGAACCAAGTAGAATATTCTCAACAATGTGGGATCAAAATTTCTATCCACGAGAACCACACACCTATACTTTCTTAAGGTATTCCAAGATCAGAATGACCTCCATTCACTTAGTCGTCAAAACAACACATGATCAGTGTATACACAACGACAAAAAGAAGCAATAAAGTTAGAGATTGAACAGGGACAAAGACAAGTAATATGGATCAAATGGGCATATGATATGCAAATGTCAAAATAATGATGTACAGTCTGGGAGAAAAACGGATAACAATTACAACTAAGTATGGTGATTCATTCGTGCAGGAGGGATTTCCCAAATAATGTTTCCATCACAAGAATACCCTTTTTTGATGTCTACACACTAGTCTCACATGAATGAAGTTGTGAGCTGCACAAAGTAGACTGGATAAATCAGCATCGAAATTGAAATCCAACTGGCCACATTATCGACAATAGATGTATTGAAAGCAAATGTTTGGTCAGTCCTGAAGTGTTGTTCAATTTTATTCCATGAACTCTTGAGAACAGACTGAGGCAAGTGTTCAACTAAGGGACATCATATTTATTTACTAAATTCATGTGTTCTTATGTAATATGTTTGGCTGTTATCCTTGCGTCTGCAGAACATTTATCTGTCAGTATTTCTGAGTTCAACTTTTTGATTTAAAGACATAATGAGCTTGAACGATGCGATATCCTCTGGACTGAAAGAAATAAGTACTTGAATATAAGATGGGAGTGGTTTAAGCACCAAGTGATCTTTCGGTACTGCGCTAATCATTTGGTCATTTCACGCTGTTTTCGAAGATTAAAGTGATGTCAAGCACTACCTAGCACAACTCACACACGCCAAATATCTTGACACAGGAATTTTAAGTGAAAATATTTGAGAGTATGGAAATGATGCATGCAGCATTGTCATTATTATTATTATTGTTGTTGTGGTTGAAAACAAAATGACTCATCTGTCATTCAGACATGAAGTTATTGTGAGTGCTTGACATGATGGCGGTGATAGTGATAGTGGTGGTATGCACCAATTTATAGTAATGATACCAACAATAACTTTTATACAGAATGGAATTTTCGGTAGATGTACACACTGTGACAATTTGTCTTGTGTTGACAAGTAAACAAATTCACAAAATAGCGAAAATAATTAAACCGCAAAGCCCGACAATTAATAGAAAAAGGAAAATAATGTCTGCACTAATACTGGTGGTAATATTTTGATGATTAAAAGCTTTTGGATTCTAAGTTCCATCCTGACATTTTTCACTACACGGAAAACCCGTGCCAAATGTGGCATGCTTGTGGGTTGTTTTTATATTTCGCCGTATGAGCACAAATTCTGATGAAGTTTCTTCTGCCTTTACAAGAAAAGATAGAAGGAGGAAGTTCAGAATGGAGAGGAGGTTTAGTGTCAGAGAGGGTGACTTCAGCTAGTTACTTGGAAGAATTGAAATGCCTACAGATAGTAGTGTAAGTTGGTTGCGTGAAAGACCAGTAGACCAGTAGAGCTGCTAATTGCCTTCAAATTCCTACGTAATATAGCACAGTGTTTTTTCGGAAGCCCATGAAAGAATAAGGGAGAACAATTTTGGTCATTGAGAGGCTAATGAGTCGAGTGTCAGACTAGCTGCTGGATAGCAGTAAGGCTACGCTTCGGCGATCGCAACCGAAGTATTCTGATCTGAAGACAGGGAACCAATTGATGCGTTCTTCTGAATAGCTAAGCAGACTTCCTCGAGCGACTTACAGTCTCAAAATATACGGACGGTGCCGGAAATGTGATTCATTTACCGTAAAATCTCTGCTAGCACTGAACAAAAGTGACATATCAAAAACTCAAAATTCCTCAACCATTATGGTGTTAGGCAAAGTTATGCAGTCCAGGGGATTCTCAAGCAGAAAGTAAGTGCTGTACAACAAAATCAGTCAGATGAAATCAACTGTAAGAAGTAGTAACTAACGATCAAGTAAAATTTTCTGAAGAAGGTGGGATCGGAACTCTGTCAGCAAGAATCGGACACACGGAAGAATTCCCGCTGACAGTCCAAGGTCAAATAGTCAGCTACATGGCATGAACTTGACTCCACTCAAGCAAGGTTACAGTGGTGAGACAACACATTATCAAAGCCATCATCACACAAGCATGAGGAGAATCATCGAAGATATGATGAATATTATACAAAAAATGGTGAGGATTAAGTCAGCAGGTGATATACAAACGCTAGAACAAAGATATACAGTCTGGGGAAATAAGGTTAAGCAAGTCAAAAATCTCTATTGCATAATATCGAAGAGAAGGCGTTCAGTTGCACTTTTCGGCGATATCATTGTACAGTACAGCTGTACAGTCGAATAGAATTAAATTAAACAAGTAAGTTTACTGACGTCATATGACTGATGGGGTTGAGTAGAATTCAACTGCTGAAATTTTGAACGAGAGTCAAGTTCATGTGATTCAGACTTTTGGCGAAATGAAATGGGTCTTTCATGGTGTGTGTGTGTGACTAGCCGTTGACGAATGGATTCCAACTTTTATCTATCAGTATTACTGAGATCCATTCATTGATTTAAGGACATTCTGTATATACATGATGCCATATACCATGAAGTGACTGAATTAAGTACTCAAGATAACATATTGTGATCTGAGTAGATTCAGTTTGCAACGGAAACTGTGGCAAAATTTCAACCCGAACTGTGTAAAAATTGATAATCACATGTCACTTTTCATTGTTTCGCTTCTTCCTCCACATTCCTTGTGGGAGTGTAACGGTCGGTAGATGAACTCTGCCAACAGTCGTCCAAACAATACCTTCCAGGTCTCCATCCCACCTTACTGATCCACATCATAGTACGCCGACCATGCTCGACCTCTCAACAGCGTCTCCAGCACGACCGCCTTCGCCGTCCGATCATTAATACCCATCAACTCAGCGATGGTCTCAGAGTCCCACAGGAAGGCTCGTATGTCTCCTTCCTCGAAAGCAGACGGCCATGGGCACTTCATTGTTTAGAGGCAGTGACACGAAATGCAACAGTAGAAAACGAGAGACCTGGTAAGGGAATGTTTATTTACAGTTTGGTAGCCATATATAACAAAATTATGTACACCTTATCTTCAACACACCATTTGCACAGATATTCCAAGTTGTGCTAATTCTGGCTTTCATATTGTGTTTTTTTGTGTTCATTTCACGTCTCTCATATACCTCCGCAAAGCTGTATTATTTGTTTTCTCTGACGTCAAAATCTATGTCCCTGCTATTTGATGTTTTTATCCCGATGAAAATCTCTTTATATACAGGTGATAAATCTTATCAGTGGCACACGCCAAAAGAGTAGTCGATTTTTCCAGATGTCCACCTGGAAAGCTGTTGACTCATTCGTATAGCACGGATTCTCATTTGATTCGAGAAATAAGCCTTCAGTTATCAATCGGTCTCTCCACCCTATCACATTACAGCTTATCACTATCACTTTCACCAGTAATACTGAATGCCTGTGTGTAAGGGCATGCACTGCTATAACTGAGCATTTCTTGTAAATTCCTTCGCTTATTACGGTCACGTAATATGAATGACTTCAGACGGCTTGTTGTCACCATTGTCTAGCTAGCCACCACCTACTCGTCTACTGTCTTGTAAGCACTGACGAATTGGGGATAACTTGATTTTCATGGTGCATTGATACAGGTGAGTGAAGGTAGATATGTGCTGCGTAGCGTGGGAACGGGACACTTACCTACTGGGGCAGTTCACGCAGTCCTCGTCAAGTTGAATAGTGTCAAGCCTTCCTTACCTACCACAACTCACACACGCCAAATATCTTGCCACAGGAATTTTAAGTGAAAATATTTGAGAGCATGGAAATGATGCATGCAGCATTGTCATTATTATCATTGTTGTTGTTGTTGTCGTTGAAAACAAAATGACTCATCTGTCATTCAGACGTGAAGTGATTGTGAGTGCTTCACATGATGGCGGTGATAGTGATAGTGGTGGTATGCACCAATTTATCTTAATGATACCAATAATAATTAATTTTTATACAGAATGGAATTTTCGGTAGATGCACACACTGCGACAATTTGCCTTGTGTTGACAAGTAAATAAATTCACAAAATAGCGAAAATAATTAAACCGTAAAATCCAACAATTAATAGAAAATTATTAAATTTTCTGTGTGGGTTATGTCTAGATGAATTTTTCTTTTTGGGCTGAGGATTCAATGAGGCTTGCTTATCGCCTAAATTTTATGTGCTTAAGACCACACGCCACGTCTTACTTACAACGTGAGATTAACTTATGCCAACAAACGGAGTTCCTGAATCTGACTGAAGCAACCACGTAAGACTTTGCAAAGAAATCAATCAGTCGAAGTTGTCACACTGCAGGAAATTATATGCAGAATGAGTGGATGTGAAAATGATTGATACAACGTTATGCGAACATGAGTATTGCCAAAGAGGGTGATGTAATTGAAGACTGCTTGTCGAGGTCTTAGGGATTTAGGAGACAATGAGAAATGTATGCGACTGCGCCATTGTCATTAACTATGAATAGTGCCAGAAGGAGTCTCGAAAACACTGACTTACTACACTTCTACAGGATCTACATGCGGCCTACTTAAACCTTGGGGACCGAAATTTTCCCTCACATATACCGCATCTGATTATTTGGATTTATTTTTTTTAATTATTCAATTATGTGTCCAAAGCGTATTACTTACTCTCACGATTGTTTAAAATGTTTCCAACCTGATGATTTTCGTGTTGCTGGACTGTTTAGTAAAAAGAAAACTAGATGGCAAATTTAAAATAAACATTCTCAGAAAGCCGACAAATTCGGATGGATACCTAGACTACTATTCAGCTCACCCATTTACCACCAAATTAACTGTGGCCAAGAATCTGATTAACAGAGCCAAACGTCTAGTTACTGAGGAGGAAGATATTAGCAAGGAACTAAAATTGGTTCAATCCACTCTTGAATCAATTAATTATCCTAAAGCCTTCATAAAGAGATAATTAAAATGTGAAGATAAGGATGAATCGAAACCTGCTGCTAAGAATTGGGTTAGTACAGCGGTGGTCCCTTACCGCAAAGAAACATCGGAAGAAATAAAGCGAATCCTTAACGATCATAACATACGAGTGTATTTTCGTGCAACTAACACCTTACGCTCATCACTGGTGACGGTTAACGATAAAATAGAACAAGAAAATCAGCAGAATTGTGTATACCACATCAGTTGTGAGGACTATAACGCCGTATATGTAGGAGAAACTTCCATACAGGTAAATATAATAGTAAAAGAGCATAAACAATGTCTAAAGGTGGTTCCAAAGAACTCTGCAGACTTAAAGAAGCTAGAAAACAAATCAGCGATTGCACTGCATTCTATGTAAGCGGGACACAAATTCGACTTTGATAAGAATAAGGTTCTACAGAAAGGTTTTAGTTCATATAAAGAAAGACTGACTGCAGAAGCCCTGCATAAATGGGTGAATCCCAACATTCTGAACAGACGTGAAGGTGTGGTGTTGCCTGATGCATGGTAAATCCTGACTAATAAATAAAAATTGGATATATATCAACAATTAGTCATACTTGGCGTTTTACTTACTCTCAAGATTATTTAAAACGTGTTCAACCTGATGATTATTGTGTTTGTGATAACCTTGAGAATAAGCATCACGGTAGGTGGCAACGATCCTTAAAGTGTTCTCCGATGCATCGGATGACAGTTCCTGTGATTATGAGCACAAAGTGCAGATCATTATCGAACAAGATTAATTACTTGGATGCTCTGTTGTGTTCAAATATCTACTGTAATACAGAGGTAACAACGCTTCAAGAAACTTAGCTTCACGATTCATATGATGGCAATTTAATCTTATTGAATGGTTTCAATATGTACAAACAAGACCGAAGTAATTCAAGGAAGTAGTGAGGCGTTGGTGTTGCTACTTTTATCAATTCTCAGTGGTCTGTTGCCAACAACGTCTGCAGAAGGCATCACACACAGTATAGTACTCACAGATTTTGTTAGTACTACACGCCATGCTATTAGATCCCAGGTGCAACTTAATGGATGTGGCTTCATTTGTCATGATTTTGAGAGTTGGGATGTGATTGATTGGAAAAGCTAAATTTCTATCACGAATTGACTTCAGTTAGAGAACAATAGGAAACCAGGGAATACTGGAACAATTCAGCAGTATGTACATATTATTCTGCCACTGAATAGACCCAGAAGCCTCATGTCCCGAAGCGTGCTTGTGAACCATCCATCAACTTCGGCATAGGCAGAGAGGACTTCACGTCTCGTGTAAGGAAAAATTTTCACCCATGACAGCAGCTGGTAGAGATGCGAAATTCGTGAGTTACCAGAACTCAGCAGTGAAATACTAACATCCGCTAATAGCATTAAGCTCTGATGAAATAAAAGTGCGTGAAGTAAGATTTAACTTCAACGTAGCTTCTGACGTAGCGCAATGCGTACTGACAATAAAAAATCAGAATAAAGCAAGAAAAAATTTATCAAAACAGTAAACAGCAGGTCTAGAATGTTTGAGGAATGACAAGAACATATTAACTGCCGAATGAGACAAGGATAATTCCATAGTAGTCATGGATAGACCTGATTACAACAACAGCGTCAACGAACATATTGGAACAGGTCCATAAAAATCAAGAAGCCTGTAGATGTGTTTATGAATGGTATCAAGTAATCTACAGTTGATCTACCACGTCGGATGAAGTCATCTCTGAACGGTTGCTGAGTGAAAACGGTTATCCAGTAAAGTTTATTGATAAGAATATCAGTCTAAAATTAAAGCACTCCAAGGTACCAACAGCTCCTAAAATAGGCCTTATTCTTGCAAATTCAGTTCATCTGGGACAACATCAGCGAGAAACTAACACAACGCTTTAGAAGTGCGTTACAAAGAGCACTGCCTGCTGCTGAATTACGCTGTGTCTTAAAAACCACCCCTCTTTTGCGTTCGTGAGTGAAAGATAAACTGCCTAATTGCGCCTCTTCCACGTGTATCTACCAATTTAACTGCTACTGTGGAGCCAGTTACATAGGTCGTACAATTTAGGCGTGTTTCTCGTCGGATTTTTGAACATCATTCTGCATGGTTAAGTAAAGGAGAAACAAAATCTATTCGTAGCGCTATTCTATCTCATCTTGTGGATACAGAACACAAGATCAATGTCAACGAGGCCGCTTCCAGAGTAATTTACCGCATACCAACAAATCTTAACTTCGCCTTAATAGTTCGATTACTAAATATTGCTGAGGCCGTTGGGATCCACATTAAGAAGCATAATTTATGCGTCCAAAAGAAGCTAGTTCAGATATTATCCTTGCCTTGACCATCTAGGTTTGAGTGATCTTACTTTACAAATCGATATAATTCAAAAAAAACACTAATATTGTTATTGACTACTATTCTAGAATATTTTATGTATATAAACATTTATATAATTGTAGAGCCAAAAGAGCAAACTATCGAAGAGGATATTCTTTGCTCAATTATTTTGTGTTTTATATATGCCTCAATGAATATTTTCTCTATATCTCTGAATGAGTCAGAATGGCTTTTTCTAATGCCTAGAACTAGTAAGTAACCTCAGAAGTACTCATGATGGTATTAAAATACATAGAGAAGGATATCCTGTAAGGCGACCAGTTGACTGCACGGACACCCCGATATACGAGTTAACTAAATATATAGCGTCGGTATGATATCCTATTAGAGGTCATTGCGATTATACACTGACCGATTCCTACGTAGTGAAACAGAAGCCAAAGGAAATCAAAATAAATAGGGATGAAAAGATGATCTGCTTTGATGTAACCAGTCTGTACACTAATATGCCAGTTGGCGTAGATTGGAGGCAGTGAAGAATGAACTAGACATTGATCTTGAACTCAGAAATACGAAGGAGGTGTCCTTTGATGAGATAACATTAGTCGTCCGATTTAATCCAACTTCCACTGTATTTAAATTTCAAGATAAATTACACAAGCAAACAAATGGGATGGCAACGGGGACATTGATATCCGCAATAATATCGGACATATGTATAGACAGTTGGGAACACAATACCGTTAGAAAAATTATTAGTGCTCCAAGGTTATGGTGGAGGAGATTTGTGGCTGATACACTGGATGCTGTGTTGAAATCTGAACAGGAGACGCAGTTACATCACTCATGAAGAAATTTAAATCATTTCACTTTGTGCCAAATATGGCGCTGAAGATGTTGTCCAGAAGGACGACGAAAGCTTCGCAACTAAACCAACCAGCTCAGAGAACACTATTAATTGCAAATCTGAACATATCCCTAAATTCTTCACACTTTCTAACTCAGTAATAGATGGAATACAATTCACCCTTGAGTTAGAAAGCGAACAAACTGAGTAAGCCAAGCTAGACTGTAAAATAAAACGAAAACAGGATGTTACGTTAGATACTACTTACTTACTTACTTACTCTACTTCAGCTATCTTTTACGGGAGGATGAGCCGGCTTCATGAACATCTCGAATCATCGCTGCCCAGGCGCGGCGATCTGATGCCATGGTGGGAGTCGTTTGTAAGAGAGTTCATGAAGTTACATGGGAATTCGATACGAGTGATGTCCCCAGAATCGCTCGGCCTTTCGTTTGAGAGTGCAGCTCTAGCCTTTACACAACCAAGTGTGACCTACAAGGCAGTAGGAGTGGAGTAGGGAGTCCACTATCCATTGGTAGCCGGTGACCGGAGTTCGGTTCATACACCTTTTTGAATGGGGCCAGACATCCAGGACATCCAACAAGCCCTTTGTCCATACGTCTGCCGGTGAGCTCCAGTGAGCTTCATACGTCAGTCGTTGGAGGTTTGGAATCAGGGTTTAGCCATCTCCCCTAGACTGTCATCCAATGGACAGTCAACCCGGTGAAGAGCGCCGGGCATCCGCTTTCGCCCTCTCACTTTGGTGAAAAACACCTCCGCCACGTGAAGGCAGTGAGTAGGACTTCCTCAGGAGAGGCTATGTAAGACGCCCGGTCATATGGGAGCATTTCAAGAGATGTGCGGAGGGGTGGCCAACCCGCAGCGCAAGGCACCCACCCCCGACCATCCTGAGGCTTTGGAGGCACGTTAGATACTAGCTAGCACTTATAGGAAACTGGCACATTCTAATAAATACTCAAGTTTTGGGTCATCCCACCTAGGATGGGTAAGTGTAGGCTTAGTCAAACGTTTATATTTTCGGGCCAGCAGCGTAACTAGTAATTCAGGAGATTCAAATATTCAAATAAAACAAATGAGGAGAACATTACGTGTGAGTAACCACCCACCGGAAATTATTCAGAATTGTATGAAAACTCATAAGAAGAGCAAGAGTGGTAGTCGAAATGATGGAAATAATGCAAATAACATGGAATTCAAAGTCTCTATATTACTGCAAAATAAACCTTTCATTGATGAAGGGAAACTGCTGTCACTTCACACCTTGGACTGTGGAATTTACAAATGTCGAGTTTCATTTCTCAGCTTTCTCAGTATACGTTCACCAAGAAGAAGAAACATAGCTGTAATTAACAATCGCAAATGTGTCAGATAAACATCAGTTGTCTTGTCAAGGTAGATATCAAGCGTGAATGGATTACTGGTATGATTCTATAAATTGGGTACATTGCGTCTAAAAGTGGGTTTCAAATGAGAAGTGATTCTCGCAAAACTGCGAACACCGAAGCATTGTACACCAGACTTACGACGGCTTGAATTAGCTCTTAGGTTGTTGTATGCCTTCTTGGATTTTATTACAGGATTAGAGAGGCATCACCCGTCACGTCTCCGACAACACTCACATAAATCATCGATTACTTCTAACAGTTCACTGCTGCAGTGACTGTGGGTAGGTAAGTGTTCCTACCAATCTTGCAACAAAACTTTCCATTTAAACGGAGCAGAGTGGATAACAAACTTACAGGTACTGATCACCAACCAAGCGATTATTTGTAATTTGGATACCCTGTGTGTTATCGCACATTAGGAATTTATAGATTGCATATTGAGTATCAAAATGTCTCTTTCCAGGCAGCAGATCTACACCAGCATAAAACGCATCCTTCAAGGTTTTAAGACTGTCTAATAAACTGTACTGTGAAACACTTGCCTCCAAAATTTAAACAAGCGATATAGATTAAAAATCACGAAAACACTAAAATTAACCTCTCAGAAGAGAACAATGTTTCATTAACACCAGTGTTAACTTCCACGGCAAGATTTATCCAAAACAGTCCACAAAAAACCTTCAGTGTCGTCAGCAATAGTAAGAATCTTACCGTATTAGCTGGTCAAAAACAGTCACACATTGTATGTCAAGTCATTATTGGCTATTACACAAAATGTCATTGTAACCTTGAAATGTAATTCGCCAGAAGGAGTACTCTGAAGGTAACATATTTTAAAACAGCCAATCAAATATAAGATTTTATTTTAGTTAGGCTGTTTATAGTTCACCATGAAAATGTATATAAATGCAAGTGACATTTATTTCAATCGGGTATTCATACAAACACACTTTCAGCGTCATCAATCAACATGAAGTCTCTCGTGATCTTCATAGTCGTCTGCATTTCAGTTTACTTGACTGAAAGTAAGTATGACATTGATGTGGTTTTGTTTTCGGCATTTCGTTGTCTCATATTTTTGTCACTTTTTGTTGGATAAATTAAAGTTCCGTGGGTTTAGCATTTCATGTTATTCCAATAAGACTGAAATGGTTACCTACACACAAGTGACATCGTTTATGCACGAAAGAATTTGTTTACCTGAAGTGGAATACTTATGATTGATCAGAGAGAAGAGTTCCCAGATGGCTTGTTTTTCAAAGTCAGACAATGTTACTTTGGAGACCAACTTCAATGACACTCATTCAATTTAGACACACTTATACAGATGAGTCCGTGTCTAGAATTTCACTACGTCTTGCATCCAAATATTTTGCAGTGTGAGAGTACTGCTGCATATTTCTGCACGTAGAAAGCTCAAATACAGAAATCACCACCAGATTTTTGTGTCATATACACGGCTGAATTATGTGAGTGGTGTTTAATAGTCTCTATCTACTGATTGTGTTTGCTAGTCAAAACCCTGTCTGATCGAAATAACATAAATTTGTTTCTCCCCTTTTGAAATAATATCGTTATCACTTTACTTGGATTGATAAAGTCCACTGAGATAAACACTCGGAAATCGCCATCTCCGTCCACAACATATACCACATAAATTTCATCCTCATAACCCATCTGGTCTTATCTGGCTTACTTCTGGTTAAGTGAGGTTTAGGCCGGGAAGCGGACGTGGACAGCAAACGTCGCTGGTGAGGAGTCTACCACTGAATCACCGACGCATAGGGTCAAATAAATCACAACGAAATTCCACCTCAGAATGTAAATTTTATAGCGGACGTATAAAATCTATCCTTCTCAGTTTATTAAGTGTGCCTATAATTATTTTTAGTTTATTTGTAAAACTAAAGGCGTAAGGCATCATATCACAATATACAGAGTTTCATGATCTGCTTCTCTTAAAAATACAAAAAGAAGGCAAACTGGCAAATGTCATTTTGGTGAGGCAGATAGGAATATTGAAAAAATTAAGATGAAAAGTGATGAGACGAAGCGAGGTTCAACCTTCAGGATTTTTTCTTGGAAATGATTCTGGAAAGAAAAGTGAGTATTCGTCATTGTGCATTTCAATGTGCCTACAAGAGGGAAGATCAAAATCCGACTGTCACAAGAATTACTCATTCCAATAGTAATTCAGTAACACTTTAGCGTTAATGTGTTACCTTTTCTGTTGAAACCGTAAAGTGATATACGACTCGAATCGAATGAAACGAGTGTTCTACATTCCAGTAATTGCCACTAACAAATACACAACCAAACTTTGATAATTTTGCACTAATCTTTGTCTTTTGACTTATTGTAAAACTTCTTAAACGCTGATGCCCTCATTATAAAGTTGGTTATCTTTATCAAAAGTATAAATAATCAGAGAAAAGTGAAACTAGCATGACTTCGTTCTTGGAAAGTTGTTTTGCCATCTTGAGAACAAACCTTAACAGAAGCCATTTCAACCACTTGAAATACATTTAAGCACTGAATAATTATGTAGGCACATTCATCCTGTAGTCAGTCAGTCAGTCACAATAAGCTGTTTCAATTATCACTAATACATTTTCATATCCGATAAACCATTCCATTTTGTTATCTCTAATTTTCACAGGTAAAGAAGAGTAAGACATTGAATCATTCCAATTTTGTTTTAATATACATAAATATTTTCATGTATAAATTGAATAGTGTATTCCTTACAGTAATATATCACACTCATTCTGAGTCCCCATGATGAAGAATTTTTCGGTGTAGAGTGACACCATTTCTTACTTTGGCCTTGTTTGTGACTGTCATGTTTGACCAAATCAGCAAGACTTCATAGCTCTTAAGGATGTAAGTACTGAATTAAGTCAACTGATCTGGTGTGTATGATATAATGAAAGCACTGTCCGGTGTGATGATGAATTTCATATTGGAGGACAGCCGGTAGGAGGCTTTGGCTGACACAAGTCTGCACAACTCAGTACTAGTTAGAATGACCTAACATCACTCTCAAGCAAACGTATATCTTCTTCTGCGGGATTTAAACCGAATCATTTAAATATTCGTGTGTCTGGATCAGGTCCTGGTGACTTATATGTACGTTAGCGTTGCATCTAAAATAAGCTACTCAGTTTGTTTTTCCCTGAGTTTTCTATAAACAGAATGTCTGTGACCATTTATTTTCTATTAACTATTAAGGGCAAGATTCGAACTATTGGCCCCTGAATTACTATCCCGCCTATCTACCAGCTCAGCTTCAATACACAAATGCTAAACGGGTTCACATTACGATACTCTGAATGGACACTAATTAGTAACTAGTGTCACACGTATAGTCCTTTGTTTGCTACAAACTGAATTCCATCAGTCAGACTTGCAATTTGACCAATATGGAAGGTGGCTCGACATCACAGTGCCACCCCAATTTTTCGTCTTTGTTAGATGGTTAGGCAAAATCGGTGGGAAGTCATGCCTACCCTGGGTTTTGTGCTTGTTGACACCCACCAGTCAACAAGGCGTATCTGCAACCTTCAAGGAAGTCATGTCCCTTATTCTACATTCCATCGGAATTACCAAGCTTAATAAGCAGAATATCCACATGGAAGGTTCTATTCATCACTGCGCACAGTGTAAGGAGAATTATAGTAATGAAAATTATTACTATTTACGATTATTATTTTTTCTTCAATGAACGAAATATTCCCATATTGAGTCATAAGAAAAGGCACAAACAGCGAAGAAAATTTTCTTTTCGACGATTCATTTTCATGAGCTGTACAATCGTAATTATAATTAACAAAGAAATCTTTAGACCAATCAGATACTGGTAAATTTTGTCCTTAGAAAATTGTATTACATAATGTAAGGTGTAAGAAGGGATGACTAATTGTAAGTTAGAAAGGAGACAGAAGTTGGCATGACGTAATAAGTGTGAGATAGTGAATAATCAATAATCTCGTGTAAAATGGACAGGAACTAGTGGAAAGGCTAATAAAGTGTTTTTGTATAAAATATGTATGGAAAACAATGTTATTAATAAACAGTAATAGAGTGGTAATAAAATGTGGATGATGGGGACAAAATGATAATAAAAGTATTAATAAAATAAAATAATAATAATGGTAATAATAGTGAACTTACATAATAAAGGAAAGAAGCAAAATTGTGATAAGAACTTTACTCTGGCCATGGTAAGGCAAGAGAATGTATGTATCGCTTTTGTATGCAGAGGTCCGGTTTTAGATCTCGAATAGCTAATGCTTCAGCTATGTAAAGATGGCGAATCCGAAGTCCCTTTGTACGATATTGAGGGACTCTGTGTAACACTGTGAAGCATTCATGTGGGGGTGCTCGATGTCCAGAGATGACAAGGTGTTCGAGGATCGAGCTGTTGCTATTCTTCTTTTCTCCTCTGGCCAACCAAGCGGGGCAGTGTTCCAGAATACGTTTTTGGACTTGACGTTGCGTACGGCCAATATACTTTGCTCCACACGAGCAAGTAAATTGATAAATACACATTGAGGTGGCCAAAAGCGGTATCTTGTCCTTAGCGTTAGACTGGATTAACTGTCTGCAGGAGAATGTGATACGTAGAGTGGCTGTTGGAAATGTCTTCTTCTTCTTCATTTTGTCCCCATCATCCACATTTTATTACCACTCTATTACTGTTTATTAATAACATTGTTTTCCATACATATTTTATACAAAAACACTTTATTAGCCTTTCCACTAGTTCCTGTCCATTTTACACGAGATTATTGATTATTCACTATCTCACACTTATTACGTCATGCCAACTTCTGTCTCCTTTCTAACTTACAATTAGTCATCCCTTCTTACACCTTACATTATGTAATACAATTTTCTAAGGACAAAATTTACCAGTATCTGATTGGTCTAAAGATTTCTTTGTTAATTATAATTACGATTGTACAGCTCATGAAAATGAATCGTCGAAAAGAAAATTTTCTTCGCTGTTTGTGCCTTTTCTTATGACTCAATATGGGAATATTTCGTTCATTGAAGAACTCCAAGGACCCTGTGACAGTAAAGGAATTGGACAAATTCCTGCGTTTCTCTGTCAAGCTTGCTGAAGTTAACACGGAGCTTAATTTTCTGAAACGATGCATCGATAAGCATGAGTATCCAAAACATTACTGGAAGAATCTCCGCCGGAATCATATTTACCCTAATTCAAAGACACTTAAACGTCACACACTCAATCACATCGACGCCATCCGCTCACGCATACCCGAACTTGAACGTAATATATCACAAAGAACCCATGCTTTATATGAACTATCCGATGATGAACGACAAACATTTCAGGATTATGTATCTAGTGTCATAGAAAAACGTTGCAACGATACCATTTCACGACTAACAAAAAGCCTGAAACCATCTGAAACTCTTTCGTCGTTTCCACAGAATCCGGAGAAATACGTCTTTAATTTCTCGGATTTTCCTCTGACTCCTGTTCAAATGCAAGTGCTATCACTTGGCCCAAAATTTTGCCATGTATCGAGTAAATTCAACGAATTACAAACTAAAGTACAGTTTGAGAATTTAATGTCACAGACATCCGATTTGTCACCTACTTCTGAAAAAGATCTGGATCAATTCAAAGCTTCAATCCTTGACAGCTGTTACAAGTACATTCATACGCGACCGAGCCACCGTTATCTACTGACCAAGGAACACAAACGACAACTTAAACAGCTCCAAGAAAATAAAGACATAATCCTCGTCCGTCCTGATAAGGGCAATGGTATTGTAGTAATGAATAGATCCGATTATAATGAAAAATTGACAGATATACTATCAGATAACACCAAATTCTTCGAATCACCCAACCAGAAAGACACAACCGAAAGAACTGAAATCCTACTTACAAAATTGTTGAAGAGAATGAAAGAAGATTCAGTCATAACACCGGAGGTTTATGAGCAAATAAAACCTTGCAGTTCAACTATTCCAAGACTGTATGGACTGCCTAAAGTGCACAAGGAGAATGTCCCACTTCGACCGGTCATAGACATGGTTAACTCACCATATCATCAAATCGCGAAGTGGCTAGCTGATATCCTCGAACCAGTTCAAAGACATATGACAAAATATAGCCTCAGAGATACATTTGACTTCATCGACTCAGTGAAGGATGTCAACGTGTCTGAAAGACAAATGATCTCACTAGATGTCGTCTCTCTATTCACAAGCATCCCCCTAACTGAAACAATATGCTTCATTTGTGATTACATCGAAACCAACAACCTAGAAGTTCCTCTCCCAATAAACTACCTGAAGGAACTTCTTCTCAGATGTACGTTCAATATCCAGTTCAAATTCAATGAAAAGTTCTATGTACAGAAAGATGGAGTAGCTATGGGGTCTCCTCTCGGTCCACTCCTAGCCGACTGCTTCATGGCAAGTCTGGAAAACAACATCCTCAATCCCTTGATAAGTCAACTGCACTTATACAAGAGATACGTAGATGACACGTTTATAATCTGTGATGAAAATTGTGATTTAGATTCTCTCCTTAAAACCTTCAACGCAGCGCATCCATCAATAAGTTTCACCTTAGAAAGAGAATCGAACAACGCATTTCCATTCCTTGATGTACTACTCACCAGACGACACGACTGTACGATCCAAAGATCAATATACCGCAAGCCGACATGGACTGGACAGTTTATCAACTTTCAGAGCTTCGTCCCACTAATCCGAAAGAGAAACCTGATACGTACGTTGAGCTCAAGGATTAGAAAAATCTGCTCGGAAGACATGGTGGAGAATGAATTAAATTTATTACGTAAAATCCTACTAGAGAATGGATATCCACCAAGATTTATTGACAAAAACATGAAGGAGAAGCCTCCGATGTCAAACATCGCAACGGTTCCTAAGAAGACTCTCTTCATGAACCTAGAATTCAAAGGTGATGTCGCAGCGGAAATTCTCAGAAACCGCCTTTCTAAATGTCTGAAGAAGACATTTCCAACAGCCACTCTACGTATCACATTCTCCTGCAGACAGTTAATCCAGTCTAACGCTAAGGACAAGATACCGCTTTTGGCCACCTCAATGTGTATTTATCAATTTACTTGCTCGTGTGGAGCAAAGTATATTGGCCGTACGCAACGTCAAGTCCAAAAACGTATTCTGGAACACTGCCCCGCTTGGTTGGCCAGAGGAGAAAAGAAGAATAGCAACAGCTCGATCCTCGAACACCTTGTCATCTCTGGACATCGAGCACCCCCACATGAATGCTTCACAGTGTTACACAGAGTCCCTCAATATCGTACAAAGGGACTTCGGATTCGCCATCTTTACATAGCTGAAGCATTAGCTATTCGAGATCTAAAACCGGACCTCTGCATACAAAAGCGATACATACATTCTCTTGCCTTACCATGGCCAGAGTAAAGTTCTTATCACAATTTTGCTTCTTTCCTTTATTATGTAAGTTCACTATTATTACCATTATTATTATTTTATTTTATTAATACTTTTATTATCATTTTGTCCCCATCATCCACATTTTATTACCACTCTATTACTGTTTATTAATAACATTGTTTTCCATACATATTTTATACAAAAACACTTTATTAGCCTTTCCACTAGTTCCTGTCCATTTTACACGAGATTATTGATTATTCACTATCTCACACTTATTACGTCATGCCAACTTCTGTCTCCTTTCTAACTTACAATTAGTCATCCCTTCTTACACCTTACATTATGTAATACAATTTTCTAAGGACAAAATTTACCAGTATCTGATTGGTCTAAAGATTTCTTTGTTAATTATAATTACGATTGTACAGCTCATGAAAATGAATCGTCGAAAAGAAAATTTTCTTCGCTGTTTGTGCCTTTTCTTATGATTATTATTTTCTCCAGTTACTGGTAGAATATGTGGCTTTACCAGCACATCGCCATTTCCCTGTAACCACTAAAGTCTACTCTGTCTGGCTCCACAACCATCCACAGAATTTCTTTGCCTCCACACATGATCTCTACTATCTTACTAACTAGTCGTTTCCTATCTGGGTTTCCACTTGAGGGCCTGGTGCGTAACGTCACACAGTGGCCTCGTCAGCATAATTCAAATACATCTTTATATCATTTTGCATATTTTTAGAACGATTTCCGTTGGTTCCTTGTGGCTTATCTTTACTGGCTGGCCATCCGATCTTCAGTACCGAGAGTAGCAGATAACAATGAACGCATATTAATGACGACGAAGCAGCACACCTTCATTCACATAATGTCAACGACAGTAAACTGAAAGGTGTTAGGATGGTTCATTGTAAGGGCATAATGAACGAATTGACTGTTAGAATTCAAGTCACAATAAAGTGAGAACCTCTGGGTGATGAGTCGAACTTCACTACATGACTCACTTGCCAATCTGATCTCAGTATTATTTCACCCTAAAACGCTTCCGCCTATATGTCATTTACCTCGATGCTATGCAAGTTTTGTGCAAAATATCATCCTACTAGAAGATGAACTAAATGGAATTCATTATTGCAGAAGGATGAGAACAGCTGAGTAGCTATACAGCTGCAGTGAAACACGTTTTGTTTTTCATAGGGTTTGTAATTCTCAAAGTAGACCCCCCTCAACTCAACAAATATCAGTATTTCTTTTAGAAATTCGATGGAAAATGTACTTTACTTTCAAGGTGTTATCACGGTTATCAAGCATTATCAGTATTTTCACCTGATATGGAAATCAGATGAGTTCATTTCGAAAAGGCTTGCCTACAAGTGTAGTACAGTATAGTATAGTAAAATGAAAGAGGCGACTGATGGTGTTCATGGATGACCAATGAAGAATTGCGGAAAAAAACTTCAACAGATTCCAAAACTAATAATTTTATATGTTAAACCCACACACCAGTGTATAGGAGCTAGACAACAGGAAAATAAGCCGGACCACTGAAGACGCTACTTGCATATTTGTTTGTTTATTAGATATAACACACAGTGAAACAGTATTATTTACTGGATGACGTTTCGAACGAAATTTATTGTTCATAATCATATCAATATCTAATAAACAAACTAATATGGAATTACTTACTAATACACAGTGCCCAAGTTTTACGAATATATTAAGAAAACGCTACTTCTTTCTAATTTAGAACTATTCACTAAGGCTCATCCCTCACAGCTTTGAAAATTTAATTTCGTACATTAAAGTTTTCAGATGGAAACTTTACTGCCTCTTAAAATAAATCCATTTCACACAAATCTGATGACAGAGTTACACCAATGCTTAATATATCATGAATGAGCAAACAAGGGGAACTCTTGCAATAAAGTAACCAATGTCATTCAACAAATTTGCAGAGTGAAACTGAGACGTATTGGACATAAGCTGAGGGGACACCTGAGTGACATCACTTGATAGCCCCTTGGGTTGAACCCGGATCGGAAACGACTATTTGTACATAACACTGTGACATGGGAGAGATCATGCGAAGGAGGTGGATGGGGATGGATGATCATAAAGCCAGGTAGAGCAGACTGCAGAAAACAGAATGAAATGGCTCTATTCCACTTGAAACACGGGCTGATAATAATGGAATACGAGTTGATCACGGACTGATATCAGTTAGAGAATCATTGAAAACCAGGGAGTACTGGACAGCTGTTTCGTCCTAGCTTGGGAATCATCGGCAGTACGCACCCACTGGGATTCGAACCCAGGACCTACCGGTTACAAGGCAAGCTCGTATACCATTCAGCCACTGGGACCCGATTCAATGGCTCATGAATTCTAACTTCTACCAATTCGTGATTTTAGCGCGACCCCAACCATTGTCGTTGGTGGGACATCCATCCACACATGTAACATCTAATTGTACCTCACTGGTCACGACTTCTCACTAGAACTCCAGGAAGCTCCAACCTGTAGCCTTGTAACCGGAAGGTCCTGGGTTCGAATCCCAGTGGGTGCGTGCTGCCGATGATTCCCAAACTAGGATGAAACAGCTGTCCAGTACTCCCTGGTTTTCAATGGTTCTCTAACTGATATCAGTCCGTGATCAACTCGTAAAACAAAACTAATCCTTACAAACCAAACTATAAAAAATAATGGAATAATTAAAGTACTACACAGTGGTCATATTTCCCAGTAGATTTCCAAAATTTTTATAACTCAACAATTTCGAATTTTAACGCGATGAATGAAGGGCACTTAGTAGAAAACAGTTTAGAAGATTAATCAGTAAATTTTCAATAACTCATTCTCTAATAACCTTATTTATCATAGAAAGAGTATTAAATGGGAAGTTCTTTACTGTCGCACATGTTTTGTAATCTTCACAAAAATTCACCTGAATTTATTTATTTTTGTAGGGAACATTATTCGAAGTGAGTAATTTTGTCACTGATTGTCTCAGCCAACAAAAGCTTTTAGCTGTTGCATAGCCGCAGTTTGTACAAACTACAATGGTTCTACACTGGATTCGTTCATTTCATATTTTAATGTTTATTATTTCACTCCTTTGTGCTGCAAGTGGAACTTATGGCTTCAGGCACAAGATTTGAATTTTCAGTAGCGATAGTGTTTGTTTTTCACGGGGCTGGGTTGTTATCCTCACGACAAAACTCCCCTCTTTACTTGTCTTAGTATCATCTAGGAGAAGTTTAGGTTTCTGTGGAATCAAACGGTGGATCGAGTGATTGATTAGCGAGCACTTTATCACTGATTTACTCACTTACACAAAGCAGAGAGTACTGGACAGATATTTTGTCCTGGTTCAGGATACTTTATCCGTACGCACCTCTCGGCACTCAAACCCAGGACCTTCCAGTTACAAGGCGAACCCATATATCATTCAGCCACTAGAACCCTTTTGCGTATATTATATTTATATGCATCTAGTGACCGCATTTCACTTCCATTCCACCTTGTGAATTTATGGTATTATGTGCATATAAATGGCTGGATTTTTCCCATGACAACTCCTACGTTCTTTAATATTTGAACAATTCACAGTAGCACCAGTATTGCGAATTAAGGAATTCCTCATGTTTAATCCAATAGTTCCCATAAAACATGTTAGTGATGAATTTATTTGTTCAGTTAAAGGAATGAATCAGTCGGACAGTACACTAGTAAGATGAACATGATTTATGTTAGGATGTTTTAAGAAATATGAAACTACTAAGTGACTGTGCGTCGGTGGCATAGCGGTTAGGACGCTCGCCAACTATGCACATGGTCCGGGGTTGGATCCTCGGCCGACGCACTCCTTTACTTCCCCAAACCAGTAATAAGACTGGTGAAGAGGAAAAGTTGGGCATGAGGCTAGCAACCCCATCCTGTTAAATAAACACTGCTACAGAACCTTTCAGGCCTATAGCTTGAAGCCCTATGTTCCACTCGGAACGTGAATTAAAAAAACAACAAAAAAACTAAGTGATCACTTGTTACTCTTGTTTTATCAGTAATGATGCAGACTGACGAACGACCAAGTCCTTCCATTCACCATAATCAATCTATGGGAAATCCAAAATAACAACCAACACCCACTCCAAAATGACGTTGCTCTTTTCCCGTGGTGTCCTAGCGAATACAGAAACGATAGGTTGAGGGTTTCAGTCCCTTTGGAAACATCATCACCCCATAGGGATGTAGATGCATCCAGATGACAAATCCAGAATAAGCCAAAACGAGCGTCTCGAATTCCGCAGCCAACCATTCCAGACAAGGTGAAGTTAACTTAAGTTGACAGTTACTAACTACACTTCACTTCTAACATGCAAGGACCTCGTTGATTAGTGGTAGGAAGATGATACTCTTATATACAACCATCAACAATTCTGCATCTGACAGCTGCACAGCAGTTTGCAATGAAACTGATATCAGTTGGTCAGAATGTTGAAAAGGACTGCTGAAAAGGACTGGTGAGAGCAGAAATTACAACTTTCTAATAGTAAAGGTTATAATAATAATTACTATCATTATACGTGGTTTGTATCTTTCGCTTATAAAATTATTCTCAGAGTTACCGCCCTCTTTCTTCATTTCGTCTCCATCAACTTTACTATTGACCGCATGCAGATTATCACTGCTTCTTCGAAAATCACCAATTGCTAAATTCCTTCATCAACCAGCATCAGTTAGAGACGGTTGAAAACCAGGAACTACTAGACAACTGTTTCGTTCAAGTTTGGGACTGTCCATCGGAGAGCATCTACTATCCCAGTAGGTATTGAATGCGGGACTTTCATGTTAACAGACCAAGCCGGTTGGCCATTCAGCCACTTGGGCTGGAGTTCAAGCACCCGTGAATTCTAATTTTTGTCAAAGCGTGTTATAGCGCAACTCTTACAAATACCTTCGATGAACACCAACTTACCCCTGAAATCGCGAACTGTGGTGGCCACGAGGAAATCTAGTAACTTAAATTAATCCCAATTCCCATAATCCAACCATTCGAATAGATCATTCTACATACCACCCGCGTCTCTTAAAAAGTAGTACACATGGGAGTTCAATGGGAGAAGGCATCGGCGTGTACCCTACAAACCAACACTTGAATATCAATGAGATGCTCACTAGTGACTTGCCCTATTCAGGTAGGTAGTTGCCTGGGGTTCTAGTGAGAAGTCGTGACCAGTAGGGTGCAGCAGGTCGGGTGTGAGGACAAATACTCGCCGAAGACATTGGCTAGGAGTCGCGCTATGTCATGAATTGGTAGAAGTTAGAATTCATGAGCCATTGGATTGGGTCCCAGTGGCTTATTGGTATACGAGCTCGCCTTGTAACTAGAAGGTCCTGGGTTGGAATCCCAGTGGTTGCGTACTGCTGAAGAGTCCCAAACTAGGACGAAACAGCTGTCCAGTACTCCCATGTTTTCCAATGGTTCTCTAACTAATGTCAGCTCATGATGAAAATCCTGTAACCAAGAAGTATCTGTTAAATAATCAGTGATCAATTATGTCATTCGCAAGACTGTTTCTCATTATAAATAAATTGGTTTTGAGTGAATAGTTGTCCATCTTGATGAGATCAACTTTGAGATATTTCACACATACACACAGTAAGTTATGAAATGTTTTCAATTTTTCTTACCAGAATACCACTTGTTATTGGATAGTAAGTTGTTGTTCTTATCGATTTACATTAGTGACTTCACTTTTATTCTCCTCACTAATATTGAGTTGATGATTATAAATAGACGATTTACAAAGTGCTAATTACTTCCTCAGGTGATTTTAGCTTATTGTTTAGATTAGTCAGAAATTAAATACTAATCAGTTTCATAGCATGAATACACGACAGGGTGGAGCGTGTGTCTTCAACAGGAAACTGAAGTTTTCACTCCATTTTCTCTAGTCTGCTTCAGCCGACTTCACGATTGCCAACAGGCGCTTTTGTTTCATTCTCACATAGTTTCTTCTATGTCAACCTGTAACCCACGTCCAACAAGTCATTCCCTATTGGAGGGCCTGGCGTGCGATATCACCACTTAGTGAACGTTGCAGTATGAGTTCACTGCATCTACTTTTGCTTCTCAATGTTTGTTGAGTATCAGGTTCTTAGTCGTTTCGTCACCGAAGTTACTTGCTGCTCGTCATTTCTGGGCAGCCATCTGTGGAGTAAAGTCGGCTATAGGTGAAAGTCTGAAGCCTGTTTCTGATGCGTTTCGTGTAACATCAAGTCTTATGCATCATTCAGATGAATGGAACCGACTGACACTATTGTTGAAAATTCAGACCTCGTCTCTTTTGTTGAGTGCTGTTGGTCTCCACACTATTTTCAGAGTAATGAATGCCTGCCTTGACTTTCATAATATGGATGGCTGGCTGGCTGACTTTGACATCTTCATTCGTGTTGCTGCCGACTGTACTCTAAACGATGCTGCCTAGATAGGCGAAGAAGATGACCTTGTTCAAACCTCTGATGCGGCTTTGCTGTGAAACTCTCTAACACCTTATTAAAATACTTGCCAACTTGCCAAGGTATTCGACCTAGATGACTCTTAATTTCGGCTTTGTGTTCTGCGTTCATGCAGAAAACGGAGGTGATTAAGATAACCAAACAACAGCAGCAACAGCCAACACCAATCAACATCAACGGGAGGAATTTTAAAAAGACCACTTCCTTTACTTACCCAAAAAGCATCCTTTTTAACAATAATAATAATAATTTGCTTTATTCCAAAACAGAAGTTGTGATACAGAACAGAATTCTCAGCATTTTACTACAGTATTGCATCCAGTTAGTACATTTTCAATAAATAAAATTTTACATAGATGAAGTTAATCTCAGGTGACAGCATGGATTAGGAACTCAATACTGGAACCGGAGATGCAAGACAGACCTTCATCACTCTCGAGTCAGTGTGGAAATCTTCTGCCCTACACCTCAACATGATGAACGAAATTCGGATTTTCAACACCAATGTTAAGTGAGTCTGTTCTTCTACATGGATTGGAAACTTGCACTGCGTGTCACCAGCCGGTTGCAGACTTTTATCGACAAATGCATTCGCTGGCGCCATATTGAAAACAAAATAGCCGGCTGTCCAGAAAGAATTAGCAAAATGAAACTGTGGGAACAAACCAATAGAAAAACCTATTGTTGAATCAGACGCAACCCAAGGAGACTGTTGAGTGACATCGCGTTCCTGGCCATCGAGTGGAACCTGAAGTGTAAGCAAAGTGTCGGGATTGCGAAAGCGACATGGTGCAAATCGTGTGTTATAGGGATAAGAGCCCATGGGCAATTCTAGAACCAACTAAGGAGGACTGCAGAGAACAGAACAAAGTGCAGATATGCTGTTGAAGACGTACGTTTCACTCAGAAACCAAAGAAATAATAACTATATATTCTTTTCACTTATCATAAGCAGTAAAGTACCATACTTTAGACAAATCTTGTGTTCTGAATTACACGCGTGACTCAAACTTTCGATTTATTCGATTGAAAGTTTCATATCTGACTACTGTTGGGAATTATAAAAAGAAATCTGTAACATGCCATGTCAAGATGCTTTTTTATTTCAATGAAACATGGAAATTTGAAAGCGGCTGTACAAGGGGTTAGTAAAAATTTCTTTAAGTGATAAGGGATACCCATGGAAGAGAACTAATGGGACACAAGTGAAAACGAAGCCTGCTTGATGCATTAATAGTATGAAGATACAGTTTTATATGTTAAATTTTGAAACCTAAGACCCAGATATGGCTATGTAGCAACATTTACGGCATCTTATACAAACTACCGAGTACTCTGAAGACGTACAAATAAAAACCTTATAAGAATTTTTGCAGTTGATAATTTACTGTCAGACATCTAAATAATCAATATTACTGATGTCATTACGTGAAACATGGTAAAGGATCAAACTGCTACAACTGGCGATGTTCTTAGGGCATTCAACATACACACAGACTCAATATCATGTTTCTTCCCTTCTTCTACTTAGTGACGGCGGGTAAGTGAATTAACTCAACGATGCTATTCACTGTCATTTTAAAAATGTCACTGGTTTTTGATTCGCTTATTATGATACTGAGATGCATTTAAACAAATCGCAGTGATTGCCTATTGAACACTGCCGCTTAAATATTTCAAGTTTCATTTCCGCTTTATCTGAAGTGACAGGAAGAAGGCTGTTGACTAATCCAACAATCTACATTCCACCATATCTGAGATAAAGCAAAGTGTAATTTCGAAGAATTAAAAGTAAAACATCCCAGTCGCAAGACAAGGAAGCATGCGATGCGAGAAGCTTTTGAACTATCCACAAGACTGGATCTCAGAATGAACAGGATTCTTTAACAGAAGTTTCAGATGGCTTCGTTAAATGAGGAAGTAACATAAGTTGTAGTGTAAAATGTGCACACTTCACCTAGAGGCATCTCTTCAGACAGAGGATTAAAAAGTTAGTGAACACACAACTTTTATTCCATTCGGCACCTCAAGCCTGTAAGTGAATGATAATTCAATTAGGAAACGGTGAGTGAGGCGTCCGAGAACAACATTGGGGAGATCGTGTTAGAGGAGATGACAGCCTGCACGCAATCGCGCAGTAAGCTAAAGAAGAAGGCAGAAAACAGTATTGAATGGAGATGTCCTACTAAAGTACTTTGTACACTCGAAACCCAAGGGAATAATAAATAATGTGATAACGCAAGAAAGTATTTCGAAATGATTTGTAATCAATTAAGTGGGTCAAGGAAATTATAGCAGTAGCAAAGAGAATACGTGACTAAGTAATAATTGAAACAATGTGGTTTCTTTTAGTAGGCTGTATTTAATTGGTTTGATAGAAGTGGATTCCACAAGACGAAGTCAAGCTGGATTTCCTCTCATATTGATCTTGGTGAATGCATTTGGAATATTCATTTGGATTTCCACAAGTGTTCTAAGTAAATAGTGATTTCATAGCTTTCTATCCTTCAGGTATACTCGCTCTGGAATGTACAATTAAACTTGTAAACAGTTTGAGGCGACTCCTGATAGCCAGCTCTTAAATTCCGATTGTTGAATAAGATGATTATGATTGCAAATAGCAGTGAACTCAGCTGCTTTGTAAGTTGAATAAAAAGAAACGCCCAGTATCTCGATTATTTGCACTAATGTATCATCTCTTTCAAAGTTAAACTGGATGAGATCCCTCTAAAGAAGTTTGATCCTTCATGTAATCTATCTTCGGAACAGCATTGTGGTGCAATTTCTTTCTCCTTCAGGTTTCTGTCTGTATAACTAATTACAGCTAAGATGTTATGCAGTGTACAAGGGAGCTGATCTTTATGAATAATACTATTCAGCATATATCGATCTTATTTCATCTATTTTATTATCTTGAAGTGATATTGATCAGTTTGTTAGGAGTTGATTCTCATAGTGGAGTTCCTTGTCTCCTGTCGTACAATCTCTCATTGTGTTGATTGTGAATAACTAATAATTCTGTTAAACATTTGCAGGCCTGAGTAAGTGTACAGTTTAAACCAACATCCTAAAAGTGTAACAGATAATATTCTTCATATGAAAAGTGTTTGCTGTTAACTTTCACTTTTGAGAAAATTAAAACATCTAGTCTTTAACTGTCACACTTTGGAGAAGCAGACATAAAAGTAGAGGAAACAGCTGTGGCTGAGTCAGAGCATAAACACGTAACAGCAGGAGACACACCGACGACTTTGAAATGAGCAGTTGCTCTGAGAGGCCAATATGACTCCTTAGCTCGTCCGTAATACAAATCTTTTCCGAGCCTGACCTTAACCAATTCCTTTATCAATACTACCCCAATCTATCTCTAATCTAGCCCTAATCCTTATTTTCCTATCACCTAACATTATACGTACCCGATAATCACACAGGAATTCTTATACTGCCTTCAACACACCTTTTCTGTCATTATAGTGATCTCTGTCTGCTTTCACTACCTTGATCTGGGTAAGCGTGTCGAGGTATTAGGTGCAGTTGGGTTACTTGGATGTCTGTCACTTCATTTCATCACGGTTGTAATCCATTTGCAGTGGACAGAGACTGAAGAAAAAGACGCGGAGAATAATTATATGGAATCTAGTTAGGGTTTTGAGAAACTGGTTGAAAAAAGGAGTGAACGTATTCGAGCCACTGCGAATGATATTAAGGCATGTCACGAATAATCTTATAGTCACTGGCTCTTAATATCCTGATAAAGCCGACTAGGAAGTCCACACATCCTATGTGATTGAAGTCAAAAAGCAGAGATCACACAGAGTACAGCCATGCTTTCATATAATCATCACTAACACCTTTCTAACGTAGTTGTTTATTGGCTAGCTTTGTTCACAGAGGAACGTAATGGTCCAGCATCCATCGCACATGCGCAAATGACTTGAATCGGTGAAGCTTCACAACCTCATTGATTCGCTTTCTTTCCCCACGAGTGACCATACCGCTTCCCCCAACACATGCAACTGAATGGAGTCAATTTTTGACTCCTAATGCTTTCAACGGCCACTTTTCTATAGACCTAATGTATGACGGAGTAAACTGTTGGACATAATACACAATGTTTGACTGGTAGACGAGTGTCATACATATGGATACACATATAATGTATATTCAGTACGTTTTTAAGCAACATTCTTCTTTCTGAACTACAGCTGCACGTTGTATTGTTGTTCACGAAGGACACATAGATAGAAGCACAATGGAATATAATAAGTACAGGGTAATTTGAAAGACACTAAGACACTTAGGGTATCTTCAACCGCCTTCACTTCACTGATTTATGTATGCTTGATATTTTAATTGTTGGCACTAGCCTGTACTGATGAGTCCATAGACAAAAAGCGACACTTCAGTTATTCCTGACTTTGGTGTCTATAGTTCATTTGTAATGCAGACCATTTCTAATAGTAAAACTGGCCATCCTGTGTCTGATTTGCAATTCATATAAGGTTGTGTTGTCTGACGT
Organism: Trichobilharzia szidati; assembly: GCA_944472155.2. Taxonomy (NCBI): domain Eukaryota; kingdom Metazoa; phylum Platyhelminthes; class Trematoda; order Strigeidida; family Schistosomatidae; genus Trichobilharzia; species Trichobilharzia szidati. Next base: position 118,241,929 of record OX235274.1, on the reverse strand, counting down.
GGACGGTTTAGTTGTGAAACTTTGATTGTTCTTCTAAACAACATCTTCAGTGCAGAAATCAATATGAAGTGACACTTTATATATCTCCACGAGTTTACTAGCGGTTTCTCTAGGTGATGTTGGAAATGTTTGGTTATTTCAGCAGGTTTCCTCATCCTTTAGTCCAATTGTGTAGGCAGTGATTATTTTGTTGACTTGAGAATTGACATTTTGTTCACGATACTCTTTACTCATTCATAAATTGTACCTGTGTCAATGTGTCTGTTGATCGCAGATTCTCCAGAAACAACCAATCCCTTTCAACTGTACCGGACGAGTTGGATGATATATCCGTGGGAAATTCTATAGGCTTATTTCATTGAATTCTCCTTTGAAGATATGTCGTCTTGAAAGACAATAAAAGCTTCGCAACTAAACCATCCAGCTTGGAGAACACAGCTTTGTTTTTTATTTCTATTTGCGTATTCTTTCTCGTTCCCAGTGTAATACAGAGCTTCACTCTTCAGATTTGAAGTTTAAGTAGCACTGGTTTAATTTTTACTCACACCTCACACCAAACCGTCCAACTTTATCAGGCTTCCGATCAGCAAGGTAGGGTGGAGGAATGTTTAGACTGGGGATCGAACCATGGACCACATGCAAGGTTGGTGAGTTTTATATTATTCTCACACCTACAGACATGGTGTAGTAATCAATAGACTGTAAACCCTATTCATTCCCTTGGGTAAACTAACGTTTATACCAATTTTAATGTTATAGGCGAAGATTCCTTAAAGATGTGTAAGTGTACGATTAAATAAGGTTATTGGTGTATATTTAAAGCATCAGATGTTTTTTAAGAAAAAAAATTCAATTTCTAATTTCCCTCGCATTTCGGCTTTTATCAATTGAACTATGTAGCTCATTTAAAATCTTAGTAATTAATGAATATTTTGGTTATATTATATGAAAACTCTAAGTATTCCATAGTTGGTTGCATGGTTTTCTATCAAGTTAATTACTGATTAACGTGGTTACATGGAATGTTGAAGATTCTGGTTTCGGTGAGTGGTGGAGAGAAGTAGGGGTGTTACTTAACCCCGAACAAGCTTATGTATTCTACCCTGTGCTTCATGAACCTCAATGATTCTAAGATTAATGTTGTTTCATTGCGAAAGTTACCATTTTTACATGAAACTCACTTGTTCTAAATGGAGTCAATTAAGGGGAGCTGTCCAGTTTTATTTTGTACTTCGATGTCTTAGACTACTTTCGGCATTTATGCGTGATCCGACTACTTGCGAAATCTGATCCAATCAACTTTTCGTTGACATGGTCTTCGCTTCCTTGTGGAGATTGGGTTGATGAATAAAGCTTTGAGACAAATAATTTGAGCATGGAATTAGAGGAATATCCAGAAACACCTACAGTCTTAAATGAAATGAAAATATTTGATAATATGCAAGGAGATGTTAGGCACGAGATATATTTCAACTGAAACAATATGAGATTTAAAGTTGTAAACCCACTTTATTTCTGCTAACTAATTAGGCTTAATGCCATTGCGTACATGTAAGTTCCAACAAATTATGATTGAATTCGATTACACAATCAACATGGAAACTTTTAATTCATTTGTATCTCCACCAAGAAATATTTCAATGTTGTAATCTGTGCTTTTTACACCAAGAGTGTTTTCATTTGACCTAAAACAAGCCACATTTTATTCTGATTATTTCAAGGTTTTTCCTTACTACTAAATGGTAAGTTTGTTGAAGAGTTATTTTGTAAGGATTTGACTGGTTTCAAGTTTAATCAATGAATGTATTCAGTTACGAATACCTCTGAAAGCCAGGGAAAACTGTATAGCTGTTTTTCAAATCTGTATATGCACTCCAGTTTGTAAAATGTCCCCTTCAAGAGTAATCTTTTCTATGGGTTCTATAGACTTTCTGGTGCCATAAAAAATAACCTCTTCACTGGTTAAATAAAATAGTTGACTGTTCTGAGATATTCACTGTTAGTCAAGCATCAGAAATGGAGCTACACAATAAGTTGGGTTGCTAATCTTCTTATGAACTGCTCTGAATTCTCAATCGACATAATAATAATCTGCTTTAATCGAAAAGCAGTACTTATAATACAGAATGGAATTCTCAGCATTTGTCACAATATTGCATTTGATTTACTCAAAATATAAGTAAAATTAAAAATTAAAACAAAATTAACCGGAGGAATTTGTCGACGTTTACGATATAAAGTCAAAAATATACGAAGCACGAATTGAGAATATTAAATATGATAATATTTATAAAAATAATATTATAATAATAACAGTGAGTTTGTATTAAACATTATTGTGGAATCAGTTTGAAAATTTTAGCATGTTATAGGTTATTGAATCTATTGTTCTCTTGATATAGTATAGTGACGGGAAATACAAAATTAACAGTCATAACACAGCTTAAATGATGTTCACACTTATGAAAAAAAAATTGAGACGGTTATAAATATAAGAAATATAATAATAATAAAGTTTGATGTTGTAAGGGTGGAGGAAAGAAGGTTAGTCAGTTCATGCCTAACACTATTTTCATCACACAAAGTACGTGCCGAATATAGTATAGTGGAATTTGCATGCTTAGACAAACGTGCATAAAGTCTTCTGAAGAGACTCCTTCTTTTACCTGAGGAGACACAAGGTTGGAGCTGCGTGTAGAGTGGGTGCTCAGAGTCTGACAAAATTCCTTTAGCGAATTTGTTGCATGACACCAAGTGCCTATCAGTGACAATGTCAACGACATGGCCCAATGGGATATCACTAACCCCACTGACTGACAGTCTTCAGAGTTCTACGAAGTATGACCTAGTCTTTTTTAATCATTCCAGGAAAGAATAAGCAAGGGTGAAGAGTAAAGAAGAATAGGTAAAATACACGATTCGACAAACTGTAAGAGGAGTGGTTGGGTTATGCCTGAGTACTTTAACTTCTTGATATAAAAAGTCAGACGAAATATTGTTTGAGGAATCGCTTAGAGATGGGAAAACCAGGATAGGTCAGAAGAAAGAATTAATCCAAGATATTTAACTTCAGACTTGGTTTCTATATCACTATCATCAATTTTGCAAGAGTCATAGGAACCAATGGCTTCATTTGACTTTCGTTTACATCTGAAACTGAAATCAACAGTCTGGCGTTTGGAAGGATTTAGTTTAAGGACGTTAGGCGAAGACCATTTACTAACTCCTGATAGAAAGCTGTTCATCTTAGTGCAGTCTATCTTGGAGTCAACAGACATTGAAATAGTTAGATCATTGACATACTTAACAAAGTTCATTTCATCAGAGTGAGGTAAGTCATGCAAGAAGAAAGAAAACAGAGAAGGAGAATGGACAGCTCCTTGAGGGACACCAGACTTAGTAAGCAATGAAGTGGACGACTTTCCGTGACACACAGTGTACTGTTTTCTTCCTGAGAAGTTAGAATGCAGCCATTTGACAATCCAACAGTCAGCCTGAGTTTCAGCAAGCTTGTTTAACAAAATGTCTCTAGGTACTGAGTCGAAAGCAGATGTATAATCTAGAAAGGTGCAGCGAACAAATTTAGCCCCCTTGTCTAAGCTGGAGACATTGTTGTGATAAAAGACTGCAGCCGCATCTAAAGTACTTCTACTGTGTTCATAGGCGATTTGTTTTGGATCGTTAAATGCTTTAAGTGAAGGATGAAGATCAGTTAAGAGTAACTTTTCCATAGTTTTTAGAAAAGGAGAGGTAATAGCAATAGGTCTAAATTTAAAACATGTTCCAGTAGACGACTTAGGTACAGATACAATTTTAGTGTCCTTTCAAACGGCTGGAAAAATATTCATTGAATACGTCAGTGAGAGGATAACACAGGATATCTGCACAATGATATACATAGTAACAATTGATATCTACTGAACATAGCTCACTAAATTTCAATGATCACATTTTGCTTTCAGTCGTGTTACGATGAAAGACAAGTAAGTTCATCATAATTCATCTTAATGAAATACCCCAATATCGCCAAGTCGATACATATAACGAAGGGGAAATCTTTGGAAATTAAGAAACACTGAACACTTCCTTCATCCTCGTTTAAGACATTTCAGGACGATTATCTCTCAGGAGTAACTTTTGACATTTAGATTATTTTCAAGTGTCGGTTACTCGTGGTGTGATTGGTTTCAAGACGGTCTTAATCACCAACCAATATCAGTCAGAGATGTTTGAAGGCTGGATAGCTGTTTCATCCGATTTTGGTGCTGCAAGCACTTGTGCGTTGGTGGTTCAACAGTAGAAAACTTGTAAACCACTCAAGTAGTCACGGGTTCGATCACTGAAAGAGGAACACCTAAATCTCGCCAAGACGGTAGTAAACCGGGCACGGAGGGACGATTAGGTGAGTGGCCAGTGACCTTAAACCGTAAAAAGGATACCATTGCTATGAAAACTTCGATGCTGAGGCCTGTAGCCCAAAGTTCCACTCGCAAAGCAAGGTATTAAGACAAAAAACAAATAAATAAGGATTGAAGTAGGAACATTTAAGTTGTAAAGCGAGAACGTTGACATTCAGTCATTGGTTAGGAGTCCTATGATCCATAGTCCCAATTATGCACCGTCGAATATCCCTAGACAAGGATGAAAAAGCGGTTCAGTGCCATCTGGTTTTCATTCGTATTTTGATCCCGTCTACCTTAGAAAAAGAATATTCTGCTCATCAACTGCCTGCTGTTTGTCTATGCAGAAATATATCAACGTAGTATATACTGTGACTACTACGTTAAGTTTTATGACACTTTTACATACTTCAATGCATTATGTAGCGTTAGGATTTAGCGTAGATACTACTTATAAAATAGCCAATACCACGACAAGAATTTGCGCATCTGTCAACGTAATACTGATAAGAAAATCAATGTTGAATTACACTATGTACATCAATGTAGTCACATTATTGTATTCATTCTATACTTTCTAATTACAGATATAAAGTTACTCATCAAGCGTAAGTGGCATGATTTGTTGGACATTTTTTATCTCCTTAACAGGCACACAATCACTTACAGTTTGATATCATCTTATTACAATGTCGCTTTACAGTTACTAAGTAACTAAATGAGTATAACACGATCAGGGAGGAATATACTTGGATGTTGTGGCCAATCTGACTGTGTAATAGGTGGAACTTTTCTCAGCCACATTTTGCAGCAGCATTTTATGCAGACCAAGATCTCCAAATCCCTGAATGGGGATTGGCTTTTGTTACAGACCTGAAGATATACCAGTGAAGTCGAAATACTTTGGATTATTTAGGATGTTTTCTACCCGATGAGAAGCACCACATCCAGTGACCAGTGAGAATGCGACCATGGGTCCCACCCACGTCAGTTGGATTCCTCATTTAATAATCATGTGCCTGCATGATTTTGTGGCACACAGTGTCCACGTGTACATCATCTGTGTGTATTATTTCATGAGTCTCAGTGTCCATATCAGGGGCGGAACCATCGCTGCTGCCACCAAGAAATCTTTATTCCTTCCTCACTATCCAGCAGAATGATCTTTCGAATTTATTCTAATTCTTCCCTTAACAAAGTCGAATGGGACACTGACAACATCACATCTGTCAGTCATCAAGGCAGCTAATACCTTCTCTGAATAGATCTAGACTGTATTCTATGCTTTCCTCAGTGGGTCTTCGGTGAACACCATGCTGAACTATGTTCACTATCGGCTTTGCGGAGGGGGTTGATCTCCAATGTATGCTTAAGCGACCGCATTATATTCAGGGTTCTCTTGACAGCTTTCGCCTCTTCATCACATTGATATTCTTATGCAAGTTCTGAAATAAGTTTCTGCCCAACGATCTTAGTGGCTTTGTCATAGTATCTCTCAGCCATGATGCGGAACGAGACATCGTCTTTCTCAACGCAACATGAATTACAAAAGGCACTTACGAAGAGTGAGACGGATTCTGAGCAGAAAGAGATCGCAGACAGCCTCTTTTAAGCACTTGAGAATAACTTCAACATTTCTAAGCTTCACAATATTGTCGGTTCAAGACAAGTCTGGCCGACTGATTTGTTCTTACCGCCATCTTAGTAAAATGATATGAATAGGTGAGAAATTTCTTTTGATAAGAATGTGATTTGAAAAGGAGTGAGAGGAAAAGAGAAGAAATCATTCATCTCAACTTTTTACAAACAGTCGTGATATGTGGGCCTGAATTCGGAGGGGAATAATTTAGTTAGGATTATTATGAGAAGTCTCCAATAATCTTTGAAGACAATGAAATTAACAACCTCATTGAATACATGTACGTACATAAATGAAACTCCCTTGGATTCTAAATGGAGAAATGGGCTTCAGCAACACAACGCCATCGCACTCTGTTATCTGCACTCTGTTCTAGCTGATGCAACTCTGATTTCCTTCTCACGCTGCTTCCATGTAACCCTCGTTTCCAGTTCATTTTTCACTCGGGAGACTGGCGCATGGTGTCACTCAACGGTCTTCTGAGAGCATATCAAATCCATCTTCATTTCTTTCTGCATATTTGTTGTGTAGTAGGTTCTTGTTTGGTTCTCTTTGTTACTCGGTTATCCTTTCTAAGCATCTGATCTCTGGTATGTGTATATATATATCAGTGGTTGCTTACAAAATACTCCTTTTATAGGATGACTCTGGTGACGTTCGAACAGAGGTTAGTCATCAAAATCGATATTTAGGGAAATAACAATGAGCTACAAGTGATAGCATAATCAGTCCTGACTAGCATGAAATGAGGGTGGTTATTTGTCGTGTTTTTCAAAGAGGAATAGAGAATATTTAGTAATTGGATTAAAAACAAAACATTAACCGGGTTGAAAGATGTAGGGAAAAAGATGACGTTATGATATACAAGACAGTGGGTGAGTACTAGCAAGCTAAAGTAAAGCATGGCCTACTGCTTAGTAATTCTATCTGACAATCAATTCCACTAGACAATGTTTATTTCACTGTAATTAACTTTAGTACATTGATGTTATGAAATTCGACACGATATCTTTGAATAAATGTCTATTTCGCGTTAATTAATGTGATGAGACAAATAAGCGTGGAGAATGAATTAAATTTATTACGTAAAATCCTACTAGAGAATGGATATCCACCAAGATTTATTGACAAAAACATGAAGGAGAAGCCTCCGATGTCAAACATCGCAACGGTTCCTAAGAAGACTCTCTTCATGAACCTAGAATTCAGAGGTGACGTCGCAGCGGAAATTCTCAGAAACCGCCTTTCTAAATGTCTGAAGAAGACATTTCCAACAGCCACTGTACTTATCACATTCTCCTGCAGACAGTTAATCCAGTCTAACGCTAAGGACAAGATACCGATTTTGGCCACCTCAATGTGTATTTATCAATTTACTTGCTCGTGTGAAGCAAAGTATATCGACCGTACGCAACGTCAACTCCACAAACGTATTCTGGAACACTGCCCAGCTTGGTTATCCAGAGGAGGAAAGAAGAATAGCAACAGCTCGATCCTCGAACACCTTGTCATCTCTGGACATCGAGCACCCCCCACATGAATGCTTCACAGTGTTACACAGAGTCCTTCAATATCGTACAAAGGGACTTCGGATACGCCATCTGTCCATAGCTGAAGCATTAGCTATTCGAAATCTGAAACCGGACTTCTGCATCCAAAAGTGATACATACATTCTCTTGCCCTACCATGGCCAGAGTAAAGTTCTTATCACAATTTTGCTTCTTTCCTTTATTATGTAAGTTCACTATTATTACCATTATTATTTTATTTTATTAATACTTTTATTATCATTTTGTCCCCATCATCCACATTTTATTACCACTCTATTACTGTTTATTAATAACATTGTTTTTCATACATATTTTATACAAAAACACTTTATAGCCTTTCCACTAGTTCCTGTCCATTCTACACGAGCTTATTGATTAGTCATTATCTCGCACTTATTACGTCATGCCAACGTCTGCCTATTTTCTAACTTACAATTAGTCATCCCTTCGTACACCTTACATTATGTAATACAATTTTCCAAGGACAAAATTTACCAGTATCTGATTGGTCTAAAGATTTCTTTGTTAATTATAACTACGATTGTACAGCTCATGAAAATGAATCGCCGAAAAGAAAATTTTCTTCGCTGTTTGTGCCTCTTCTTATGAATCAATATGGAAATAAGCGTTTGCCTAGTAGAAAGCGAATATGCAACTGCATAATGTGAACTCTGATGCGATCCGTCAGCTGGCAGGAATATGATTTGATTGGAAAACAACTCCTTCCTTTCTCCTTTCATTCTTCCCACTGCAGGTGAGACGAAAGGATTCATTGGCAATGTTATTGTTTCCACCAGGTGGGGTGATGGCTTATAAACCAGGGGAGCTTTCGGAGTAATTCAGTCAGAAGTTGGACCCAGACGACATGAGTGGTTGGCACAAATCCTGCCGTAGTACTGTAACGGTAGAAAGCGAAGACTTGGTAAAGGAATGTTTTGCTTGCAGTTTGGTATCTCTATATAGCGAAATTATGTACATCTAATCTCCAAATCACCATTTCCTCATATCTCCCCTTTCGTGCTACTTTTCGCCTTCCTTAATATTATGTTTCTTCATGTCTTCTTTTCAAGTCTCTCATATTTCTCGGCAACGCTGTATCATTTGCTTTCCCTGACATCCAGTCTATCTCCCCGCTGTTTGAAATTTTTGTGTCGATTAACATCTCTTTGTATGCATATACTACTGATGAATCTTATCAGTAGTAAACGCTACAGTACTACTGATTCTTAATCACTATTCGCAATGTGATATGAAATTATGAAAGTGATTTGCTACTTTATTAAATGCAGATAAGGGTTTTATGAAATCCAGCCAAAATTATTCACCAAAATATTTTTTCGACTGAATAATTTATGAAACTGATTTCAACCAAAAATTTTTAGGTGCTACCAATATCTTACTTTGTAAGTCTTGTAATTGTTGTTTGGTAATTATTGTCGAGGAAATTGATAATATTCTTACTAATTTATATATTAATTCATGGTTCACTCACCTAATACGAATGTAGAAGTCCTTCCCATGCAGACAGGAAAGTTAGTCACTCCCTGAATCTACCGAGCTCTTAGTTACTGCTGTCTTCACCTGATCTCAACTCTTATCATTTAAACGTTATCTTCATTCAGTTTCTGTGTCTTCTTTGATCTCATTTTAATTTGGAGATCACATGTGCTTATAGTGCAACCTTTTCTCTAAACCTGTTCACCGTTTTTCCATCTCTATGGTGTTTTATGATTAATTTCCCTCCTTAGCTTTCATCAGATTCGTGTCCTCCACGTGTTATATTCTTCTAGATGTAACTGTAAAGGTTTCCTTAGTTGAATGCCTTTTGAAAATAACAGAAATGCTGTTAAGTGTCTTGCGCACGGGGACAGCAGAAAAAAGATATGCACGGAAAATGACTTACAAAAGGAGTTTGAATATATTGATGATACTTTGACAAGGATGGGTTATCCGGGTAGTTTCATCAAGAAACATATGAAAAAAAACATCAGGTAATAAACTGAGACTATGACGGTACGGTATTAATTGATTTACAATTAAATGGGGACTTGTCAAGTAAGATATTGTTCCAGGGACTTTACAATAGTGTACGTTAAACGTCTTACGCAGTGAACCTATGTTTGTCATTCTCTAGGTGACGAATGACTGGGACCGAAACGAAGGATAAGCCAGATAGTTTTGCCATATCTATGTGTATTTAGCAATAAAGCTGCTCTTATAGGCCCTCTTATGTTGGGTGTACTACTAGATAGCTTGACCAACGTAATACTCAACATTCGCCATAGTGGTTTGACAAAGGACAGACAAAACAATCCCTTGCTCCTTTTTATCGCATTTAGCTGATGCTGGTCATTTAGTAGAGAAAAAATCAATCACTCATGATTCATCTTACCCCACTGAATCTTCCCACCGAACTTCGTCTTCGTCTATTCTTCGTATATCTGAGGCAATAAGCATTAGAACTAATAAGCCTAAACTATGTATTCGAAAGAATTTCTTACAGCCGTTATTCCTTTTTACCTTGTCACCACAACCCATCACTTACTTCTTTTAATCCATCTCTTATCACCTCCCAATCTTGTCACATTGGTTTTTCTCACTCTTTATCGACTACTACTTCCACCTGTAAAAATTTATTTGCTTAGTCATGCTGTTTTTCATAATTCATGTGATCACAGATCACTCCACTTCTTAACCTTCATTACTGATGGAATCATTATAAATATTATGATTAACTGGACAATTTATATGCACAATCTGATGATCCTATTGACAAGTCACCGTGACTGAGTTATATGTGATATTAATTAGTAGAGTTATGCTTAGTAGATTTACGCATGATGAGATATAAATGAAAACAATATTGTTCACTTAAATGTGTTCCTCTACATTATATATAAGGAAAGACTCCTCGACACATCAAAAAGGACTTAATAGCTTTCTTCACCACTGTTCTGTCAAGCTTGATGTAGTAAATTTGAAAATCCATGAAAATTCAAAATGATTCTCGAAGGCGTTTCGCTGTACTGAATCGCACGAAAGATTTTCTTAGCTACATTAAAATTTCGGCTGTTTCTTCACATTGTCGTGAATATTTTAAATGTAGATTAAATAATCCTACGAATGAGCTGACTTGGAACATTCTCAGGATAAGAATGTGAAAACCTCCTATTCTGATTTTCATGGAAATGTCCAAATCACGGTTTTCAAAGTGAGAATACTCTTCTGAAATGATGAACTCTGTTGTGACAAATAAACTCTGATAAAACAAGGAATCATCAGACAATTTTTGTTCAGCTCTTATTACTTAGGCTGTGAATTGATCATTGCGAATGATATACTTCCCATAGAAGTACTTTCTGTGGAAACCTACCCCTCCTACTACAATGACTACTACTTCTAAAATGAGAGCCGAATGATGCATTTATTCCTCACAACAGAATACAGAGACATGTTCCGAACTGTTTTGTGACACCATGATGAATACCACTGCATACTTACCTTAGCTAGGACATCACAGAATATTAAGACACAGTTGGAGAACAATGAGTCCCAATTTGCTAATCTTTGACAGTGCAGAGCGGTTAATAAATGAGGGGTAAATTTACTAATGTTAATTCTTAAAACCAGTAGGCTTTCTTCCTTCAAGTTATAGATTAGTTCGGATCCAGTCCTTTGCATAGCACAATTATTATCGAATCCTGTAAGTGACTGCATAGTCGGCGAGATAGATGAACCTAAGTGTTTCCAACATTTCACTATCACCGTTAAACGAAACATCAGTCAGCTGGGAGTTGACGTGAAAATGTCGTGTTTTCTAAAGATTTGACCGAAATTGGGTCAGGGGGATCGATAAATGAATGTAATAACCACTGCTAAGTGAAGTGTCCATAAGATTTCAAAGAAACTGTTTGCACACCCCATCTCTAACCCTGATTGAATTATTTAGTGAATCCATTGGATTGGTGTCTTTTCAGAGACCCTACTATTCAACTTATTCTCAGAAGACTACCGAAAGTAACTATAATATAGAGACTCTGTCAAATAACTATTAGAACTGCAATAAACAGTATTTAGAATTGCAAACAAAGCAGTCAACATGTCCTATAAGATAAATGACATTAGAAGACAGACGACTCATGTTATTTGACACTTACTGCAAAATAGCCACTAAATACTGAATAATCTGTTACACAAAAGTGGGTGGAAATGAGAGGAATAATATCCCTGACACATTTATAAATCACATCTGTTGATTTCATCACAACAAAGATAGAAAGACGCCGTGAAAACGACTTATAATTCACTCATTGTTATTTACTTTCTCCTAATTACATTGTGGAAATAAATCCATAAATATTTTCATTTCGTATCATTCATATTCCAGGTGTGGGATGACATCGAGAATGTAAGTACCGAATCACAGGCAACAACAAGAGAAAACAACATTGCTGACAATTCTGTTTATGCTTATTATGCTTACTGAGTATTTACACTTGAATGAGGAAAACATCAATAAGTATTTGATAACTGCAAAGTAAACTTTTCCCTGATTACAACTGGAGATTTCAACAAAACTTGTACATTAACATTTGAAACGTGTATTTGTAAACGAGCGAGTGATTGCTAGTGTAATTACAATCATACAATTACATTAGTCCTACAAAAAAGTATCAATGACTAATTATAGTCTGAAATATTGGGCCGACCACTCAGCGTCGATCATTGTGGTGAAATCTGATTGGTCAGTTAGGTGATTCAAGGTTTAATTTACAACCAACAGACCATTCAGCTAGCCTATAGTTACACATAACACTTCTCCTTTAGAAAGGCCGATGATGCATAACGTGTTGGTTTTAGGTCGATATAAAACTTTGGAAGTTTCTGTCGTCATCTTTTATGAAACGCTATTCGCTTATTTGCAGAGTCGTCGAAACTGTACGCTACTGTTTAATTTCCGTCTTGTCAACTCAATGTGCCCGAAAAGTACCCAGCAGTCTGTTCAAAAGCAGATTCAGCTTAGGGTTGATGTCGCTGACGTAAATGATTGTAATGGCGAGTGCATATTATCACTGCCAACGTTCACACCAGGAGTAAATTGGACTCGTCGTTCCAAGATGTAGCCTTCGTTCCAAGCTTTGCGTCCTGGTTGATAATCCCTGGCATACATCATACCAATCTCGAATTTCCTTTTTCTTCTGATTGGTGAGTGTGAACGCTTGGATTCTTTTAGTAACAATGGGTTTTGAATTGTCCTTAAGTTTAATGCCCATGAAGAATTTCAGCTGAAGTACATAACTGAATATAATGTTGAATAACTTTTCACTGGGAAAAAGAGGTAGCCTCCCATAATTTGAATTAAAACAAAACAAATTGATCTTCGAGCTGCGTGAAGAAATCACTATAAAATTGTGCGCAGAAGAAACAGAGTAGACATCTCATTGTTTCCCAATATTAAAGATTGATTCTTAATGCACTACTGACGTCAGTTTGTTTTGGTGTGATGACCTTAATACATTCGTTAACTGCACCGGCTGTTCAGCAGCAGAATTCTGACATGTCACACACATGAGAGGCCCAGGTGTAATTCACGTTTGACTTACTTCCAAACTTCGCCTGGTTTACCGGTCAGTAGGAAGTCTCAGAAAGAGGGAAGGTCAGGCATGAGGGTAGCAGTCATATTACATGATGAAAAAACGCCAATCCTATTGATACTCGCGAGGCAAAGAATAAATAATGGCCTACTTTTCGGACCTATTTTCAAATGAATCTACTCCTGTATCCTTTTCCCACTCTCAAGAACTCTACCACCTTGAAATGTTGCATTTCTATGCAGAGTTTTATGCAAACAGTTCTTTCTCCTTCATTGCTTCTATCTGGAGTGGGACATAAGGCCTCGAGATTTCGAACTCTCAGTAGTGGTTGCCTTCCGTGTAAAGAGTGGGGTTGTAAGCTTCTTGCTCAACCTTCCCACTTTCTACTGTTGGTCAAAAAACTAAGTGAGGTTTCGGGATGTCTCAGTTGAGAATTGAACCCAGACCACTTGCGTGGTTGGTAGACATTCCACCAGTGGATCAACGACACCTATCAACAGTTCTGAATTATTTCAATCGCTAACTCTAATAATTCTTCGTTTGAATATTCACCTTAGGTTTTATGTGAATGATGAACTGTAAGTTGAACTTGTTTGAGGATGTGATTTTAATCATTTCGACTTTATGTCTTTATTTGTGTAAACACTGATTTGAAACACTTGAAGGCAAGTAAAATTCAAAAAGCTAATTAATTTAGCTTTCTAAGGTTTTACACTAATGTACGGAAACTAAAGAGAAGTGGAGATGTTCTGTGGATTGGTAATCAAAGCCTAGAGAGTTGAACTACTGATTAATAAACATTTTTTTAAAAATTCTAGTTTGTTAACTCCTCAACATGGTTCGTTCACATTCTCATTCAGGATGGTGCCAGACATCTCTCGAAGAACAGGATGACATTTAGGCAGTGAACTGTTAAACTGTAACTAGTTTTCACCAAATCCTACTGGTCCCTTGTCATCTGAATGTGGATGCGTTGGTAGCTCAATTGTAGATTGCTCTTAAACTACCCACCCACGCGGTCCGCGTTCCGAACATTGCTTAGTCATACAAACTCAAGACTTTCTGAGTAGTGGAGCTAAGAGTTGTCCAGTTTCTTTCCGTCAATGATCCCGATGATACTAAAACACTCAGGTGGTATTCAATTATTCAAGAATTCTGTTTACACAATAACAAACCCAAACATTTTCCAGCCTATACAGATATTCTTGGTACTGAGGCATATGTTCGCGAATTCATTATGAATTCATCTACTGTGCCTTCAAAATAACAAATAAAATGATGTCACCCAACAGTTTTCTAAGCTATTAAGTCCAAATATTAAAGTTTATTGGTTCTCTGGTTTCTAATCTCACAAAATGCTTATTGACGCGCTTCATTTACCAAACTTTTCAGTGGAAAAAATCATCCAGACGTGTAAGTCAAATGAAAGATTTTCGTTCAGGAATGAAATGGAAGTTCAGCAGAAAACAAATCTGGTTTCCAGTCTCATTGGGATGCAGATACATCCAGTTTATGAGTCATAGATTGGACGGAACGCGCATCTTTGGTTCCATTCTTAACCAATATCTACTAGGATACGAGCAATTATTCACTTGATGAATAGCTTCGAAATTTAATCACCACACTATGCTTTATCTGGCAAGTCAAGGTTCTAGGCACGAGAGTAGTTCGGTTTAAATATGTAGCATATAGTTGCGAAGCAATAATGAACAGCACAACCTGTGAGATTCCATTTTCCTCACAACACTGATGTCATCATAGATGAAATTGTAATCTCAGTATTTTAAGTGATCTGTTAACAGATTAATTTTTATAAAACTCCTCTTAAAAATAAAATATTAGCGGTGAATGTTTTAATCTGTATTATATAACTTTACCCGAGTACCAACCTGTTAGAAGACGGTCAGTCACCCCAGCGTCATGTATACATTAGCACTGGTCAGTAGATATTCACTGTAACACTAGGAAAAGTCACATTTTCTGTAAGTTTTAAATCTGCTTCGTTCAATTCCCAAGTCACATACTTCACGACAAGGTTATTCATCTTTTAGGTGGCCATAAAACGAGAGTCAGGAAATATACGCTCATAAGTCTCCTGATTCTAATCAGTTAATGAGCATGACAAGCTTAAAATATTTCCCTGGAAATGTATCAGTCACAAGTTTCTGATCAACATTAGTAGCTGTTCACTGAACATTTCAATTTTCATAGATGATTTCACTTTGTCAGTCTAACAAATGGATATATTTTATGAAACTGATAGAATTCTGACTTCTGAATATACCTTGAGAATATAATACTCCTGGTATGATTTAAGTTGCCACCGTATATTTATTGTGTGTACTATAAAGTGATTGATTGGATGATACCAACTTACTTTGCTTCTCATTTTTGTTGTAAAGGCCGAAACAACTCCCCCTTCTGTAAGTGTTAATCACGTTTGCGTATTACAATCTAATTATTATTCATTCGTTATGCTACGACTGGAAGATGTGGCGTTGTCAGGACAGCTCGTATGCATATGGCACCCCGATATCAAGTTCAAGTAGCATCATGACTACCCAGAGGCTTTCACTGCCTTCTTTTAAGATCTCTTCCATGTTAACTTTGGATGCCCAACTTGCCAGCCGCCTTCCATTCGGATTTCACTTGACGCACTGGCATGTGATATCGCTTATCTAGCTAAGTACGAAGAAGAAAAGACATCTGCGTCTGGATCTAGCAACCAAGTGACAGTGACTAAAAAGTGCAGGTTAACTTGGATAGATCACAATACAGCAAACAAACGACCTCGGTAAGAAAAAGAAGGCTTAAGAGACAGAAGACATTGAATTCTTTTAACAAATCATGGACGATAATTTCTAGTGGAGCTATCGATTAATAAATTCAAACATTTGAGTTAGGTGCGGAATCCAAAGCACAGGATGTGTTGGAAATGCCTCACTCAATCACACATAAATATAGCAAATGGAATATAAAAGCGTAAAATGTTGAGGCCTATAGGCTGTATACCGTCAAATCCACTGTCATTGTAAGTCAGTAATGCTAAACAATAAGGCTGTGTCAAGGTTGATCCACAGTTAGAAAGGAACAACGCAGGTATGTTCAGGTCAAGAACAAACAGATTCGAATGAGCAATATTCAACAAAGAGAAATGTGCATAGATCACTGCCTAAACAAAAGAAGTTAGCTATGCTGGAACAATAAAATAGATTCCAGTAGGAATCAATTACTATGGTTGAGGAGTAACGATGTGATAAATGAGATACCAATTCATACTACTTGTTGTTAGTAAGTAATATAAAGCTAAACAAATTTAACGGTGATAAAGAACATATGAATTAAAATGAATTAACGCATACAAACGCAGCTTGAAGAATGAAGATTAATAGAGAAAGATTGACAAAATTTATGAACAACGCCATCTTTGGAAGTACAGCATATGTAGAATGTCAATACGTCGAATGCTACATCTCATCTGTTACACCCTGGTAAGAGTGGGCAAAGCAGTTACGTTTCATACACGCGGTTCCCTTGATTGATTTTCATTAAGCGACAAAGTTCTTATGTGCAGTTTAAAATGCCATCAACATTTTATTTGACATGGTCTTGACATCTGCAGGTGACCTGAAATTGCAGTGGTTACGACAGAATGAAAACAACATAGTCAGCTTAAAATTGAGACGTCCAAAATGTAAATAAAACGATTTGTAGTTCAATTCATCGTCCATTTAGATGCCTTGAAAGCGAAGAAGGGGGAAGGGGAAGACAAAAGCATTCAGGGAGAAGTAATAATCATTGCTAGTCTACAAAGTCATAAGATTAAAATCGTCTCAGTGGGGCGAAATCACTGACATCCTAGACTATACAGTTAACGTATTCTATATCAAAATACAGTCCAAATATTTCAGGTCAGAATCACGCGTTTACAGGAGTTCGATTGAACTCGACAGTATGTTCAACTCTGAAGTTTTGTGGACCCAGACTTTTAGTGGGTTTATTCATCCAGTGCTTTGCAAGTCGAAGCATTGAAAGTTGCAGAGTTGTTCCTTATACAAGGTGGAGTCTGCAATCTCACACCTAAACCTTCCACGTTTCCACTTTGGTCTACCATTAACCAGAAAACTAGGGAAGGTTTAGGAGAACGTTGGGCAAAATTCGAACCAGGGAATGAACAAAACACCCCACGAAATGATAATTTTGCTCGTAAGCACGTTATTCCGTTTATACACCAAACTGAATTAAATCAAGATTGACTATTTCTGATTGTTTGCTTATTTACATTCGTTCATTTACTTTGGGGTAAATTAAAATGAAGAACCACAGCAGTGTCAGCGGGACCAGTAATCCTCTTCAAGGTCGGCTCATGAAAGGCTAACCAGTCATACATAAAAACGATCTGCATCAATATGAAATGAGGCAGATCACTTAACTTCGACCATCCTGGAAAAAAACAAAGTCAGGTGTACTTTGTTACATTGGAAGCCTAAATGATGGAATTCAGTCTGCATTGGACGAAGGACTGGATACATGGCATTATTTACCTTCTGGTGTTCCATCAAAGGAGATACAATTCACTGGGAATCAACATTAAATTATCTAGGTTCAACAATAGTACAACATATAAAGAAAAATATGAAATTCTGAGACTTTTCCCATAAAACTGAATCATTTACAGCCTAATGTGAGGTTGTTTGAATGATATTGCTCAGAAAAAGTATCCAGGAAGTCCATTTCACTCAGCAGACAGATTAGCATTCACAATTAATAGTGTTCTCTGAGCTGGTTGGTTTAGTTGCAGAGCTTTCGTCGTCCTTCTGGACATTAGCATTCAGTCACAATGAGTGATGCTGTTCCCACTCAGACTGAGACGCAGTACTCGTGATTTCAGGTTTTTTATTCCAACATAAATCACTAAAAGCGGAATAGGAAATATCTCAAACAAATAACAACAGATACCGGACTTTCGTGACTGTGAAGGCTAGCGGATAGTTCCCTAACGTTTGAAATTTTGGGTACTGAGTTAGAGTTCCTGTGAGATAAAAAACATTTACTCTCTGGGAACACAAGTACATCCAACTGATAGGTGCCCGGTAGAACGGAATGCATATCCTGGAATCTGCTGCTAACCACCATCAGCTAATTAACACAACATAAACGTTAAAGGACTGTAGGAAACTTCGCATCAGGAGCCGACAAATTTCATTCCAATAAAATTATTATTATATTATTGTTCCCTTGGGTTCCTAGTGGAACATAGGGCTTCAACTGCACGTCTCTACTTGCTTCTGTCTTGTGCTGTCCTTTTCACTTGCATCCATGTTAATCCATACTGTTTCAATTCCTCTTCACACGATCTCCTCCATGTCACCCTTGGACGTCCCACTCGCCGCTTCCCTTTCGGGTTCCACTCGAGCACTGGCCTGACGCGCGATGTCACCCAACGGCCTCCTCAGCGAGTGTCCAATCCATCTCCACTTTCTCCTGCATATTTGTTGGGCGATTGGTTCTTGTTTTGTTTGTTATCATAGTTTCTTGTTGGTGATTCTTTCCGGCTATCTGATCTTCAGTACAGAGCGAAGACAGTTGTTGATGAAGTTCTGCAACAGGCTGTTGGAAATATTCTTTGTGACCCGCCAAGTTTCTGATCCGTATAGCAAAACTGACTTGACATTTGTATTGAAAATCCGAATCAGTTCGTTGTTGATGCAGGCTGAGTGACAAAGATTTCCAGATTGGTTTCAGGTTGATGAACGTGTTTCTCGCCTTCCCCATTCTCGATTTGACATCCTCGTCCGTTCCTCCTGTAGTTGAGACAATGCTCCCTAGATAAGTGAATGAGGTAACCTCTTTCAAATCCCTCCCGTTTATGGTGATTGACACTGGATGTTGCTGCTGTTGATGTTGTTGTTGGTTGGTTATTTTCACCTGCAGTCTTGTCTTTGCTGCTTCTTCAACCAGTTTATCGGTTTTCGCTTGTAAGTCTTCGATTTTGTGTGACATCAAACATAAATCATCCGCGAAATTCAGGTCTTCTAGATTCTTCACTTCGGTTCAGGATATCCCTTTCTTCTCGTTTCCCACTGTCTGACGCATAATCCAGTCCACCACAATAAGGAATATCATTGGTGATAATAAGCACCCTTGTCTGACTCCTGTGTTTACTTTAAATGCCTCACTGAGTTTACCGTTGTGGATGACTTGACATGTGCCGTTGTCTTACAGCTGTTGAATAAGGTTGATGAATATTTGGGGTACGCCGTAGTACTTGAGTAGTTTTCAAATTACTTCGCGTTCAACGCTGTCGAAGGCCTTCTCAAAGTCTATAAAGTTGAGGTAGAGATTTGATTGCCATTCCATGCTTTGTTCGATGATGATGCGTAGAGTTGCAATTTGGTCAGAACATGATTTGCCTTTCCTGAATCCAGCTTGTTCTGGTCGTAGTTCTGTATCCAGCGCGTCCTTGATTCTCTCCAGGATGATGTGACTCAGGATTTTACTTGGCGTCAACAGGAGCATGATTCCTTGCCAGTCCCTGCAGAGTCCTAGGTCCCCCTTTTTTGGTATTTTCACGAGGTAACCTTTCCTCCAGTCAGTAGGCACCTTTCCCTCTTTCTAGACCTTTTGCAATAATGGAGTCAGCATATCTGCTGTCGTCTCTGGGTCCGCTTTCAGTGCTTGGGGGGGTATTCCATCTGGTTCAGCTGCTTTTCGAGCTTTCAAAAGCTAGATTGCATTCAAGACTTCAGCTTTCGTTGGAGGATTGGTGTCAACTTGCAGTTGTGTTCGTGCTGTTGTTGGTATTTCTGGACGGGTTGTAGGTGGTGGTCGGTTCAAGAGTCCTTTGAAGTGTTCCGCCCATTGTTTAATCTGTCTTTCTTCCTTGGTAATTGGGTTCCCTGGGCTGTCTTTTATAGGTCTCACTTGTGTTGATCTCTTCACGGATAGAGACTTGGTTATCTGATATGGTGTCCTCAGGTCCCTTTTGCCTGCTGCCTTCTCAGCTTCAGTAGCCAGGTTTTCGTAGAATTGTCTTTTGTCCTTCCTGGCACTCTTCTTCACTTCTTTGTCCAGTGCTGTGTAAGTTGAGTTCAGCGTCTCTTTCTCTTGTCCATCTTTGCATTGAATCATTTTCTCTTTCACCATTCTCCTTTCCTCTATTAGTTTCCAAGTGTCCGTTGAGAGCCATTCCTTGTCTTGTTTCTTCTTTCTTCCTAAAACCGTTGAACACGTTTCGTTGAAAATTACCTTCAGAGAGTTCCAATAGTCTTCCACGGATGATTCCTCAGTGGTGCCACGTAGTGTTTCCTGCTTTGCTCTGACAGTTGCAGTGAAAATGTCCTGTGTGATTGTGTCCTTCAGTTTTTGCGTGTTGAACTTGCATTGTGGCCTATCCCCAGGTATCCTCGAGGCTTTCAGCTTCACCTTGAAAGTCCTTTGTACTAGATAGTGGTCTGAACCTACATCTGCTCCTCTCCTCGATCTTGTGTCCAGTAGGCTCCGTTTCCACTTCCTTGAGATTGAAATGAAGTCTATCTGGTTTTTGGTGTGTCCATCTGGTGAAATCCATGTTGCCTTGTGTATATACCTGTGTTTGAACACACTGCCACCAATCACCAAATCATTGAAGGCGCAGAAGTCTGAGAAGAGTTCGCCATTGTCGTTCATTTCACCGAGGGCCTCACGACCCATGGTGAGTTCTCTTCCTGTATTGTCTCCTCCCAGTTTCGCATTCATATCACCAATCAGGATTCTGATATCTCCATTTGGGACGTTGTCCATTACTGTTTGTAGTTGTCTGTAGAAATCCTCCTTCTTCTCTTGTTCTGAGACGTTTGTAGGCGCATAGCATTGAATGATTGTAACCTTTTTTCCTTTTGAGTTGAACCTGGCTGTCATTATCCTGGAGGAGATTAGTTCCCACTGCATGAGAGCTCTGGCTGCTGTTGGTGGCATCATGATAACCACTCCTTCGGTGTGCTCGGGGTTGTCCTCTGGGTGAACTGAATATATTACTGTCTCTCCAGTAGGCAGTTGGCACCTTCCGCATCCGTTCCATCTGCTCTCGCAGATTTCCAATACTTCTCTTCCATATCTTCTAATTTCTGTGGCTACCTGGGCAGCCTTTCCAGCTTCGTACATTGTACGAACATTCTACGTCCCCATCCTTATTTTCGCTTTCATCGAAAGGAGGCACATCGGTTGACTGGCTTCCCGAAGGCTTTCACCAGCCTGCGTCATTTCACTTCCCCGATTCCAGCGAAAAATAAGGTTATTGTTTATATTTTTAGTATTTTTAATACATTTGTGCATTGAAGTTTCTGTAGCAATTTGGTTAAGTTTTGAGGGTGGAGTTGCTAGCACCTCGCCCCAACCCTCCCTCTTTATTCGGGCTTGGAACCGGCTTGAAAACTAGCGAGCTAGAAATCTAGGTGAGGTTCCAATAAAATTAATCAAAGGGAAATCAAGTTATATATGTCCAAACCAGGTTCACTTCTAACGATTTGAAAAAATTTGGGCATCGGGTATATGATATTCATTATAATAAAATATAAAAACCTTTATTATAATGGAAGGGAAATCAAATCAAAATAATATTTTCAAAATGTTACTTGATGTGAAGTGTGCTACTGACAAGATTTATAAGTAGTATAATATTACAAATATAAAAATGTTTATAATCTGCAAGAATATCGAATAGTGAAGAGATGGATTTAATCGACTATGCTTATGAAAGAAAATAGGGAATATGAAAGGAAGACAATGAAGTACAATACCGAAGATATTTGCAATGTGTGATTCTAACGTGTGGTAGGCACATTCTGCCCATATCTTTGTTTAGAGTTGCCAAAAAATAATTCTATTACCAAATACTCTTGTCTCATGCCGTTACACTATGAAGTGCTTATCTTTTTGTTTGATGGTTTAATTCATTTTCACGCTATTTTCCATTGCCTTTCAATAGTTCCTTTGATCAGCCCGATGAGTAAGTGATACGAATTAGTTTGAGGTTACCTCGAATTATACCTTAATTTATGCAAGTATCAACACATGCTGACGTAATAAACACGATGCACAAATTGAGTGATACATTTAACAGGCTTTACTAAAACACAGAATACCGAATAAAGAACATACCATCTGTGCTGCTTCTCATGAATGTACAACTGTAGGACCTGAAGCGGGATTTCTTCAATGACGTGTGTATTTGTCTTACTCTACAGAATGAAAGTGTCTGTGGAAGATTTTGTATAAAACTGAATTTTGACGTAGAAGTCATTCCACACACTATAGTTAAATGTGGAAGAACATTTGAAATGAAACTAATAGATGAAAACGTGAGACAAAAGGAATAATGAGGATTTAATAAATTCTGGAAGGTCACAAAGAGTGAAGGCGTCTGAACCATTGAGAATGATTTTGAGTCATACTCGGAAAAGTCTTCACCCATTAGTTCTTAAAGCCTTGATTACCCATGTCAGGATGTCTATACCCTACATGAATTAAACCAAGAGTAGATGACTTCATGTATTGATGTTATGTTTTGGTCCAAATACTCGTGCCTATTTCCCATTCTAATCCTACTTCAGGTGACACCGCTCATCGAGAGAGACGAAGGTCTATGAAGAGCAATACGTGAGCTGAACATCACAGTCATTGCAGACTCATTACCTAACTACGCCTAACCTCATTATTACTGATCATTCTATGTCATCTACCACGAGAAACGGAAAGCGGATATCTTTGTTCAAAAATGGCTAACTTAATCATCTCTTTCACATTGAACGGTTATAAATTATATGCGTGAAGACGGTTGGAGCAAGCTGATGCATACCAAACAAGATTGTCGGCGAGTAGCTGGATATCACATTGATCCTTTCTGACATTTCGTCAGCACTCAGTCAGTTCACGGCCAGTGCATTTTCTCAAATAATTGAAGCGTTCAAGATGTTCAGCCATTTCGTTTGTTGTCCCTAGTCCAGTGGTGGTCACAATCCAGTGTTGAAGGATTATCTTCCTTTCACCGAAGTGAAGCATGTGTACGGTGGAGTGCTCATTTCGACTAAGCAAAGATTCAATATACAAATGAAATGTTGATCCTTAAAATTTCTTTCAGAGTGCAGTAAGTTTGCAGACTGTAAATGCTTGATTACGTAGAGCGCTTTTTATATTATTTGCGTTTATATTTCATTCGGTCACTTTTCGTCTGTCTCTAGCGGCTTTATAATCCATCCAGAATAAAGATGGTATTCCTACTGAAAACAAGGACGCACAAATTGAGATTCCAAAACACTACCTATTTGGTCAGTGAATGACAAGAATCGCCTCTTTGTTAAGGGCTAGCCATCAACTCTTCTGCATCGCGAAGTGCTAGACAGTGGTATCTACAAACCTAACTGGAATGAGCGCATAAGCAACAAAACTAAACGTAATACGAAAACGTGACAAATGGCGAAGGTGCTGGACCACACTACTTCAGCATAACCAACTGACTTAGACAGTGATGGTCAGTCCCATTTTCAAATGACAAACGTTGAAGGCCGATAATTCTTCAGAAAACATATACCACCATAGGAAAATATCAGAAACTGACATAAGTTTGAAGTGAAGGGTCACTAAACTCTCACCGAGTGGTTGAATGTTCCTGAAAGTTGTGTCGTAACTTGTAAGTGTTGATTTTCGATTCAGCGGAGATTGACTATTTCAGTGCATTTACAATAAAAAACGGTAAAGACGAGGTTATCGCAGTTAACATGAAGCCAGAAAGTCAGTACTCAGGAATAAATAATTACCATCAAGTGTTATAGCCGAGTGACCTTAGGACACCTAAAAACAAGACTGCCCAATAATGAGATCCAGATGAATAGTAATTTGTCTACAGCTATACCTTCATCCAAATCACCGTCTCAGGAATGTTCCAATAAAAGTTTTTATTGAATAAATATTAACCATGCATTATTCGATATGTAGTTTTTCATATTTGACTAAGCGTCTTCATAAACCACTTTTCCGTGTTATATGGTTTAAAATAGTAGAGTTGCGGTGACTTCGAAATTACCCGTCTGTTTAAGTAGGATGCTTAAGCTGAAGTTACTCACTAAAGCATCCTCTCCATTTGTCACCATGTCGGTTTACATTTGGTTGTTTATGGAGTATCGCTAGATAGCAAAGCACATATCCCAAAATGTGCTACGTATTTTAGACTGTAAACAGCTGATTAGAAGTCGACAAAATTGAACGATTGCACCATCTTATTATGAACAAACCGTTGGTTTTGCTTTGTTTCGATTGATTAA
This sequence comes from Trichobilharzia szidati, assembly GCA_944472155.2. Lineage (NCBI taxonomy): Eukaryota > Metazoa > Platyhelminthes > Trematoda > Strigeidida > Schistosomatidae > Trichobilharzia > Trichobilharzia szidati. Next base: position 118,217,448 of record OX235274.1, on the reverse strand, counting down.
TGTATGATGACTACCTGATTGTTGTTGTTCTGCCTTGACTTGCTGATTGTCATCTTGTTCAAGTACAATATTTAAATTTCAGGACTGGAAGACCAAATACACCTACTGCTGCTTCGTTGTATCATCGGTGCTCGTTGAGACCCTCATTTCCCAGAAATTTGTGATATGTTTTGATCATTCATTTTTCATAATTCACAACATAATTGTTGTGTGTAAGAAACCTTTATATAAAAACTTTGAATATGTACTTACTAATTAAGTCTAAGTCTACTCTAATATGTCTACTTTCAGTGTCGAGAAGGCAACGTATGTTTCCCAATATTAAATGATTTGCTAACATTTTAAATATTGGAGATTTAAAGTGATTGTAAATAACTTTCTTGAAGAGAGAAATGAAGACCTTCAAATCGTTAGAATTGTGTTATAAAAGAGTTAACTCAGGGTCCCCAGGGTATCAAGTGCTAAGCTGTATATTTAGTGGAGACACACTGACTTCGGTATTATTATTCCTTTGGTTTCAAGTGGAACTTAGGGTTTCTGTTGCTCATCCACACTGCACTCTACCCCCATCGCCATCACTGTCAGCTGACCTCATGAGTCCTCAAAAGCATTCGGACACACACCTGAACTCGTCGTTACCCACTCGGGTTCCACTCGGTTCCACTCGACGGCCCGGAACGCGAGGTCAGCTGAAGGTCTCTCCAGTGTATATTCGAATCATCTCCAATCTATTCTGCATATTTAGTGAGTAATTTGCTGTCATCTGGTTCACTTGCATAATTCCTTGTTACTCCTCCTTTCTGACCAACTTCAGTGGTAGCCACTACGGAATATATTCTCTTTGAATTCTTCACTATAGGCCAAGTGGCGACTTTCCGCCATTGGACTTAACACAAACGGTTAATTCAGTTTCAATTTTTGTAACTCAAAGCAATTAGGAAAGGTTAAGCGAACACCAGACTCTTGTTGAGCAAGATGCAGCTGCAATGACTGAATAGTCAAGTTTAACGCACTTTTACATTGAAAGCGATCCATTCTAGACTATCTAGCGTTCCACGTAGACATTTATTGCTCTTCGATAGTACTATTCTTTTTGCATCATATCTATATTTACTGTCTCTGTTTTGCATTTATTTCTACTTTCTTCTCTTGCTTTGTGTGCTAAGTGAAGTGTGGCGACTTGAACTGTTGCAAGTCAGTGCAAAGTTCTACGCTGAGATCAGTCAGCTTATTATTCCCTGGTATCCTAGTACGTCTCATCGAACATTTCTAAAGTAATGCGAGACCTACAATCTGAATTCTTGTGAATATGATAACTAAGCGAAGCGTATAACTCTATATGTTAATGAATATATTATACTTGTATTCTGGTTATAAGTCTGGGTGTGGTTATCTTGAATTGGCAGATTACTGCTGATGTTATGAAGGATGACTGGAGGTGGACTGCAGCTGTGGACTGTGGCGAGATTTGTGAACCAGAGGCTTATGAGAAATTCCACCTTAATAATGGTCTTCTTCTTCACATAAATTGTCTGGTAAATCACGAAATTAACGTACTTTATTGGGACGCCTAAGATTCATGGTAAAAGCTTAATCGCACCATAGGTAGTGCTGTACTCCATTCTCTGATATTCGAGTGGAATGAAATCAAACGCGTTCAAGTTTCAAACCATAAGTAGTCCATCACTGAAGCTTCATTGAGTAGTACGTATCCAATCAGCAAAAGTTTCTGAAATCTGACGAAGTAAAAATTAAGGGAGTTTCTCAAAGTAGTAGAATCGCCTATTATTATTATCTTAGTGGTAGACTGCGCTGGAATCTACAGTTCATGTTTCGTCTTATGAGGTACTCTTCAAATAGACATGTGTATCTTAGTATGTTAGCACTTCCACCGAGAATCAAACTCGAAACCAGTGTTATCCTCTTGATTTTCTAATTAGTACAACCAGCACTCATTCAGCGGATACCTTTCAGACATTAACCCTTACTAGGTTAAAATGGCCAAGTATTTTATTCCATACGAGCGTGCATAACAGATGTCTCACAATGTCACTCTTATTTTCGACTCTAAAATGTTATTGATCATAGTAACTTTGAGGCAGGTATAGCTTACTAGAGAGTTCTTACAGAGAAGAATTAAGTCTTCTGAATTAGAACACGTGTTTTCACCAAGTTAGCAGTTTGACTGTAATATTTTCAGCAATATCGAGAAGTTTATACGACTAATTTATTCAACTGAAATATAAAAAGTATGAGATCCGAAGAAATATTAAAGCGAACTTTTATATTCTTGAGTCGACTACAAAGCCATTTTTGATAAAGATTATCAAGTTTGATCATGGACTAATGGCAGATGGAGAACCACTGAGAAACCATCAGTGTGCTGGACAGCAGTCAAGTTCTAGTTCAAGACATCAGACACCCCAGACCCCATCTTTGGTCAACACCAGGTACTCTAGGCTCAGAGTTCAAGGCCATCAACTGTTCATCCACTTAGACCAGAATCAAATGGTCCATCAATTCTAGGTTCTACCCATTCATGATCGAATATCTGAAAACAAAGCCTTGGAAAGTAAAGATTGTGATTCTTATACTCTTGATAATTTTAGACTTGACACCGAAGAGTAAGTTTTATTCCGTTCCACAATTTTTGTATACGATGATGAGTATTTTCCTCTGATTCTATAATTATATATATTGAAAGAAGTTCTAAATTCCAACGTTTGCTTTGTAAAATGACCAAAAGACATGCAGAGAAGAAAATTTTCCTTCCCGATTAGTCATTTTAATCAGCTCTATTTTACCTTCTTAGTGACTGTTTAGTGAGTGTGAATAAACAAGAGATCTACTCCTAAAAAATGGTTCAGATCATTGTATGGTGAATAGTTAGAGGCATTTGGCAGGAAAACTTAGACCTTAACTGCGTGCTAGCTGGCACTCATCAGTAAGGCGTATCTATCACGAAAAAGGAACTGGTGCCCCACCCATTCAGAGATACAAATTCACATCACTCAGTACTGCAGTTACAGACCCTTACAATGAACAATTCGTACTATTACGAATTGAAAACATTGTGATCTTTGACTTCTCGTTCTTATTTTCTTCAACAAACAACAGGTGCAAGTAAGACTGTGTTAAAATATAATCGCCTATGGTTTTGTTACTATACACATCGATTTGCGTCACCATTTATCATTAATTAAATAGTTTCTATTGAGCACTTAGATGAAGTTTCAACCATAGATAGACATAACATAGAGTAACGGAGATGTTTTCCAAACATCATGTTACCTGTACGCTGTACTATGAAGATGAAGATTATCACGAGCACAGATACAGGGTATTCACTCTTGAATGGGTATTAACAATCAGTCCATGTCCATGGCATCTGAAAAAGACTGAGAATAGGATGGTTGAATCACGGAAACTACAGGCTGTAATGTTTTCCTCTCTGAAACGTATGCTAGCATAAACTGAGTGATTACGGGGTATTTTCATAAACCTCAGAAACAGAAACTTAATTTACATATTCATATTTCTTTTCATCGACGCAAGTGTTCAGTACATCACAACAAAACATCCATATCGTTGATACAGATACATCAGATGACAAAGACGACTTTTTTTACTCAAATCCACTCACGAATCTACCGAAAATTCTATATGACATATTCTGAGTACTAGATGGGAACAGAATTCTGCAAAGTGAATTAACTTCATTCATTTGATCAAAAACGACTCGTGGTAGAGTATTTCGCATAGATTTAATCAAGACTGAATAGTCGGTCAACGTGGATATATTGCACACTACCAGAATATGACCTATTTTCCTGAAATCGATACTGGACTCAATACATCGAAAGTTTTCCATAATGAAACTATTTAAAGTGCCCTTTATCTGTTAATAAGGTCTCTACATGGTTAGAATTCTCATTCATCTCATCATCTCACCACCCACCTACTGTCGGGCAACGTGTCTTTCGACAATTAAGGCTAACTGCACAAAAATCCAAATATGTTTCATAGTCTTTACAATAGGTCTGGACTTTTTTTTTTTTCCTTCACGTTCCCCAGTGGAACATAGGGCTTCAAGCTAGTGGCTTGAAGTTTCTGTAGCAGTGTTTATTTTACAGGATGGGGTTGCTAGCCTCATGCCCAACCTTTCCTCTTTACCAGCTTTATTTCTGGCTCAGCGATGTAAAGGAGTGCGTCGGCCGGGGATCGAACCCCGGACCATGTGCATGGTCGGCGAGCGTCCTAACCGCTATACCACCAACGCATAGGTTTGGACTAGTCATTATTAATTACACAGAAATTTCATTAAAAAAATGTACGTAGCTGCAGTTCCAAATATTCTCCCAGTTGTCGGAGTCGCTCTCTCTCCTTTGCACTATTTGTTTTACAACCACTGTTGACTAAGGAAACTGAAAGCACAGAAAGCAACAATGAGGCCATGAGAATACGAAATCACAATTATACCTGATTACAACATTATTGCAACAGAAAGTAATTTTATTTCCTCTGGATTTAAATTTGCTTATTTTCATTACTCGATGAGGTGTCTACAAAATGTATAGCGTACTGAACTTTTGTCATTTTATTTAGAACACAGGAAGACAAAGCAAGAACGGTGTAAGTGAAATTATTCCTGTTATGATTACTTCTATTCTCTCGCTTTCCATCGGAGGCACATTCCTGTAGCAAACTGTCCTTTGTTATCAATTTTAGCCAACTCCACAAACGATTTCTCGATTTTTCACTTCCTCGTCACTTCATCTTCTCCATGTCACCCTCTCACTCACAGCCAAATCATTACTAAACCTTGCGATGCTACTCAAAGGTATGGTATCACATGACTGTCGTCTCAGTGTATGTCTAGTTCATATTTATCTTCATCTCCATCTTTGTTGGGAGATAGTACTGTGTAAACTTCCTCATATCGGTGTAACTGTGTTCTCTGAGCCCTAAATTTTAATTGAGAGAGGATTTCATTATCTTTCTAGAAAACATTTTCATTATCAACTTTTTTATCACTAGATAAATTAAAACTCAGCTAGTTGTACCCAGTTCTTCTCAATAGACACTCAGAATTCACGTACTTCGCGCTTATCTAAGTTTCTGAAGTGAATCAGTCAGACGACACCTCTGATGGGCTTTGCCGAAAACTACCTCTTTAGCAATAAGTGTTTGGATCACTTCTATCTCCCTAATGACAATTACCATTTGATACTAGTGACTTTCAACTGACATTCCAGCATCTGTGTTCATTGTCTTGGCGCCTATATATTCCACCTAATCTGAATAACGCACAGAGGTCGTGATTAAGTTTTGCCTTGAAACACGTACATTCCACTGTGATAAAATGTTTGCAGGAATCTCCTCGTAATACAGACACATACACAAAACAAACATAAATGAAGAAGGAGAAAACAAATAAAAAATTCTGAAACGTATTTTGTTGATGGAGCACTTTTATTTCTTCTGTTTTTATTCTGATACAGATTAGGTGGGGTAAATGTCCTGTAAGTTAACGTTATTTGTATGCAAACGACCACTATCCATATATTTGACATTAGACTTCTTCAGTCAATCAATAAAATGCATTTATTATCTTAGGGAGAGTCATGTTTTCTTGAAGACTTTAATCTACTTCAGTTAATCAGGTTGTTGGAAGCATTTATTTTTGTTTTATTCCATTGTGTTGCCGGTGGAACATAGGGTTTCATCCATGAGCTCTGAACCTTCAATAGGGATACTGTTCTTTTACAGTTTGCGGTCGCTAGTCTCATTCCAAACCTTCCATCTTTATAGTTTCTACTATCTGTTAGGTGAGGTTAAGGGGTGTGTCGACCAGGAGTCGAACTTTTGACAATGTTGTGTATTCTACCACTAAACCACTGAGGTATAAGTCTCAAACAATTCCGATCACAATGGACTTTCTGAATAGTACTGCTACTATTTCTCCCCTGGGTTCCGAGTGGAATATAGGGCTTCGATAGCACATTTTCACATTGCTCAATTATCTGCTTTCTCATTCAGCTGGCTCCATGACTGCCCATAGTATCTCATTTCGTCGTCACACGGTCTTCCCCTTGTCACGCTCACACCAATGACCATGTCGTCGTTTGTTTCCCATTCCTCTTCCACTAATGAGATGGCATGGCGTCCGTTGTCATTCGATGTCTCCTCAACGTGTGCCCAATACATCTCCGTTTTCTCCTACATCCTTGTTGAGCAAAGGGCTCTTGGTTAGATTGTTCCTAGAGTTTCTTGTTACTAATTATTTCTGTCTGGCTATCTGGTCTTCAAAATGGAGACAGCAAAGAAGGTATATATTGATTAAATCCTGCAGCAGCCTGTTGGAAATGCCTTCCGTGATGCAATGACCGAGTTTATAACCCATTTAAAAGCACTTAATGACTTAAGACTTGTGTTGAAAATTAATATTTACTTCTTTGTACTGTGTGCAGACGAATTCCAGACTGATTTCAGATTGATTACATCTTCATCCGTTCCGTCTGTAGTAAAAACGAGGCTTTCTGGTTAACTGACCTTCTTAATTGTAACGGTAATTTTCCAAGTTTGTGGATATATCTTGTTAATTACTGTCAACGAATACAGTATCTAGATAGAATAAACTATCCCGCATAATAATTTAATGCGTAATTAAGTCACATAACAGTTTTATGCCAATCAGTTAAGTGGACACATTAGAAACATTATCTTATAGAATTTCGAGAAACGTGAAAACTCACGAGTTAAATCAGTTCCTATAACGCTGCCTATTCCTATAAATACTGTTAAGGAAGTATAGCATACATTCATTACATTCTCAAATATTTTGAACAGTTGACTGTGAACGCAATCAAAGACAAGCTTAGTCTTACTAACTGGTTGACACATGTAGTGAGTGACTTTTATTTGAATAAAGAGAGTTTTGGTTAAAAGAAACGGGTAAAAACTGAAAAATGTGGATTGTTAATGGACAACGTAAAAACCCATTAGTTCCACATCTGAACGCCTGATTATTAATATCAATCTTCTTACTTGAATGAAGACATCATATTAGTGGTGAATACCATTAACACCTCAATAGTTAGTTCACTCTGTACATTTTACATCTAGTTGTCGTAAGTTACAAAATGTGCAAACACCATTTAACATTGAGTGGTTGAAGGTAGTCGGTAGAAAACCCTGAACCCTTGGTTTGGTACTCACTGATCAACGGTATCTGTGAACATAAAGGAATTAATATCACCTCAAGGATTAGAACTGACATCCATTTTCCTATTCTTAGGGATATTAAGCGAAAATCAAAAGTTCCTTCAAATAACTACTTTGCCCACTGTCTACTAGTAGTTGATAGTTTATTCTAGTCTTGAATAAGAGAACAATAGAAGGTATAAATAATATTTTGTGCAGATACTAAATCATGTTGTAAGCTGCTGACAGGAATTTAAAAGTAGCATATTTTGTGCAAAAGAATCTTGAAAAGTAGGGTAATGCATTAAGCTTCGAAGTCAAGAAATAAAACATCCTTTTTGAACAATGTGTAGAGCAAGAAGAGAAGAGAAAAGAAGCAGAATACGGAGTACTGGTGCAAACGGAAGTTTCAGTGTATCGTATTTGTAATTTGTTACAACTTTACATCACTTTGACAAATACTGAAGTCTGCTGCCTACTACCTCCATGTCTTGCTGGTACGCCTTCATGGCCACTTATTTCAGTATTTACTAAGCGGTTTACTATTTCATTTCAGTGACATATTTATAAAACATCTGTAAGTGAAAATAACTCATCAGTTTCAATAAACAAAAGGGTCTCGCATTTTTACAGATACTTTGCTATCTTAACTGTTTATAATACCTTTATCAAAGTAATATTAAACCAGAGCTTACAAAATCTCAGCTAAGATATACAGTAACTTTACCATAAATTTTCAGCATAAGGGGAATTTCTCCTTTGGATAGTAATTGATGAAGATAATAAACGATATTTAGGTTGTTGGATTTGATAAATAGGTGACATTATTCATACGGCATGTGTTCACATAATGAAATCGCTTACTATATGTGTGTTGATTCTGTCACTTCATGCGCCAGGGGAAGCGGTTTTAGAACTAATTCAAATTGTGTTCTAATCCGTCATTCCCATTCAAATGATTCGGATTTCAGTTAGAATGAAGTACCTCTAAGATGAAACGTTCTTTGTGATTTTCGCAATTATTCTGAATGATTTCAATATTGTCGAAATCTGTTTTATGGCCAGTAGGCACTTATGGCCAACTGCTTTGTATTCTCCAAGTTTAAAAATGATTGAAATTTTGAGACAGTATTAGCTTTATTAGTGAAGCTGTGCGTTTTTTCGTTTTAATTTCTAATTCTGTAGCAAAGAACGTGCACAAGCATTGTAAGTGTAATAAAATGGTGTAGATATTTGTGGAGTTGATCTCACAATGAATTTATATCAGTCAGGGGATAATTAATAGTTAATTGTTTTATCATCACTGTTATTAGTTTTCGGAATTTAGAGTAGGAGGCCATAGAGCTTTAGCAGTACATCTTAATTCATTTCGGTTCTCTGCAGTCACTTTCAACTGGCTTCACTACTGTCCCGCATGCATTCATTTCTTTTTCATATGATATTCTTCATGCCACTCTCTGACACGCACAAACTGTTGCTTCGGATTTGGTTACCACTCGAGGGTCTGGTGTCTGAAATCACTTTTCAGTGTATGTACACTCCGCCTTTATCTCCCTATGAATATTTTTTAGGCAACAGGTTCTTCGCCAGGTCTCCGCTACATTTCCTTGCCACTTGTGCTCTTCGGACATCTGATCTCCAGAATCCAGAGAAAGCGTGCAGTGATAAAAGTCTCCAGTAGCTTGTTCGAAATAAATTCTATTACGTGAGAGCAGCCACTCTAGATCGTAGAGAGGCGCAGAATTTCCTTTGGAACTAAACATTTCACTCCTGTTCGTTCCCCTATGTGGTGCATATTTCCACCCTGATTTCAGATTAATGATCACCTGTCTTAGTTTCCTGGTCCTAACGGACTTTGACATCATCATCCCTTCTACCTGCAGTTGAGACAGCGCTGAGCAGAACTGTATTTAAAACTATTTTGTCGTACTAAGACACTCCAAAGTGCTACTCATTTGTAAAGATCTTTAGAGCTGGATGAAACAACTGCCATTGGCTTCTAATGATTCATTCACTTGGCGTTGCTGTGATTTACATTATATTTGGAAATGTAGTAATGATTTATTTGTAAATTCGGATACAAATTGTACAGTACTCAAGCAAATAAGATAACAGACAAAGATGGATATCCGCAAGTGCAGAATGAAGAAAGAAAACAGTCATAACATTGAAGACAAAGCAGAAGAGTTGAAATAAGAGAATCCCGACTTAAACCTACTTATTGCCAAGTTCTCCACGAAACTCGATTAAACAGGTGTCAAATCTATTTGAAGTATCTGATTGCACTACATCGATAACCTTCCGAAGTCACTGAAAGGAAATATGTAGCAGTGCTGAATTCAAAGTTGGTGACCTTAAGAAAATCTCATTTGTAGCAGGCTTTTCCTTAAATTGGACACGTAAGGTGACAAGCATTCCGTCCACAGATGACATATTCTCTCGCCGACCATTGATATCAGGTGTGCGTCGGCGGGGGATCGAACCCCAGACCATGTGAGTAGTCGGCAAGAGTCCTGACCACTGTGCCACAGATGAACAAGTGATGTTGGCTTGTCTTCGTGTACAGTTGGATCTTCTGGTTGCCACTGCATAATTGGAGACGATTTTATTGATATATAGGGGAGATCTAATTCAAACGATTTCAGTAGTCTTGCAGTGATTTCGGAGGTTATCTTAACATATGTTAGGGAGATTTTATTTCCTTATTACATCTTCAGGGCTTTCTACATTAATTCAGGTATCATACTCACTGCAATACCCCTAAAATGACAGAACTCAGCAGATATATCACTTTACGAAATAACTAAAGCGGGTAGAATTCTACAAGCTAAACCAGAAATATCAGGCGTAGTATCAAAGTATGTCTAATTTATCCGTGAAAAGGCGATTCTTCTTCACCTGTATTTCCTGATTGCCTTTGTGTGAATAAAAGTGATTCATCAAATGACACCGATATTTTCCTCTTTTTCACACAGCGAATCAAAGCACAAGCCGTAAGTTTTTCTGTTGCATATGACTTAAATTTCTTCCCTCCTTTCTAACTCAAATAACACGGTACTACTGACATGGCCGGTGATACAGCCTAGTAGACTTCAAGCCGTCACAAGCTGATGGGCTAACGAAAACTGCCCCAATAGCTAATTTGAACAGCATTAATAAGAGTACTACCAACATGAGGAACAAGAAGAGACGATGTCCTGTTGACAAAAGAGGTTTTACTGTCTCAAACTACAGTCAAAACAGTTGACAACGAAGCTAATATTATGTGCATCAAATTAACCTGATAATTATTGGATTCAGTGAGAAGTTTAGGCAGGTAGCGACCACTGACAGCTCAGCCAACACAAAACGTGTGAAATATGAAAGGTACCATAAGTGAGCAGTAATCGCAAAATATCGTTATTTTGATGTTATGGTTTGATGTCAGACCGAAATTTTTAGAGAATTTTGGGATATACAATAGGCATTTTTGTTCCATACTTAGTTTTGTATTTTCTTTGACCTCAAAGCTTCCCTAATAAAGTTCTGCCTTAATCCGAATTATTTCTTGATTTTAATTAGATTTCAATCGTGATATATACACTTGGTTATGATTAGATTACACTTGCGATTAATAGACTAGTGGGAAAAATAACATTAAACGCTTTTTAGGCCAACTGTCGGGTGAAGCTTTCAGGACTGATTGCATGAATTCTACAGTTGTTTTCATTCTTCAGTTTTTGAGTGGAACAAAGGGCTTAAAGCTTGAAGTCTCACATGCCACACGCCGATCCTCCCTATTCTCTTCAGGCTCACTAACGGCTATTGAATTAAGCAATAGTATTGGAGTCCATCAACTGGGGACTGAACCCTGAACCACGAGCATTGCTGGCAAACATTGTACCACTGAACCATCGACATTGTAATGATTATTATATTGTGTGCTGCAACACTCAACCTGGAATTTCAGAAACGGTGACTGCACTACCCTACAGCATGTTGATTTGCAGGGTTATTTAGAAGTGAAAGATAAGATTTTCAGTACCACTGTTATCAGTGGTGACAGGACAACAAGCCCAGTGACTACAGTGATACCTGCCGCCTAAAACCCTATCAATACACTCAAGGATAAAAAAGGATAAGTTTTGGTTTGAAATAATAAATGGTAATATCCTTGGTCTGGCCGTTTAATAAATTGCACGGCTGGTTCTCCAGTGGTAAAAATACTCTTTCAATAGGCTTGATGGAGTGCCTACTGGTCGTCTACCTGTGCTAATAGGGTGTCTTTACATCACTTCGTTGATGTTTGTCCGTTGGATATCGTGCTTCGTTTGTTTCTTGTCCAGTGCCCATCGCACCTGGAAAAGAAAACAAGAATGCTAAGAATCTTGTTGGAGAAGATGTGCCGAAAATAACGTTCAGAAATGATATGCATCTACCATACAGTAAAATAATGCAAAAATTAGAACATCGAAAAAAGTACATGTCTAATTTTTTGGTGCATGTAACATATACGGTTATAGAAAAGTCAATACTTGTGTTGCGGGATGCAATATAAACAAATTGATGTGTCTGAAAGAAAAAATTATAAATACCACAAAGGAATAGGAGTTGGATGAATCACATCACTTAGTTATGTGATATAAGTGCGAAGATGTTCTAGGAATCTCACGTATCGTCCAGAACGCGTTTTCTTTGAGGGCCCGACAGAAGGTTCGGTGGCTTTCGCCGTGCTAGTGATTTCTTCGAGTACTAATGGATATTGGGTTACTTGTGCATTATTTGGAATGCTCAGCTCTAGGCATATAGGATTGCCTTCTAAGTAGGCCGGCTTCAGACGGTCGATGCTGACGAGGCCTTTTATGTACAAGACAAAGAGTTTATCCATACGTTTAATGACTTTAGATGGTCCGTCGTATGGGGGTTTCAGAGGGCGACGCACAGAGTCACGACGAACAAATACATGTGACGAAATTTTCAAACACGGGTGAACAAAGACGTCTATGGACTGTGGTCGAAAGGGAGCAGGTTTAACTGAACGCATTGCGTTTGTAATCCTGCTGACGTCTGAGGCGTGATCTACCACTGGTGCGAAGGTAGAGGGAGAAATAAACTCACCTGGCAGTCGTAGTGTTGTGTCATATACTAACTCGGCGGTAGTACAACTAGCATCAGTTTTCAATGAGTTTCGTATTCCCAAGAGAACTAATGGAAGTGATTCAGTCCAATGTGCACTGTTTGCAGCTGATAACCCAGCTTTCAACTGTCTGTGTAGACGTTCTACCATACCATTAGGTGGAGGATGGTAGGGTTATTTAGAAGTGAAAGATAAGATTTTCAGTACCACTGTTATCAGTGGTGACAGGACAACAAGCCCAGTGACTACAGTGACACCTGCCGCGTAAAACCCCATTAATACACTCAAGGATAAAAAATGATAAGTTTTGGTTTGAAATAATAAATGGTAATGTCCCTGGTCTGGTCGTTTAATACAACTATTGTTAATAAATTTCTTTGAATTTGAATTCCTTTATTCATAGTTTTTGTTCTCTGAAATCAAAACCTTTTGGTTTCTTTTCTCTATTTAGGATAGTGGACAATGATCTGTACGTCAATATCTTTGTTATTGCTTTTGTTTCTTTTTTCCAATAATATTTTTGATACTGATATCTAAGAGATTTATACTACATACCTCTGACTCGATAGCATCTTCTGTACATAAAATACCACATCATCGTATCAAAAATTCCGGTGTCAAACAGATTACATTGAAAGCATTTAGAAATCATTGTTGGACTGGTGAACTTCGACCAATTTAGCAAATGATAATACGCCCTAATACTAACACAGTGTGTATTCATTGACAACGAAACCCATGATGGGATGAAATAAATTTTTTGAAGTTGATGCTAGTGTTCAGTAATTCTCCAAATGCCTTCAATTTCTGACGAAAATTACTTTCACACAAATCGTTTGTCTACCAAAACCTTGGTAGTTAGTCTTTGAAATCAAATCCTGAAACTGAAATTTGCCTACGTGTGGATTTGGAAAGCTCAATGAATGTAGTCAAATGTTAAGACTGCTTGCCTTCAAACACCAACAGAATCCTGGCTGTTCTATACTTCTGTCATGTTATTTTAATCAGTATTCTTCGACGCGAATAATTCCTGAGATTCTCTTCGATAACTTCATCAGACTCTACAGTGACAAATCCATAATACTTAAAGAATGATTGCTATTGACAAAACTGATGGTTTAAATAATGTCGAATCTTTAAGATCAGTAGATTACTGTTCAAAACATGTGCGTGTGTGTGATAGACAGTATGCATAAATATAACACTAAATTGAATATCAGATCAGTTAGGAGAAGTAATATATTATTTGTTAATATATAGACTCTACTACAGGGCAGGATGGCCTCTGTTGTTTAAGGTATTCTGTATCCAGAGGCCATTGATTGGTAGATTATTCGGTATATGATAGACGATAGAAAAGGAATAACCGAGTGTGCTAACATTGAACTGTTAACGCTTTACCCTTCACTGTTATTTAGCCACGCTGGTAGGTGTTCCCGGGTGCAAACAATGAATTTCCTAGAGCTAGGGCCAATATATAACTTGCTGCACAGGAGCAAGTGAATTGATAGTATTAACTATTCCGTTTCGATTAATCTGATGCTTACTAGCGACTGGCCCTATTCAGGCAGTGACCTGGGGTTCTGGTGGGACGCCGTGACCAGTAGGGTACAGCAGGTTGAAGATGAGGCAGTAACTCATCGAAGAAGACATTGCGAAATTGTCGCACTATGTCGTGAATTGACAGAAGTTAGAATTCATTGGATCGGGTCCCAGTGGCTCAATGGTCTACGAGGTAGCCTTGTAACCACAAGATCCTGGGTTCGAACCCCGGCGGTGGGTGCGTACTGATGAAGAGTCCCTAACTAGGATGAAACAGCTGTCCAGTACTCCAAGGTTTTCCAGCGGTTCTCCAACTGCTGTCAGCTCATGATGAATCCTCCATGTATTCTGTTTCTATCATCTATCGGGTTAGGGTTGACAAACATCCTCGAAACAACTGGAACTTCAAACAATAGAAGCCATAACAACTCGCTTAAAATGACCAAAACACTTTGTGTACAAAGGGAATAGGTCAAGCCACTGTTGCCATCCCGGTCTGTTGTAGAATCGATATATTCATAAATATTGTATTATTTCTCCTAATTTATCTAATATCCGACTTAGTGTTATATTTATGCATATTGTCAAGGAACTTAGCCCTAAGTTCCTATTGTAATGAAGACGTTTTCGTTTTGAATCGATAAATACTATGTATGTGTCTCAACTTTAAATCCAAAACACCAGTATTCCTTGAACGAAATTATATTGTTTGGCAATTAAAGCGGGGCAAAATACAAAGTCTACAAACAAATGTTAAGTACAAATGAAGTTATAAAGTACTTTTATTCGTATTTGCTCCAGTCTTCATTCAACTTGCAAGCTATCGAACCGTTCGCGCCTTCGAGTTGCCCACCAATGGCTGCCAGTTCCAATAAACAAACGTTCAGTGTTCATGTCCACTGACACATATTATTACATTTTTTTCAGCAGTATTCCACTGATATTATTGATTCGATGTTATTTAAAACATCAGTGTTGTCAATAACAATCATTCTTTAACTAATATGGATGTATTACTATGGAACCTCTCAGCATTAAGAATAAGATTCGCTTTTTCAACACCAACTTCGAGTCACCTCTCCTACATGGTTCAGAAAACTGAAGATTCCCTTAGGAAAAGTACTTCCAACAGGTTGAAGGCTTCTATAGACAGCTGTCCTGTGTGGCTCCGAACTGAAGACCAAATAGTCGGCTGGAAAGAATTTGGAAAAAAATTTTTAGTGCGAACTAACCAAGAGGGCATGGCTCAATAGATGTAAATGGATTGGTCATACTCTGAGGAGACCGTCAATTGACATCATGCACCAGGCGATTACTGGTGGAACTTGAATGGGAAGTGACGAATGGTTCTTCCTAGGGTGACAAAAAGAAGATTGTGAGAGGAGGTTAGAGACTATGGGTAATCGTGGTCCCAGATAAAGAGGACGAGAGAAAGTAGCACAAAGTGGATATGTATTGTTGAAGGCCTATTTTCCACTCAGAACCCAAGAGAACAATAATAATAGTGCTGTGGAACCTGATGAAGTTATCGAAAAAAATATTCTTTGTTCAGTAATCTGCCTTTCGAAATATTTGATGGCTTGTTCTGCATATAAATGTATTTATATTTACATGAACTGTTTAAAATTGATTGTATAAGCGAATCGGTACATGCATTTAGAGACTTATGATGAAGTAAAAGGTTATGAATAACAGATGTATTCTTTTTGTCTTTGTGCCATTAAATCTCTGGTCTTCCATAATCAGTAGAAAGCGAACATAGTCATACGCTGGTTGCGTAAATACTTTTCATTGAGTACGAATATCCATAATCCATTATGGAAAATTAATAGATTTATGGTCAAAATAACTTCGGTGCGAATGAACATTACTCAGCATTCCAAGATCTCATTTGGTTTCTGTGAGATTTAACTGCCATCAGTAATGCATTAGCTATATTCGTTTCTAATCAGAAACACAAGAGCTTTTCGACGTGACTACAGAGAACTTCTGAAAGCTGGAAAAGCAGCTGGACCAGATGGAATACCCCCGGAAGCACTGAAAGCGGACCCAGAGACGACAGCAGATATGCTGACTCCATTATTGCAAAATCTCTGGAAAGAGGGAAAGGTGCCTACTGACTGGAGGAAAGGTTACCTAGTGAAACTACCAAAGAAGGGCGACCTAGGACTCTGCAAGAACTGGCGAGGAATCATGCTCCTGTCGACGCCAAGTAAAATCCTGAGTCGCATCATCCTGGAGAGAATCAAGGACGCACTGGATACAGAACTCCGACCAGAACAAGCTGGATTCAGGAAAGGCAAATCATGTTCTGACCAAATTGCAACTCTACGCATCATCATCGAACAAAGCATGGAATGGCAATCAAATCTCTACCTCAACTTCATAGACTTTGAGAAGGCCTTCGACAGACAGCGTTGACCGCGAAGTAATTTGGAAACTACTCGAGTACTACGGCGTACCCCAAATATTCATCAACCTTATTCAACAGCTGTACGACAACGGCATATGTCAAGTGATCCACAACGGAAAACTCAGCGAAGCGTTTGGAGTAAACACAGGAGTCAGACAAGGGTGCTTATTATCACCAATGATATTCCTAATTGTGGTGGACTGGATTATGCGTCAGACAGTGGGAAACGAGAAGACAGGGATATCTTGGACCGACGTGAAGAACCTAGAAGACCTGGATTTCGCAGATGATTTATGTTTGATGTCACACAAAATCGAAGACTTACAAGCGAAAACCGACAAACTGGTCGAAGAAGCAGCCAAGACAGGACTCCAGGTGAACATAGACAAGACGGAGGTTATGAAAATAACCAACCAACCAACCAACAACAACAGCAGCAACATCCAGCGCCAATCACCATCAACGGGAGGGATTTGAAAGAGGTTACTTCATTCACTTATCTAGGTAGGGAGCATTGTCTCAACTACAGGAGGAACGGACAAGGATGTCAAATTGAGAATCGGGAAGGCGAGAAACACATTCATCAACCTGAAACCAATCTGGAAATCTTCGTCACTCAGCATCAACAACAAAATTCGGATTTTCAATACAAACGTCAAGTCAGTCAGTTCTTCTATACGGATCAGAAACTTGGCGGGTCACAAAGAATATTTCCAACAGGTTGCAGGTAGACCTTTATCAACAACTGTCTTCGCTCTATACTGAAGATCAGATGGCCGGAAAGAACAAGAACCAACAAGAAACTATGGGAACAAACAAAACAAGAACCAATCGCCCAACAAATATGCAGGAGAAAGTGGAGATGGATTGGACACTCGCTGAGGAGGCCGTTGGGTGAAATCGCGCGTCAGGCCATAGCTCGAGTGGAATCCGAAAGGGAAGCGGCGAGTGGGACGTCTAAGGGTGACATGGAGGAGATCGTGTGAAGAGGAACTGAAACAGTATGGAATAACATGGATGCATGTGAAAAGTACAGCAGAAGACAGAAGCAAGTGGAGACGTGCAGTTGAAGCCCTATGTTCCACTAGGAACCCAAGGGAACAATAATAATAATAATTCAGAGAACTTCTAATACAGGAATTGATTGATGATTCTAAGCAAGTGACACAAAATTGCAGTGCACCAAACATTTATGCACAATATATTAAATAAAATAAAGATGGTGTTATAAATACATACACTGTACAATGTTTCCATTTTAGTGCCACTTATCTCAAAGACATGTAAGTGAATAAAAATGTATATTCGGTTGCAAGATTGAAGGAATTCTCACTTTTAAACTACTCTAAACAATTTTGTATTTGTCAAAGGCGTTCGAACTTCGAACATTCTCTCAGAAAGTACGGTTATTCAGCTTTAATACCTTCTCCGAAAAATGAAAGTGAAGCAAGAACAACTTGACTGACGGGATGAATGGCGTGGCTCCCATCCTGCTCTAGGCCTTTGTCATCTGAATATACTTATATCCAAGTGAATGATATTAGTGTTACTGAGACTTCAAACCAGTAAGCGCAGTTTCACTTAACACTTGACATATTATAAAAAGCCGACAAAACGCTCAATTATGAATATAATTGCAGAAAAAAAGCATAGACTAATTTTAGAATGATTTAACTGATGTTTTGATACTCCATAAGAAATATAAGAAACTTAGGACTAAATAACAACACTAATTTGTATAGATTAGATCTTGGTGGCAAGTAGATGGGATGAATCAACATCGAAATCGTATTTGACTTTTAATTATTTAACAATAGGCGTCAATCAAACTTATTAGGCTTATTTGGGAGAAGATTTTGACAGATAAGCTCACTAATGTGGCTCAAGGAGATAACACTCACTCATGAAAGCATGAACACTGAGCATTTAACTTAATGATACTGCTATACTCTAAATTAGATTTATGAACATCCTCCTGACATTATATAGATGGAAGGCAAGGCGTATTCTTGATTCTGTTGCTTAAATACAGCTCAGTATGCCAGCAAGGCGACACGTTCACCCGTGCTAGTCGAAAACGTTGTTCGATATACATCACTACTATATAATGTTATTATAATTTAACTATAGTATTTGCAGTTTCTTATGAATTAGTTCATTTCAGGAAAGATTTTGTGCAGAATCAAAGTCATTTTGGAAACTAGGCAACCAAACATTTATTTAGTACTCCTTTGGAATACCTTATTTATCACGGTGCACCCACAAATTAATTAAGACTTGATTTCAAAAGGAACAGATATTAAGGTGAACGCTTAGCATTTCATCCGAAAGGATAGAAATGAAGTGATTAATGTTTTCAGGGTTCCCTAACTAACCCAATGACAAAACACACTCAGTACTAAGCTTATTAGGATAAAATATCGAACAGTACGGATTAAAAGGACAGAGGTAAATTTTCAGTGTAGTTGTATTCTCTCAGTTGGATGGTTTAGTTGCAGCTAAATTGAAAGCGGCACGGATGAGGATGTCAGAGCCATCGAGGATCAGAAAGACAAGGTAGGCCTTCATTGCTCTGAAACCAGTCTGGAAATCTTATGAAATCAATTATGAGAACAAAATTCAAGTATTAAACACCAGTGTTAATGCAGTCACTCTTTCTACATGAGTCAGAAACATGGAGAGTGCGTCACGAATAGCATTTCCAACAGGTTAGTGCAAAATTTGTCAACAGTTGCCGCTTTCGCTCGATACTGAAGATAAGATGGCTTTTCAGAAGGAATTACCAACAGGAAGCTGTGGGGATTAACCAATCAAGTACTTGTCGTTCAACAAATAAGCAGAAGAAAATCGAGATGGATGGATTGCACACACCCTGAGCATACCGTCTACCGACAGCGTGTCCAGGCCATCTCTGAGTGGAACCCGAATGAGAAACGAGGCGAGTAGGCGTGGGTGCAAGGATGACATGAAGAAGATTGCGCGATAAGGAGATGAGAGACTATGGGCAGCGAAAGAGGACCACAGAAAATAGGCTAAAATGTAGATTTGTTACTGAAGCCGTTTGTTCCCCTCGGGATCCAATGGAACAATAACAGTAATAATAATGTAATGATCTCTTTACACGTGAGCGCATTAATATATATATATAATGCATATATTAGTATATATACTGATGACTAAAATTTTACGGTTGTGTTTATTACTCACTAGTAATATATAAATGTTGTTTATCTTATTACTTTGATAAAAAAATCAAATTAGCCAAAAAATGGAGACACTATTGTAAGTAGAATAAACTGATTCGAATCTTTATGATGAACAACCTTACCTTGGACCAAGTTAAACTTTAGGCACCCAAAAATTGCGAAAGTACTCATTACTTTGGAACGCCCAGTCAACAACTTATTGAAACTATGTAAATAGCACTGTAACAACAGAGGGCAGGCCAAAGTATACTTTTCATTGATCGAACCACTATTTATATATGTACAGTTTGTATTTTTTTAACCAATCACTGAATTTCGGTTTACTTCAAACCACTTGAAACAGAATGTTCAAATATACATAGTATTCTGTTGAAAGTGCATTACTGAACTGAAAACCAAATGGAATGTTCAAATAGATATACCGTATTTTGTTGCTAATGCCGCGTCGAACTGTCGGAATATGTGAGAATAATATTTCGTTGACAAACATTGTCTGTATCACACCACCACAGCACCACATTCTTGAAAAGAAAATGCTGAATAAAGTGTTATGATATTAAACTGGATATCTGGTTACGTTAGGTTTGGGTTTCGAAGAGAGATTAATCTCAGGTTTGGACGAGGGAAAGGTTGGCGTCTGGCTGACCTAAATTAGGAATATTAGCGTTGGTTTGAAGCAGATTAGTGTTAGGCATATGTGGAAATTATATTTGTAAAATCCCAGAGAAATTAAAAGCAGTAACTCCAACGTTCCCTTGGGCAAACTGGTCCGAACTTCCTTAGGAAATATTTAACTGATATGATTAGCGATTGACATAGATGCCTTGATTTGAATGAAATAAACACGTTTTAATTTTATTATCCAATAGTGTTTGAAAGATGAAGTACACACTTCGTCAACTAATCGCTTTTGTACACATTCTTAGTCCAAAAGGCAGTCTGGAGGAGACAGAAAACCCTGAGTAAGTGATAGGTGGAACATTTTCAGTGGATCACCACTTATTGTGATTATCACCTTTTATGCAGTATTTTTCATTTCCTCATTCTAATTAATAAAACTATGATATAATAAGAAGCAGTGTGGTTGTGTGTGCTACTAATGAATAGATATAAGTAGTATATGTAGTAATTATGCCTAATATCAAACAGACTTTGGGATCTATAGGCGAAAACCAACAAATTGGCAGAAGAGGCAAACAGCGAAGACAAGACCTCATTGGAGCATAGAATAGACAGAGGTGATGGGGATACCTAATCAACAACAAAACAAGCTTCAAATGCCATCGACGGGAGTAATCTGCAGGTGGCCATTTCTCTCAGTAGATACCGTTTAACTATGAGAAGACAACTGCTTCATCTCAAATAGAATATTAATACGTCATGTGAAATAAACTTCAATGGCTAATAACAGCTATGCTGATGGAGCAACAAAATACAACTAATCCTACATATTACTCATAAGTAGCATAAAGTTGAACACAAATGAAAGAGGTATAACTGCTGTCTTTGCTGTGTACTGAAGATCAGCTATGTGACCAGAAAGGATGAGAAACAAGGAACTCTGGGGACGAAACGACCAAAAACCTGTCACCCTAGAAATATGATCATAAGACACGAAATATAATAAAACATTATAAAAATAAATAAAGTGTGCAGTAATTTCCTCAAGGAAGCGTTCACTATTTGTCTGTCGATAGAACAACTAATCAAGAAGAATAATTTGAAAGCCCTTGAAAGAATCTAATTATGATTCTACTTATCAATATGTCTACGGCAGTCAGTTTTATGTGGTCCCAAATACCACCTAATCTACTTGAATAAAAAATCTGTCGCTTCAGAACTGAGCAGTACAAGTTCAAGTACTAAATGGAAACATGAGTCCCTACAAAAATATAGAAACACCCCTGTTGGACATCTACCAACAAGATATGAAACTCAGGTTGGACTGGTTTTCTTAATGGTAATTGTCTCCTTCTTATGTTTAGCGTCAAAATCAGAGGAAGAATTGATTAAGAAGTTTCGCTACTCGTAGGATTACTGTGAATTATGTGAAAAATAAAAACCTTTATAACAGTGTTTACCTGTATATGCTTCTCATTCAAAAATACGTGTATCAGAATAGTAAATATTGAGTTAAAATAATACAATCTTTTTTTCTACACGAATTAATTCCACTACAGCAAAATATGTTCCCAAACTGAGTATGTTTTCAAGAATTTTCTATTTTTCAATTGAATGAATAGTCAAAAATGCATAATACGTATACACTGTCATGAAGCAGAACTTGTTTCATGTATTCCGTGTTCTTTCTTCAGTGTTTTTCCTAGTTAAATACACTCTGAAATATTTGCACAATCCTACTGTGTGCCATACCCACGTATATCTCATGAAACCTTATATCTGCTCATTTGTGGATGTGAAGCACATTTTGTGGTTGTCAGCCAACAAAATTATGCTTCCTTTGACTTTGATGTCGTCCATGATTATCCCATTGGTAAATTTCATCTGAAATCTTGACTTGACTTATGACCACATCCGGGTCATCCATCGATGAAGTTAGCAACAATCGGTGCACTATGATGTATCACCAGTGACCTTAACAGTTTGAGGTGAAGTAAATGACTGGGATGAGATGCTGAGCAATAAAAGACTCCCTCAGGCATCGGATACACCTTGTGGATGAGTGTCGAAGAAGCGTAATCATTAAGTGAAAAGCATTTCTACCTCTACATTTATCATGCTCTATATTTATTACCAATGTAAGGGCATGAATGATAAGCCTGTCATAAAATCCTATTATCGTTTTATCCTGTTAATAAGAGCCACAAACATGAACCACAGGTTTTTTCTCTTAACATAAAACATTTGAACAAAAGCAGTTACACAAACTTTCACAGGTAAAAATCCACCTTCGAAGAATTTCTGTTCAGTAATCTTTACAGTGTATGCTTGTAGTTTATTTCCGGTGACTGATGATAACGAATAATCTATGGTCATTAGTTTGTCTCTTAACCTCTCACCATTTTCTTCGTTCTAGATGCCCATGTCTAACTGAAATGTAAGATACAGTTGGGTGTTTTTTACCAAAGTGCATAATAAGGTCAAATACAAAATTCGCGAAATCCACTTAGTATTTTGTCATTTACATAGTTTAACGTGAAATTTCATCACAACTACTCAAATGAATCAATAAAGTAGTGCATCACATCCTGCAGTTATTCTTACTTTCCTCATTGCCATTTATGATATCAATCAGATAGCATATTTTGATCTGAATATTTTCAATTTGCAAGGGAAGCTGTCGTGAAATTTCACTGCCAGGTGTGCTAATTTCAAGTTAAGATAGATTTATATGTCCCGAATTTCATTCAATTTATTTCCGGTTTACCCATTTAGCCGACTGGAATCCGGCTCACTGGATTTGTTTAGGCTCTGCCATATGAGTCAAGCTGAGCACACAACTGATGAACTCTTCTCCGAACGAGCGAGAAGCCCGTACAGTTCTTAATTCACTTCTGTCTTGCTAGCAAGCACTACCACTCAGTGTGAATGGTATCCACTTACTCATAACAAGCAATCAGTAGAATATAGCCCCAAGTATAAAATAATTTCAACTACGACATTTATGATCACATCATACGGATACACTAAGGATAAATTAGGGGAAAATCACATTTATTCAGCTCTGACTTACCTAAATTTTATTTTAAGAAACATTCACAAAACTGTAATCATCATATCCCACTGGTCTATTCTGAATAGATATAAAAGATTGATGAAATTGTAAGTATCTTTTAACACATTCACTACACTTTATGCCTAATTAATTACTATGCATTTTTATACATTTCTAAAAGGCTTATCATGCCACAACACTTTGACTGACAGTGGTTATTTAAATTCCAAACTTCATTAGGTACTTCCACAGGTTCCACAGAGAATATATCTAAACGAAGTTGGTCGTTTGTGACTATATTCCCCTTGCCATAAACATTCCTTCAATGAGCGGGAACTATATCATCGGCCTGATGAAACTATAAGGTGAAAGACGTAAATCTACAGTCACGTGGAATTATGCAGCCCGGTGTCTATCGATCTTCCCCGTCAACTAACGATGTCTGTGTACCAGTAGGGAAAGGCTTGGTGAAAACAGGAATACAATGAAATATGCAATAGTGATATATACGTGATACATACTGTGCAAATGTGAATTCGTAAGAGGATTCAACAACGAATGTTTGCTGAAGATACGTATTTCTGCGTTAGGGATAGGCAACATCAAACTTAATCAAAGTAATGTAAGATACTGGAAACTCTGTTTCAACTAGTAAGAATAATAAAGTCTGGTAGTACATAGTCACTTGAATGTGCACTGTGCACCAAATTAGTAATATAATCCACAAATCTACATGTTGCGCATTTCTATGATTCTTCTCCACTGTGTGTTAGCTAATCTGATCGCTGATCCCCCTTAGGAAGGAGAATCAGAAGCTGCTGCCTATCATGTTGTATTTCAGGGAAGTGGTACAGATGAGATAAGAAGAAAGGTGATTTGTAAATTGTCACAAAAAACTATACAGAATCATATTTCCTGTCTCCACAAATAATGCCAGAGTAAACTTGTATAATCCATGACAGCATAACAAAAAGTCAGATTAAATATTTCCCATGGGTTTACGATGCAACTTTTTGATTTTCTCTGCCTGGTACCTTTACAAAATCTTGATATGCACGGTAAATATTTGAGAATGCAGAAATTTGAAGACAAACAGTACTACATCTTTTTGACCTGTTTTCATATACTTCCACAGCTTATGCTTTGCATTTCGTAATTTGCGAGTAAAACCTAGAACAGCTAAGGTTGTGATGGTGTTTCTAGTTCTATGCGGAACCTTCATTTATTCTCGGCTTACTGCTGGCTAGTCGAAATTAAGGAGTTCATCAGCAAGGAATCGAGTCCGGACCATGTACGTGGCTGACGAACATTCGATCGTTGAAATAGTCTATAGTTTCACACAACAAATGTAATCCTCAGCTTTCTTTCAAAGGGCCATTGTCCGTTATTTATATCTGGAGCTTCTGAAAAGAATATTGCGTCAAAGAAAATGTTGGCAAGAGGAGATATTCATTACGAATACCTGTTAGAGGGAGACATCTCTAGCACATATTATATTACCTTCATATTATGCGAATGGTCAGAAATAGAATGAAAATGTCAGTTTGTTCAAATCCACAGTCTAACTAACGAACATATTCTGCTGCTATTACGACCGTAATGTGCTACTTATAGATAGCTGTCTCTGCTGACGGATGTTTCGTCCTATTCTGAGACTCTTCATTAGCGTACACAAAAGACTCGATTGGGGATCAAACCCACTGATTCTCAGCTACAAACCAGCTCACTGACCATTTAACCACCGCAAGAGAATCTAATTACCAGTAAATTCTGACTTAGGCCCTTGCGGTTTTCAATTATGTTGACTGATCCTATCCTCTGCAAAATATCCTCTATTATTTAGCTAATCATTACAAAGAGATAGACTGACGAATTACATAAAACAGAATAAGATTGTTTGTGGAAAACTATTTTCATTTCGATTGTAGAAATAAACAATTAAGAGATTTGTAAGTTGTTATAACTGCTGAAATATGGTTTACTTTGTAGAGAGTATACGATTACATCCTGTTTCACGTCATTTAACAAGTTTGATAAGTAAAGCCAGAGAAATACAAAACATCAGATCAATAAGCATATTTAGGATATTAAACTAACCAATGACAAAAATGAAGAGTTGGTTAGAGGATTTCATCATGAACTGACATCGGTTAGAGAATCATTCTCAAACCTGCAGGGAGTGCTGAGCAGCTGTTTCGTCCTAGTCTAAGACTCTTCAATAATACGTACCCACCAGGCTTGTAACCCACAAATTTCATGTTACAAGGCGACCCCATAGACCATTAGGCCACTGGGACCTAATTCAGTGACCCATGATTGCTGAGTTTTGCCAATTCACGACATAGCTCTGCTGGTTAACTATGTCTTCTTTGGCGAGTAACCATCCTCACTTTTGACCTGCGTTAGCCTGCTGGTCACGGCTTCCCACTAGCACTCCAGGTAATCGAAATAAGCTCCATGATGCTGAGTGAAAGCGGCCTTAAGGTGTTATGAAAAACAAGGCCGTTTAATAATGTCACCGAAATGTGACATAGATTGATATGACCAGCACTCATAATCATGTCACAACTGAGGTTTGATTTAGTAAAGCAGTAAGTATATCGTCTGAAGACCGATCACCAATATTAGTTCCCAGTTACTCTAAAACACAAATTAAGGCAGAAGACGGAATTCTCCACGCTGGTGAGAACAACCGAATTCTGTCATAAGAAACAGTATTATATACAAATATTACCTACAACGGAATGGTGAGCCGTTGATTTCAGGTTTGAAGGTTGTTCAAACGCCATATAATGACATTCTGTCTCAACACGACGATTTAAATTTGTCCAGAGTGGTTTTTTTAAGATTAGCTAACTCTAGAGTAAATAGAGGGCAGGATCTCTGAATTTCACCCAGGAAATCATCTCAGAATGCAATCGACCAGAGTTAGTTTCTAGAGGGCACACAGTTTCTAAAAAAACTTACTACATATTTTAAGTAGCACGATACTTCATACCTCTAAATATGTGGAACATGAGTCATGTTCATTCCTCTACTTCCCTATTCAATGCATGAGCTATTGATTAGAGTAGAAAATTCAACACTTGCATAAACTGCAGAAAGAGATACAATTGTGAAATTCATTCATTCATTCACATGTGCATCAGATGGATCACCAGTAATCGGCTGTCGTGAACTGTCGTTAACAATCACATTTTAGATAGTCAGCTGATGTCATGAAGCCTCAGTCGACGACAACATCTCAGTGACAGTGGAGAACAATTCCCACATGCTATATGAGTGATATGACCGAGTGGATAAATAGATCGGCAAAATGACAGTGAAGGCGATAAACACCAAAACCGCCTACTGAATTCAGGTTGCATCCCACCCTCCCCAATAAACACCTTGTGATTTACTAAGACACGAAAATATCAGAGGAAAAAGACCATACTGTAACAGCAAGGATGAATTTATTTGGCAAATATGTATTGGATAGTTAGATTATGCAAAAGTAGGCGAGGACAATGGTGATTTGACCCTCCGCGTTCTAGTCAAACGTTATTAAATATTATCTCACTCTCCCACTCTCTCATAGCTACTCATATATTCATATACCTACATTATTAAGTTACATGAGTGAACAAAGATACACTTTCATTCTCTCTTAATAGTACTGATATATTTGAATTACATTACAATAATGTCCCCTCACTAACACAATTAATATTAGTTCTGTGGGAACCTTTTCGGTCTACCACATTGCTCAAATTCCTTTCTTTTATTAGCTTCTTTACTATAACCTCGAAAGGTGATTGTTTGTACTAAAATATAATGTGATCTACTTTTGTTTTGTAAGGTGGAACGAAGGATTAAAATTGTAAGAATTCATTGCTGATACTGTAAACAATAAATTTTCTCTTGTTTTTCCATTACACCCAATTCCTATTTATCAGAATATTTCAGTTATACGAAATCAGAATAATCAGGAAAGCACTGTGTGCCTATGCAGCTGTGTGTGGGTGGCAACTGCATCCTTGCCATTGAGACTTGCAAGGCCGACCACTACATGAAGGCAACAGCGATCAGTTTTCCCTCCATTATGACCATAGTTTTCAACTGATATAATCCCATCTATTTCAAAATTAATTGTTACGTCTGCATCAACTTGTATTTCTTTAACCAGTTTATTAGGGGAAGACCTGTTACCATATTTTTGCTATTTAGTGATTGCTGCTATAGCGAGAATGCCTTTCTAGGCTTTGTCTGTTGCAAGTTTCTACACATGATTACTGCTTTCATCTTAAGTTTTCCGTCTGTCACTCGATCAATCTTTTGACTTGATCATAAATAGTATCTAAATCCAAATGTGTGACCACTGAAATTCCATGTCTGTAGGAATTCGTTTCTATTTCTGAATTGAAACAAATCCGAAATTTCAAAATCTCACAGTCAGGATGGCTGTCACAATGATGGACGTTTTGATATGACTTTTCCCATATCGATCGACTTCGAATTTCCCCACTGCTTTCCTTACTATAGTTTTCTTTTCATTCATAACGATTCAGTGAACTCACATTTGACCCTTATTTCTGACACTTCTTCGTCTGTTGAAGTAACCGATTTCCAAGAGTCTTCGTTTTCGTACTTGAATTATATTGAATGCTCTTCCTGAAATAAATCTCACACAAAAGTATCAGAGATGAAACGAGTGTGGTTTGTGAGTATAAACTGGTCAAGCTGAAATATGTCGCTCAATAGCCCCTTCTTCATTTGATCATCAGGTAATTAACTTCCAATAACTTGTCTTCAGTATTATTCCGTTTTCATTCGTGTGCAAACATTCATCCACTTTCAGTGACTGGTCATGAGACGATGAGTTACAAATATTGGTATATTCCAGTTGGTAGAGAGCCTTGTTGTATAAAAGCTTCAATCCAAACTCGAAGTAGCTCGTGTGTATTCCTTATATTTTAACCTTGATCCTTCAATGCAAGAATGATGTATCACCTCCCATAGGTTAACCGATTCTACTGCTTAATATCAGATTTATTAGTTGAAAGCTACAGATCAAGTAATTTGTGAGATCACCAAGGTAACTAAGAGGACAATGTGACTCACTCTTCTTTCGTTCCTACAAGTTTGTGCGTGACTGGTTGAACAGATTTGTGTGCCTAGCAAATTCATTCCTTGCATCAGTTGACATATATACACACATATATACGTGTTGGTTATCAATAAGATTGCGATTCTTTTTACTGAAGAAACCGTGATTCATCTGCTTGTTTTGTAGAGAATTAAGATTCCATCTAAACAGAACTTATGCCAAACATTTTCTAACAATTTGCTCCATGAATCCGCAACAAACTTAAATAAATTTGGATTGAATAATCTAAGCATTAAATAACTTATTTT
This sequence comes from Trichobilharzia szidati, assembly GCA_944472155.2. Taxonomy (NCBI): domain Eukaryota; kingdom Metazoa; phylum Platyhelminthes; class Trematoda; order Strigeidida; family Schistosomatidae; genus Trichobilharzia; species Trichobilharzia szidati. Next base: position 118,188,895 of record OX235274.1, on the reverse strand, counting down.
TATATTTTATTATTACAGACTTATAGAGTGAAGGTTGGTTCACTTAATTATTTGCATAATTTAAAATTGTGGGGTTTAAAAGTATGTTTTAATTTCGATATATAAACTGTTTGCCTTACATTCGCATTTACATCACATAAATAAGAAGTGAATCGGGAAACGTCTTTAACAGTAGGTAGAATTAGATGTGCCTACAACTGGGTTAATAATGAGTCCTGGTTCGTGTGATTTTTGCAGACCATACAATGGCGATGAATAATTTCCGAGGGGTTTAAGAGAGTTATAGGTAGCCTCACTGATTACTCCACATTTTCGTCAATTCTATTAGCTTTTCCTAAGTCGCTTTTTAGCCTTACCCTTTAAATCTGTTAGGTTCTAAATCCTTTCACCTAGTGGAGTATATGTTGTTTACTCAGTGTGTAAGTTGCACTCGAATGGCCAGTCATACACTGTCGTGCATTTAAGTATTCTGGGTGAATAACAGTAGTCTCCTTAGTTCACAATCTACACACTGAAAAGGAACTCAAATCAAGTTTCATCCATTCACCTCAGTGGATTTAGTCCAAGTAGTGCTGTATATCGTATAACATTTCTTCAGGCATCTGACTTACAGTCATAATTCTATAGCCAGATAACGATTTGACTGACTCATTGATGTAACTAACACATATAACTAAATTCGACTTATTTCCTCTTTAAACATTTCAGAATGAAGCAGTCGATATCGAATTGTGCACTATTAACGACAAATATCCCCGTCTAACTGACTAACTAACTAACTGACTAACATAATCTATGTGAACTATTTCAGTAATTATCCAGTAAATATAAACTAATGATAAACTCTCTTTTGGCGTTGTTCATCTTCACTTTGTTAAAGTTCGCAATCTTCCTTTCATTCAATTCACCAGTTATCTACCGACAAGTTCATTTTATCATTTGTCCTACTTCATGCATTATGCTTTTAATCACCGTTTAACTTGGTGTTCAGCATTTCAAACGCCAAAAGCTCTTATCCAAGATGGTCACCATCTATTTGATCACTGATTATACCAGAAGTATTCTGTCAATATGACATGAATGAATTGATAAGATCCTTCTATGGAATATTCACTTCGAACGACTGTTTGGATATTGCTTTAACTAACAGCTTCGCGTCTGTTTTCGTCTGTTTAGCGGTAGGACTTGGGACGTGCGCTTTGTTCAAATTTAGATACAAAGAAATTCTTTTAACTCGATTTGACTTATTAAAATTTATATATAAGAGAGCCAAGAGCATTGATCATTTGTCGCATATCTGAACATTATCCAGCATGGTTAGCAAAAGGACAATGCAAGACAATGACTAGCTGAATTCTCAAGCACTTGGTAAATTCACGTCACGTTGATCCATCAGAGTCGTCTTTCACGATCATCTACAAAGTGAGGCCAAATGGTACAAAGGGTGTCAGGTTTCAGCTTTTGTGTCTGGCGTAGGCTCTGGCAATTCGTCAATACAACCCTGAACTCTGTATGCAAAAAAATTTTGTCCAGTCTCCTATTCTACCCTGGTATAAATCTCTTCACTAGTCGTTCCCTATAAAAAAAAGTTTTAATTTTTTTTAATTTTCAGTTTAACTCTAAGTTTGCTTTTACTTTAATAATTAATTCACTATTATCATTATCACATGTTCCTTTTGTACATTTTCTCACCCTCTTTACACTTGTTAAGTTGACACTCAACTAGCTTTATTCTCACTCAATAGCAATTTTAACCTTATCAAATTTCTAACTTTGTGCCGTCGAGTACCATGTAATTTACGACTTTTATTTTATTACTTCCGGGTAGTTATATCAATTAGGTCACTCACTATTACTCAGTATTGGACTACTATCCAGTTTTGGTCAATATAAATACGACTGTACAGCCCGTGAAGATGATTTCGTCGAGAAAGAAAATTTTCTTCGCTGAATTTGTCTTTTAGTTTCTTCATGACTCAGGGGTATTTTCGGTCATTTGGATAAAGTTGGTGAACGACTAAGAACATTTATAGTAATTCAAGAGATTAGAAGCTGATAACCGCTGACAACTTCTAGCCTGTAGGTGCTAAATTTAATGTTTGCTTATATTATACGATGTTTGTAATTAAACAATAGTTGTAATATTCATGATAACTGTTAATAGACAAGCGATATTATATACCACCACTAACTAGGAACAATGGGGACGAGGCGAAGATATCATACAATAGCGTGTAAAATAATGTGTATGGAAAAATTGTTATCTACAATGTAATATACATAGAGGGAAGAGTATTCAAGATGTACTACAGTGAATTGAAATAAGGAAGAAAGAAAACTGAAAGTCAAATTGATATTCCAGTTCCAGTTTTATTAGTATTCACATAAGAGGATGACATGGAATTTCTCTTTCCAGATGGTGGTTCCCAACCACTCGTTGAATAAATCAATTCTTAATGCTGCGAAGCCACCTCATTGTCTTGTTCTGTACCGAATGTTAAACACTCAGTTACAATAGATTGACCATATTCCGTATACATTAACTCATCAGTGCGTTTACGAATAGGATCAAATTATTCAACAAGAGCATCTATAACTGTTGATTTTAAATCTTCTTTACTCCATTGACTTGTGGTTCGAAGATTGTCATCAATTTGACGATCCTTTATTAACAAAATAATAAAAATAAACAGTAGTGTAGCTCCGTAGAAACATTGTTTCCACTTAATTTTACTACTGAAGTAAACTATTTAAGTAAGCATACGTTTACATCAAAAATAAAAGTAAAAACACTGGTAGTTAAGGTTTTATGCACATCACAAAAGTGTGAGTGTAATTTATTGTCTTACCACCCTTAAAACTTTAGTTCCACATGCATTTGTCTGGATATCAATAAAATTACATTTTAAACAGTCAGTACCGTGTGTTCCAGCTGTCAGTAATAATCACGTGTATGATAAACCCGTTTGTTGTTTTTGTTCTTGTTTGCGCTCAATTAACAAGAACAGATTTTACATGCACCAGTATAGGAGCTACACTTATGATCTAAGGGCCTTTGGTACTACCCAGATACTGATATTGAATTGAGAGGAAGTGGAGCCGAACCCATGACCGCTGGCTGCAAACTGATCTCTTAACCCACTAAACCAGTTCTCCGAAATATACGCACAAATGGTTGGAACTGTAACACATTGAGGTGGTTGGTGCCAATTAACAGAATGTTCTGGACCTACGTCCTGTTCTGGTTGGCACTCGTCAGCAAAGCACATCTGCTACCTTGTAGGAACTGATGTCATCTCTGAAATCCGAAATTCGGGACCGTGAAAAGGATAACTTGCCTCCGAACATCTAACATCAATTCAGAAAGCACTCTGATGACGGGTGGCCTAGTTGAGTAACCAAATGGCAAACTTGACTGATAAAATGCAGTTCGCATCAATACCAAAGATCAGACTCATAACACTGTCTTCACTTTAGAGAATTACTTATTGAATCGTGTAGTCTGAGGAAATCGACATTGCATTGCAGACATCAACTTAAGAAGGAAACATCATCTTCAGATAAAATGATAGTTACATATCTTCTGAAGTAAAAGTGCTTAAGTAGTTGCTTTTTGGGTAAAGCCCAAATTCCCAACTAGACAAAAGTCTTGCTAATTACTCAGGACGGTTAGAATCCGAGCGAATAAATAATACACTATTCACAGTCGGATAACTGATTGCTAACAAAGTCACTTGAGAATTAAAAATCCTGAATGTTAGATCGAAGTGGTGTGGTAGCTCCGTGGATTATACTTTGATATTTGAAATGATGTGTGTCAGCTTTCAGACTGAATGTGGGTCCTATATTCCACTGGTAGCCACCATTATTCAAGCAACGTTAAACGAAGTAATTTACCCTTCTGACATCAGTCATCCACCAAGACTTTTACCTGTTACATTCAACTCTGCAGCAGTTATGCAATTATCAGCAATTACAAACTAGCTGTCAAGGAATATGAACATTGAACGTTGGTTCATTGACCTTGGTCACCATTGGCGGGCAACTCGAAGGCGCAAATGGTTCGATTGTGTGCAAGTTTGAAGACGAGAAGAGAATACGAATAAAAATTTGTAATTGTCTTTACTTTAATTGCTAAACAATATGACTTTCTTCTTACAATCACTGGCGTTTTGGAGTTGAAGTCGAGACAAGTACATAGTCATCATCGGTTCAAGGTGTCTTCTTTACAATAGGAACGTAGGGCTAAGCTCCTTGACACTAGGTAACCGACTGACTGAGTTTTCAGTGAAGAACTTTACACCAAAGGGCTGTAATTCAAGTTGTCAGACTCCGTGTATATGAATGGAAGTGTGGAGGAGAAAGAACAATGAGAATCTGATGGGTCTCAGAGTCCATTGGAAATCGAGTACATATGAGTCTTTGTGAACAATTTTCACCCATGTCACTGAATGTCTCAAGTCATTGGTTCTTAGCATCTTGATGAACCCAGCCACTTCACTAAGTAGCTCAAACTGACACTTAAAAATGCTTCACTGATTAATAATTAATATTTTGATTTGACCGCCCCTAACTCTTTTGTAATCGAATCTTATATTAGATAAAATTGCCATACGAGGCAGGAGATGACTTGAAGGTGACTCTAAATGATAGCAGTCAAAAACGAAACTACCTAGTGAACGGGTTAATGACCTTGAGCAACCAGTCAGATGGGTCCGAAATATTCAGACGGAAATGAGGTCGCTGAACACAGATCACATACCAAATTTCATCCAAATATAGTATTTAGTTACAGCTTAGACTACAAGCTCCCTGGAGGAGGGAAAATGTGTAGCCAACTGTCATCCGTCGACTATATATTATGTATTTTAAATATCTGGTGCGTTGAAGTTTCCATAGCAGTTTGTTCGGTTTTGTGGGGTTGAGTCGATAGCCCCACGCCCAAACTTTTCTCTCTGCTCCCTGGTTTGGTAATGGTTGTAAAACTAGCGAGCTAGTAATCTAGGAGAGGTTAAGAACATTGAATCCAAATTCCAAACGCTAAACGCTGAAGTGTGTAGTCAGAATGCCATGAAAAACACTGTCACAGTGAGTCGAAAAGATCATCAGGAGAGCAGTGTCACTCAAGGAGGATAGAAACCATCAGAAATAAAACAATATTCGGGAGTGTACAAAGGAAGGAAGAAAGAGGTTTGTACAAACAAAGTTCAAATGATAGTGGAATATTAAATGAACATGACGAAATATTAGTCACAGGCATTTGAATTAATGTGGTCAATTAGATATCAAGGATCAGAGTTCAGGAATGTGAATTAATGGACACAATCGAGGTGATCACTGTGACAGTAATAACTATGTGGATAAATTCATCCAGGTGTTTATATAATCTGGACAACGGTGAGTGTATAAGTAGAATGTGCAAATTAGTAGGGGTAGAAGGGAAAATAACTACTGTCACATAGCAATCAGATAATATAATATTGATGATAAATTTTTGAACCGGGAATAAAATTTATAACTAAAGAACAGCATGATATTGATAATACAGTCAACAATGTAAATAAAATAAAAATATGACAATATTTACAGTTATTCGTTTTCACCGGGAGTGATAATTATTTCAGGTGGCGGGTGGAGGCCAAAGGAGGGAGGGAGAGAGATTGAAAAAACATTTTCGGAACACAGAGACTCGGTTGAATGATGTTTATGGCAACTGCCTCAGCTATATCTGGCAACTGAATACATACCAACCTAGGTAGTTGAGGTGTCATCCTGTAAGAATCGTGACTGCTGAATTTTTGTCAATCTTGTGCTCCGTATCCACTAGGTGTGCCAGTATGAAACTTCTGAGTGACTTTACGACTCCTTTGCCTAACCACGTTGGATAATGCTTCAGAAGGCGATGGTGGGCTTGCTGAGTCCTGCTACCTGTGTAACTGTCTCCACATGAACAGTTAAATTTGAAATTGCACACTGAAGTGGCCAGACTCGGTAGCTTATCCTTCCTTCACCTGCATTAGAATTATACAACGAGTGGAGAATTTTAAACACAATGTTGTGGCAAAGAATGTTTTAGCTCTTATATTTTGGATGCCAGCAATTCACTTGCTGTGTCTCCCTTAAACGGTAAATAAAGTCGCGTGTTTGCACTTCTTCTGCCCAGTTTGCAGGCATTTCTTTCTATCTGTTCTCCTCATGCATACTTCGAAGTCGTTTTCGGGGTCTTCGTTCTCGTGTAAAAAGTAATTTCTAGTTTGCTTATTTCATCTTATAGAGTGTCGATTGTGCAGATTTCTCCAGCATGAAACATCAAGATACTGGTAAGATTTCGTTTGTATGAAAGTTGGATAAACATGTTCAATGATTATCATTACGGGAATGTTTGAATTATTGAAAATCATAAATATACAAAGTTGACTTATACTACTTCATTATAATGAAGGCCTTTGGTATTTCCTAATAGATGAAAAACTAAACGTTATTGCTGAGTTGACTGATACTACTTGTTATTGATGAGTAGTATAAATTTAAGCCGAAGAAAGCAGATATAACAAATCAATATTTATGAATTAGGCAGAAGAGAATTAACTGAGCGAAAACTTTCAGTTCTTTCCTTAGAAATAAAGTGAACTTGAACGTCAATATCCGTAGTCTACCTCCACCATAGAGGAGATTACTTCGATAGAAAGAGACAGTGCAACACAGTCACTTAATGATAACACTGTGAACATAATTTATTTGTCATACAGATGTCGCTTACATATCATTATTCCATGATGGGAATATTGTCACCACTAAAACTGACTCACTGTGGTCTGAACTCAGAAAAATGATATCTGCACCTCAGTGTTTAGCTGAGGAAACTTCCTTGGGACACAATTAGTCACGAAATACTCCGAAGCTAGAACAAAGACCATCATTCTTCGACAAATCTGTGGTTCCATTCCAGAATGTTAACATGTAAAACTCAAAATCACCTCAGCAGTACCGTTAAGTAGCTGTTTTAAAGTCAAGGTTATGTTTTTAGGTGTAAAACAAGTACTCAGAATCAAGTAAATTATTCCCAACAATGTGTGATCAAAATTTCTATCCACGAGAACCACACACCTCTGCTTTCTAAACGTAGTTCAAGATGGGAATGACCTTGATTCACTTAATCGTTAAACAACACATGATCAGTGTATACACAACGACGAAAAGAAGCAATAAAGTTAGAGATTGAACAGGGACAAAGACAAGTAATAAGGATCAAGTAGATATATGATATGCAAATGTCAAAACGGGAGAAAAACGGATAACAGTTACCACTAAGTGTACACATTTTGATTCTGTCTTCCAGGATGGATTTCCGAAACAGTTTTCCCATCAAAAGTATACTATATTTTCATGTCTACACTCTGGTATTACGTGAATGAAGTTGTGAGCTGCACAAAGTAGATTGGATAAATCAGCATCGAAATTGAAATCCAACTGGCCACATTATCGACAATAAATGTATTGAAAGCAAATGTTTGATCAGTGCTCAAGTATTGTTCAATTTTATGCCATGAACTCTTGAGAACAGACCGATGCAGGTGTTCGACTATGTGACATCATATCTATCTTCTAAATTCAGATATTCTTATGTAATATATATGGATCTTATTCTTGCGTCTGCAAAACGTTTATCTGTCAGTATTACTGATATCCATTCATTGATTTAAGGACATTCTGCATATACATGATACCATATAGCATGAAGTTAATGAATTAAGTACTCAAGATAACATATTGTGATCTGAGTAGATTCAGTTTCCAATGGTATTCTTAGGTAATATGTACGGCTCTGATTCTTGCATCTGTAGAACTTCTATCTCTCATTATTACTGAGGTCATCTGATTGATTTGAGGACTTTCTGTAAACTGACGATACCATTTGCTATGGACTGAGTGAAATAAGTACTTGGATATCAGATAGTGGTGATTTAAACACCAGGTGATCCTTCGGGACCGGTATCATCATTGGATCGTCTGATCCCGTTTGACTCGGTTCAGGGATCCAAATCAGTTTATACTACCCGAGATCTGATAATTCATGATATCAAGTAGATAACCTATTGTGATCTGGGTAATTTCAGTTCCCATTGGGTAGTGTTGCAGAATTCAACTTCGAACTGAGTCAACTGTAAATCTCACATTACCTTTCATAGGTCCCTTTTTTCTACTCCATTCTCTGTAGGAGTAGTAGAATTTTCCGGATGTCCGCGTGGAAAGCTGTTGACTCATTCCTACTGCACGAATACTCATTTGATTCGATAAATAAGGCTTCAGTAATCAAACTCTCTCTCCAACCTGTCAAATCAGGTCTTATTACTATATTTTTGAACAGTACTACTGAATGCCTGTGTGTAAGGGAGTGCACCATTATAATTCTATTTTAATGAGGTTATCTATTGAGATAGATGGCTCTTTAATGCTTTCGTCTAGCAACTCAACTCCAATTGGTCTAGTTTTCTGTAATCTCTGCCAAATTCAGATATAAGTTGATTTTCATAGTGGATTGTTACAGGTGGGTAAAGGTTGATATTGTTCTGTGTAGCGTGGGGGTGGTACACTTACTTACTGGGGCAGTTCACGCAGTCGTCGTCATGTTAAATGCTGTCAAGCTCTACCACAACTCACACACGCCAAATAAATTGCCATAGGAGTTGTAAGCGAAAATATTTGAGAGTCTGGAAATGAATGTGTGAGGCGTTGCTATCATTACTGTCGTTGAAAATAAAATGCGTCACTTATCATTCAGACATGTGATCACATGAAGTAATTGTGAGTGTTTGACATGATCGCAGTGGTGGTGGTGGTATGCACCAATTTATCGTAGTAATAATATCTAATAATAGCTTTTATACAGAACGGAATTTTCAGCAAATGTAAATACTGCAAAAGTAAACAAATTGTTAAAATTGTAGGTTTCCAGGCCGTAGGTGTTACGGACTTCCTGAAATAATTTGAGAGCTGAGTCAGATTGATTCATTATAAATTATTTAAATGAATCCAAGCGTGTTAAGAAAATCAAAACAAGATTTTTCTGAACGTTTCGCTGTGTAAGCCACAGCTTCTTCAGCAGATTTATTCGGATTTTTATTAATCATCAAAATACATAGTCAAAAAGTTTTTACATAAATTGAAGTCAGTTTACTTGAAGGTCATTTGTCCATGGACATTTGTACCAATAGAAAATATGTAAGCAGTCATCACATATATTTGTAATGACTAATGTCAAATTGTTGTTGTGCTCACTCTTCTATAGTTGATTTGTACAGATTAGTTTTGTATGAGTGTGTGTGTGTGTATGTATGTTATTTGTCATTTGGAAATTATGTGAATTCATATATGATAAACAAGATACTACATGTTTTAAAAGGTCATGGAGGCTCATACAGTGTTTATTGATTTTTTATCTGTCTCGCTTCATAAGAGTTTGCCATATAGGTGATAAGTGTATCCATATCAGTCAAAAGTTTGAGCATTGTGGATTAGATCAAATAAAGTATAATTATATTTTAATAGTTTACACACAATGATAAGTTTTGTTATTGGTAATATTTCGAGCAAAATTACTGCCCGTGTTCACACCAGTGTATCCCTTCTCTCCATCCTATTCACTGCATTCGATGTGGTTAAGATGTGCAAGGCTTCATCCTTTTCATGTTAACAAACTGAAGAAAATTCATTTATGTGACTAGATGCATCAGAAACAACCATATCAGCTTGCTGACTAAGGAAACGTCGATTTAGCTGCGTTGACATCAGAACACACATTAACTGAAGTTTACTTGTGAGTAGAGTAAATAGTTTTCAGATGTTGCAAGCGTTTCCACTTAATAAAATTTCTGATTTTCTCGTGGAAGATTTCTGTGTGGTGAAGAAGGGATCTTGTCAAATCTTGTAAACAGCGTTCCCGCAGAACAGGAAACGTAGAAACAGAAAGTCACAACACGTCATATACAGTCAAACGTTGCAAAGTCACCTAAGACATAGCATAAGGAGAAAACTGGAATTTCGATAAATTCATTCTAATGTATTTGAGTAGTCTAAGAATATATTGCTCACTGTGAGCCTCTAGGAGCCCACTGTTTAATGTCACTAGTAATAAAGTACATTAATAGTCAAGTGTCTTCGAAATCCTTTTTCGTTACTAAAGTCAATGAAACCACACGTGCAATCAGAGTGACACTGAGACTTGCAAGTAAATCAAGTCATTCCCTTCTTTGAAGTCATTGCATTGTGTTCATTAATGGTTACTACCTCATAGGTTGTTTCCACAATTATAGTACAAGTGAAAACGGCTTGACACACATCACGTTTGTGGCGTTGAGTTAGGTAAGTGTCAGTGTTAAAATTATGAAATTGAAAATTTATCACGTGTCGTGTGATTTCCAGCCAAGCAGAATTATAGTAACGTTATAAAGTGCATCTATTTCTCTCTCTCTCTCTCACTTTCTTTCTACTACTCATTCTCACAACACTGATTGTCATTCAAACACCACAGATATTTTGTTGATCACACACAAACAGAGTGATCATGAGATTTATGCATGGTGAGTGAATTTCACTGCGGTGAGTGGAATGTTTATAACTTTGTTACAAAAAGGAGAAGAACACAAATCAGAAAAGATGAGAAATTCCTGTCGGTTGTAGCGACGTGTTATCTATCACATGGTGAAAACACTTTCACAGTGAAACAATCAGTTGATTAAGCAAAACGTGCAAAGCGCGTTGTCATTGACGCCCACTCTGTATCGCTCGCTGTCAACCAACCACATAATACAACTTGAAAGAAAATGTTTGTCAATCGCCTCTCTTCTCTTCTCTTCTGTGTTTTGATTTGATCTGATTCAGGTGATTGTTGATTGCATTTTGAAGAGAGTGATCTGTGTCCATATGACTGGCTCATGATGACGAGAATGATTGAAGATGCCAGAATTAATCTGATGCATGGCATAGTGTCCTTTTTTGTTGGCAGCTTCTCAGTAATCTTGATAACTTCTTTTATTTTATCTGAAACGACATACAATTTCAGACATAGTTCAACTCAATATTCCAATGTAGTGAGTGGGTGGGCTATGATGCGTAGATTCATTACACCTCTGCGTATTAGACCAATATTCACTTTCAATTGCATCCGGATGTATCACTTATTTAAATATTTAGAATCTGTGTTAAATCCCATTAAAAGTTCGTCAGATTCCGTGCCAACCCATTCCTTTTTGTAGTGAAATGAAATATAGAAAAACTTCACACAGAAACGGATGGAGAAATGACTAGCTTTGAGGAGACCAATTTGTTCACTAACATCCTAATTAGAGCAATTCTGGAGGCAGTTAACAATGAACTAGATCTCTACTCTGAAGTCACAAATAGTATTGAGATATGGCTTGTTGAAATGATACCAGGTGTCTAGTCATGCTTAGTCTGCACTGTATTCAAATCTGAAATTGAAATATGCAAACAAACAAACAAACAATTGGGGTGACAATGAGCTCAACATTATCCGAAATATTATCAGACATATGTGTAGTTAGTTTGGAACACAAAGCTGTTAGAATGTGTTTTCATTCTCTTATATTTTGTTTGACATTTATGTTTGTCGCAAACACTTGTGTGTTAAAATCTGAACATATCGCTAATTTGTTTACTTATACTAACTTCACTAATTTCGTCTACTTCGGTGGTTATATCCATCAGTTTTCTTTTCAAATCCTCGATATTTTGATATAAGTATAAAACTTGGGCACCGTGGTAGAGTATAATTCCTTTGTGGATAAGATTTTATGTTGTTGTCACACAGTGTTACACAGTAGTATTAACTGATGACGTTTCAAGCACAAATTATTGCTCACAATCATATCAAGTTGATATGAAATGACCATATGTTATGTATTTTAATACCTGGTGCGTTGAATTTTCTGCATGTGTTTGATTGGCTTTGTGGGATTGAGACACTATCCTCACGCCCAATTCTCTCTGTGTTCCCGGTTTCGGTAATGGTTGGAAAACTAGCGACCTAGTAATCTAGGAGAGGTTAGGAAATTTGAATCCAAATTCCAAACGCTAAACGCTGAAGTGTGCAGTCAGAATGCCATGAAAAACACTGTCACAGTGAGTTGAAAAGATCATCAGGAGAGCTGTGTCACTCAAGGAGGATAGAAACCGTCAGAAATACAAAAATATTCGGGATTGTACAAAGTAAGAAAGAAAGAGATTTGTACAAACAAAGTTCAAATGATAGAGGAATATTGAATGAACATTAAGAGAAGGTACATTTTCGCCAAAGGATTATTATTGCTACAGAGAGAAAATAGAATGTCGACATATATTAAATGAAATATCATTTTACGCAAATGAAAATTGGAGATAACAAAATCAAAAATATAGAACACGATTTGAGCAAATACGCATTCTCGGTAAATTCTCATCAGGCTTTACATTTATTTACATAATGACGAAATATTAGTCACAGGTATTTGAATTAATGTGGTCAATTAGATATCAAGGATCAGAGTTCAGGAATGTGAATTAATGGATAACAATCGAGGTGATCACTGTGACCGTAATATCAATAAGGATAAATTCATCCAAGTGTTTGTACAATCTAGACAACGGTCAGTGTATATTATTATTGTTGTTCCCTTTAATTCCTAGAGGAACATAGGGCTTCAGCCGTGCGTCCCCATTGCGTTCGGTCCTCTGCTAGAGTCTTCACCTGGCTCCAAATCTGCTCACATGCTTTTATCTCCTCTTCACATGTCCTCCTCCAAGTCACGCTTGTACTGACGACCAACTCGCCGCTTCCCTTTCGGGTTCCACTCGAGCAATGGCTTGTCTAGTGATATCACTTGATGGTTTCCTCAGAGTATGGCCAATCCATCTCCAATTTTTTTTGCCTATTTGTTTCACAATCGGTTCCTGGTTGGTTCGCTCATTGCCAAAGATCCTTGTTGCTGATCTTTTCTGGCCATCTGATCTTGAGTGGTATTGAGCGAAAGCAACTGGTAATGAAGGTCTGTAGTTTGTTTGAGATGCTCTTTGTGACGCGAAAAGTCTCTGACCCGTATAGTAACACTGACTTCACATTGGAGTAGAAAATCGGGAACTTATTTTTGATGCTGAGTGCTGTTGACCTCCACACTGATTTGAGAGTAATGAAAGCTTGTCTTGCTTTTCCAATAGATTCTTGCTTTGATATCCTCGTCAGTTCCGCCTGTAGTTGAAACGATGCTTCTTAGGTAGGTAAAAGAGGTTGTTTCTTACAGGTTCCTTCCATTTATGCTGATTGTTTTCTGTTGTTGTTGCTGTTGGTGATGTTGCCCAGGAATCTTCATCACCTCTGTTTTATCTATGTTCACCTGAAGTCCTATCTTTGAAACTACTTCTGCCAACTTGTTGCTTATCGCTTGCAAATCTTCCAGTTTAAGGGATATCATAAAAATATAAGTAGAATGTGGAAATTAGTAGGGCTAGAGGGGAAAATAACTACTGTCACATAGCATTTAGATAATGTAATATTAATGATAAATTGGTAAAGAGGGAATAAAATGTTCAACTACACCACACTATGATATTGATAATACAGTTGGTATTGGAAATAAAATAAAACAAAACTAAGAAAATATTTACAATAATCCAGTGTCACCGGGGGAGACAATAATTTCAGGTTGAAAGTGAAGGCCAAGGGAGGGAGGGAGGCAGAGATATTGAAAAAACACTTTCGGAACACAGAAATTGTGTTGAAAAATGATTATGACCACTGCCTCAGCTATGTTTGGCCACCGAATACGTACCAACCTAGGTGGTTGAGGTGGCACGCTGTAAGAATCGTGACTGCTGAATTTTTGTCAATCTTGTGCTCCGTATCCACTAGGTGTGCCAGTATGGAACTTCTGAGTGACTTTACGACTCCTTTACCTAACCACGTTGGATAACCATTTAGAATGCCATGGTGGGCCTGACGAGTCGTCCTACCTGTGTAACTGTTTCCACATGAACAGTTAAATTTGAAATTGCACACTGAAGTGGCAAGACTCGGTAGCTTATCCTTCACCTGCATTAGAATTATACAACGAGTGGAGAATTTTAAACACAATGTTGTGGCAAAGAATGTTTTAGCTCTTATCTTTTGGATGCCAGCAATTCACTTGCTGTGTCTCCCTTAAACGGTAAGTAAAGTCTTGTGTTTGCACTTCTTCTGCCCAGTTGGCAGGCATTTCTTTCTATCTGTTCTCCTCATGCATACTTCGAAGTCTTTTTCGGGGTCTTCGTTCTCGTGTAAAAAGTAATTTCTAGTTTGCTTATTTCATCTTCTAGAGTGTCGATTGTGCAGATTTCTCCAGCATGAAACATCAAGATACTGGTAAGATTTCGTTTGTATGAAAGTTGGATAAACATGTTCAATGATTATCATTACGGGAATGTTTGAATTATTGAAAATCATAAATATACAAAGTTGACTTATACTACTTCATCATAATAAAGGCCTTTGGTATTTCCTAATAGATGAAAAACAAAACGTTATTGCTGAGGTGACTGATACTACTTATCATTGATGAGTAGTATAAATTTTAGGCCGAAGAAAGCAGATATAACAAATCAATATTTATGAATTAGGCAGAAGAGAACTAACTGAGCGAAAACTTTCAGTTCTTTCCTTAGAACTAAAGTGAACTTGAATGTCAATATCCGTAGTCTACCTCCACCATAGAGGAGATTACTTCGATAGAAAGAGACAGTGCAACACAGTCACTTAATGATAACACTGTGAACATAATTTATTTGTCATACAGATGTCGCTTACATATCATTATTCCATGATGGGAATATTGTCACCACTAAAACTGACTCACTGTGGTCTGAACTCAGAAAAATGATATCTGCACCTCAGTGTTTAGCTGAGGAAACTTCCTTGGGACACCATTAGTCACGAAATACTCCGAAGCTAGGACAAAGACTATCATTCTTCGACAAATCTGTGGTTCCATTCCAGAATGTTAACATGTAAAACTCAAAATCACCTTAGCAGTACCGTTAGGTAGCTGTTTTAAAGTCAAGGTTATGTTTTTAGGTGTAAAACAAGTACTCAGAATCAAGTAAATTATTCCCAAAAATGTGTGATCAAAATTTCTATCCACGAGAACCACACACCTATACTTTCTTAACGTAGTCCAAGATGAGAATGACCTCCATTCACTTAGTCGTTAAACAACACATGATCAGTGTATACACAACGACAAAGAGAAGCAATAAAGTTAGAGATTGAACAGTGACAAAGACAAACAATAAGGATCAAGTAGGTATATGACATGCAAATGTCAAAATAATGATGTACAGTCTAGGAGAAAGACGGATAAAAACTAACAACTAAGTATACATTTTGCACCATTATAATGGTCATTTTTCCATAATGCTCTTTTAATGAGGTTATCGATTGAGACAGGCGGTTCTTTGTTGCTTTCGTTCAGGAACTCGATTCCTGTTGGTTTAGTTTTCTGTAATCTATGCCAAATTCAGATATAAGTTGATTTTCATAGTGGATTGTTACAGGTGGGTAAAGGTTGATATGTTCTGTGTAGTGTGTGAGTGGTACACTTACTTACTGGGGCAGTTCAGGCAGTCGTCGTCATGTTAAATGGTGTCAAGCTCTACCACAACTCACACACGCCAAATATGTTGTGATTGGAGTTGTAAGCGAATATATTTGAGAGTATGGAAGTGTATGAGTGAGCCATTGACATTATTACTCTCATTGAAAATAAAATGCGTCACTTATCATTCAGACATGTGATCACATGAAGTAATTGTGAGTGTTTGACATGATCGCAGTGGTGGTGGTGGTATGCACCAATTTATCGTAGTAATAATATCTAATAATAGCTTTTATACACAACGGAATTTTCAGCAAATGTAAATAGTGCAAAAAGTAAACAAATTGATAAAATTGTAGGTTTCCAGGCCGTAGGTGTTACGGACTTCCTGAAATAATTTGAGTGCTGAGTCAGATTGATTCATTATAAATTATTTAAATTAATCCGAGCGTGTTAAGAAAATCAAAGCAAGATTTTTCTGAACGTTTCGCTTTGTAAGCCACAGCTTCTGCCGGAGATTTATTCGGATTTTTATTAATCATCAAAATACATCGTCAAAAATTTTACATAAATTGAAGTGAGTTTACTTGAAGGTCATTTGTCCATGGACATTTTTACCAATAGAAAATATGTAAGCAGTCATCACATATATTTGTAATGACTAATGTCAAGTTGTTGTTGTGTTCACTCTTCTATAGTTGATTTGTGCAGATTAGTTTTGTATGAGTGTGTGTGTATGTATGTTATTTGTCATGTGGAAATTACGTGAATTCATATATGATAAACAAGATACTACATGTTTTAAAAGGTCATGGAGGCTCATAGAGTGTTTATTGATTTTTCATCTGCCTTGCTTCATAAGAGTTTGCCATATAGGTGATAAGTCTATCCCTTCTTTCCTATTCACTGCATTCGATGTGGTTAAGATGTGCAAGGCTATAGAAATCAATCTTTCTTTATGTGAATGAAATCCTCTTCCAAGAATTTCGACATTCTCGTAATCAATCTTATGTCCGCTGTCTATCGCATGCATTGATATAGCTGATCTTTTTTGTAGACTTTTTAGTTCTACTTCATTTCTAGGTGGACGTTTCGTGCACAGTCTGTGTTCCTTCACTCTGACCTCCACCTGCGTACTGCTCTCCCCTATATATAGCATGCATCACATTCTGAACACATTATCTTGTAGACACAATTACTTTGTGACATTTTGGGAACTATATCTTTGACATGCACCAGCGCTTTCTCCAGAGAATTAGAAGGTTTGACACAGACTTTAATATTATATGAGGCAAATAGTCTTTGAATTTGTTCAGCTATGTCCTTGCAAATATGCAAACAAACAAACAAACAAATGGCGTGACAATGGGCTCATCAATATCCGCAATATTATCAGACATATGTGTAGATAGTTTGTAACACAATGCTGTTAGAAGGTATATTCCTTTTAATTCTCTTTTAGTAAGATAATGTATTGGGACGGATGGCTCTTTGTTGCTTTCGTCTAGCAACTCAACTCCTGCTAGTCTAGATTTCCGTAAGCTATGCAAAATTTAGATAGAAGTTGACTTACATAACAGATTGTGGGTAAAGGCTGATATTGTTCTGTGTAGCGTGGGGGTGGTACACATACTTACTGGGGCAGTTCAGGCAGTCGTCGTCATGTTAAATGGTGTCAAGCTCTACTACAACTGACACACGCCAAATATGTTGTGATTGGACTTGTAAGCGAAAATATTTGAGAGTATGGAAATGAATGTGTGAGGCGTTGCTACTATTATTGTCGTTGAAAATAAAATGCGTCACTTATCATTCAGACATGTGATCACATGAAGTAATTGTGAGTGTTTGACATGATCGCAGTGGTGGTGGTGGTGGTATGCACCAATTTATCGTAGTAATAATATCTAATAATAGCTTTTATACACAACGGAATTTTCAGCAAATGTAAATACTGCAAAAGTAAACAAATTCATAAAATAGCAGAAATAATGAAACCACAAAACCTGACAATTGACATAAGAAGAATAACAGTGTATATAATAATAATAATAGTGCTGGTTATAATTTGCTACTTGTTTGCACATTAAGAGTTTAGTTTATAAGCACTTTCCTGATATTTGTCGCTTCATAGGGAACCCGTGCCAAATATGGAATGGTTGAGTTTTTTACATTTTTCCGTATGAGCATTAACTCTTAAAAAGTTTCTTCTGGCTTCACTCGATAAGATGCAAGGAGGAAGTTTCGAATGGAGAGAATGTTTAGTATCAGACAAGATGACCTTAGCCAGTTGCTTGGAAGAATTTGAATGCCATCAATTTGAATGTCTTCAATGACATTTCAGTTAGTTGAGTGAAAGGTACACCACTAACCCTGTTTACAGCCCTCAAATTCCTACTTAATATTACATAGTCTTTCTTGAAATGTTCAGGGATGAATACAGAAGGATGAGTGCAATTGAGTGAGAATTGGTTAAGTAACCCTAGACATAGTCTCAGCTTTCTTACGCCCTACATCAGATGAAAGATTTTCTTAGAAATCAAAAAGATATGAGACGACCAACAAAGATTTGAAGAGAAACTGATACGAAGATGGGCAATATTCAGTTAATTTCTCATCACAGCGCCGTCGATATTACAAGAATCATGGGAATGAACCAGTCCACACAAGTCTTGTTCACGTGTGACACTATAATCAACCAGTCTGACATTTACAGGGATTCAGTTTAAGCCAATCTGAGTAAGACCATTGATTAACCTCAACTGGGAATGATACAGGGATGCATATTTAGTCTATCACTTGATTATATCTTTCTCAAATAACGACTGCTAGGTGATACAGGATCGATATTTAATCTGTTCATTGATTCTACCGTTTTCCAAATCACGTCCATTATTAATATGTACTAGCTGACATGCCTGTGAATACATGTTCTCTCGCTCGTTGTGTCTTCTCTATGTAACGCTGATCACCGTGGAACTACAAGTCGTGCGACTTATTATCAAGCAGATAAACTAAAGCAACAATATGAAGAGGAAACTATTCACGTCAGAACAATTTAAGGCAGTAATAACTGGTGTAGTAATTGCCAAGTCATCAGTAACTGGTACTGTATCCCTTTTGAAGTGATGCATTGCAGATTTATGTAGGAGGATGACACAAAATATCATCACTCTTCTTCCCAAGTGAAATGATCGGTACCCCATGACGACCTAAGCTGTGTTATCAATTTAAACCAACTGAGACAACTCAATACAACATTTTCATAAAAACCAACTGAGACAACTCAATACAACATTTTCATAAAAACCAACTGAAGAATATTCATATATGTGACTAGGTGCATCAAAAACAACTAGCTCGTTGAATCAAGAAACGTTGATTTACGCTTCATTTACATCAGAACACACATTACACAAAGTTTAATTGTAAGTAGACTAAACAGTTTTCAGATGTTGGAAGCGTTTCAACTTAGTAAAAATTCTGTTTTACTCGTCGAAGCCTTCTTTATTGTGGAGAGGAGATCTTGTCAAATCTTGTAAACCGCGTTTCAGTAGAAGACTAAACGTCCAAGCAGAAAGTCGAAACACGTCATATATAGTTAGACGTTAAAAAGTCACTCAAGATACAGCATTAGGAGAAAACTGGAATTTCGATAAATTCATTGTTATATATTTGAGTAGCCTAAGAACATGTTGTGCACAGTGAGACCTCAGGAGCACATTGTTTAATTTCACTAGTAAGAAAGTACATTGAATAAGTCACGCCAGTGTCAATGAAATCCTTTTTCGTTACAAAATCAAATGAAACCTAACATGGTATGAGAGTGACACATAGACTTACAAGTAAATCGTGCCATTCATTTCCTTGAAGTCATTGCATTGAGTTCACTGATGCTCACTGTCTCATAGGTCGTTTCCACAATTATAGTACAAGTGAAAACGGCTTGACACACAACATGTTTGTGGCGTTGAGTTAGGTAAGTGTCAGTGTAACAATTATGAAATTGATAATTTATCACGTGTCGTGTAATTTCCAGCCAAGCAGAATTATAGTAACGTTATAAAGTGCATCTATTTCTCTCTCTCTTTCTATTTCTCACTACCGCTCATTCTCACAATAATGATTGTCATTTAAACACCACAGATATTTTGTTGATCACACACAAACAGAGTGATCATGAGATTTATGCATGGTGAGTGAATTTCACTGCGGTGAGTGGAATGTTTATAACTTTGTTACAAAAAGGAGAAGAACACAAATCAGAAAAGATGAGAAATTCCTGTCGGTGCTAGCGACGTGTTATCTATCACATGGTGCGAAAAACACTTTGACAGTGAAACAATCAGTTGATTAGGCGAAACGTGCAAAGCTGTCATTGATGTCCACTCTGTATCGCTCGCTGTCAACCAACAACTCAAGACAACTTCAAAGGAAATATTTGTCAATCGCCTCTCTTCTCTTCTCTTCTGTGTTTTGATTTGATCTGATTCAGGTGATTGTTGATTACATTTTGAAGAGAGTGATCTGTGTCCATATGACTGCCTCATGATGACGAGAATGATTGAAGATGCCAGAATTAATCTAATGCATGGCAAAGTGTCGTTTTTTGTTGACGGCTTCTCAGTAATCTTGACAACTTCATTAAATTTCATCTGAAACGACATACATTTTCAGACATAGTTCAACTCAATATTCCAATGAAGTGGGTGGGCTATGATGCGTAGATTCATTACACCGCTGCTTGAAGTAGGCAGTTGAATTAGGTGTAAGCGAACTGATTCAGTTTTCTTTTGATGAGTGGAAACTGTTTAAACCAACACGCACGTTTAGCAGTCCAATTAGTATTCATAAAGCAGGAGATCGTATTAGACCAATATTCACCTTCAGTTGCATCCCGATATATCACTTATCTGGTGCGTTGAAGTTTCCGTAACAGTTTGATTGGTTTTGTGGGTTTTAGTCGGTGAGCACACGCTTAACTGTCCTTCTCTACGGTCTTGGTAATAGCTGTAAAACTAGTGAGCTAGTAATCTAGGAGAGGTCAAGAATATTGAATCCAAATTCCAAACGCTAAACGTTGAAGTGTGTAGGCAGAATGGCATGAAAAGCACTGTCACAGTGGCACGAAAATATCATCATGAGAGCTGTATCACTCAGGGAGGATAGGAACCATCATATATACAAAAATATTTGGGAGTGTACAAGGTAAGGAAGGAAGAGATTTGAGCAAACAAAGTTCAAACGATAGTGGAATATTGAATGAACATTTACAGAAGGTACATTTTCGCCAAAGGATTATTATTGCTACAGAGAGAAAATAGAATGTCGACATATATTAAATGAAATATCATTTTACGCAAATGAAAATTGGAGATAACAAAATCAAAATTATAGAACACGATTTGAGCAAATACGCATTCTCGGTAAATTCTCATCAGGCTTTACATTTACATAATGACGGAATATTTGTCACAGGTATTTGAATTATTGTGGTCAATTAAATATCAAGGACCAGAGTTCAGGAATGTTAATTAATGGATAACAATCGAGGTGATCACTGTGACGTTAATAAGTATGTGGATAAATTCATCCAGGTGTTCATATAATCTAGACAATGGTGAGTGTATAAGTAGAATGTGCAAGCTAGTAGGGCTTGGGGGGAAAATAACTACTGTCACATAGCGATCAGATAATGTAATATTGATGACAAATTTCATGCAACCGGTTCCCTTTATCAGTTTGAAGAGAGAAAGAACGAACATGTTTGCAGGATAATACGAGCTCGTTTTATTTCGTGGATTCTCATCAACTGCATACATCCTAAACAAAATCAAATTATAGGTTTCAAGAATGTTGTGGAACATACTTTTTCATAAATACTTTGAGTTATAGACAGAAGGCATAAGGAACATAATTCCAGAATTTGATGTAGGTAGACAGATTATTCGGTGTCAAAAAACAACTAATTATATATAGTGGAAATGGATAAGAGGGGTAAGAGATCAGATTTCTATTGGAAAACAACAACACAGATTGGTTAGAGGCATATTACAGGGTCAGGGTCAGAGAACAAAGTAAATTTACACATCTTGTGGTGGAGAGTTTAAGAGGATGGGGGTGAATAGTGAAGTAACATTTATAACTTAAACACACAAACATTTAAGTAGGTTTAGAAACTTGAAGGTCAAAATTGAATAGAATGTTACGTAACAAGACAAACACACGGGCATACTGACAGAAGGGCAAACACAAAAATAAAATAAAATAGAGTTAGGGTTACCAAGGTGGTGAAAGATTAATCACACTATCTTTCTGTATACAAAGGTCTGGTCGAAATCTCTTGATAGCAATGGCTTCTGCGAAGCGAAGTAGCCGTGGGTTTCTTTGTGTATTGATTATTTTGAAGGCTTGGCTGATTTCTACTGTGTGTCCTGTGTCAATTAGATGTCTGGCGATTGCACTTGATAACACTTTTCTTCCTTTTGTACGGAGACTCTTAGGAATGTGCTCAGAAAATCTAGTAGATGCTTTCCTCCCAGTCCTTCCTATGTACTTGCTTCCGCAGGTGCACGTGAATTGGTAAATGCATTTGGAGTTGACGTGAGTAGGGAACTCATCTACTTTCGACTGGGTTAACGAGCACACAGTGTTGTGAAGTTGTGATGACAAATTGTTAAAGAAGGAGTAGAATGTACAACTACATCACAGCATGATATTGATAATACAGTTAGCATTATAAATAAAATGAAACAAAATGAAACTAAGAAAACATTTACGATTATACAGTGTCACCGGGGGAGTCAATCGTTTCAGGTTGAAAGTGAAGGCCAAGTGAGGGAGGGAGGCAGGGAGATTGAACAAACACTTTCGGAACACAGAGATTGGTTTGAAAAATGATTATGGCAACCGCCTCAGCCATGTCTGGCCACCGAATACGTACCAACCTAGGCACCCTGTATATCACCGTTACCTATGAATTTCCGTCAATTTTGTGCTCCGTATCCACTAGGTGTACCAGTATGGAACTTCTGAGTGACCTTACGACTCCTATACCTAACCAAGTTAGATAATGATTCATAAGGTGATGGTGGGCTTGATGAATCACTCCATATGTGTAACCATCTGCACATAAACAGTTAAACTTGAAAATGCACACTGAAGTGGTCAGACTCGGTAGCTTATCCTTCCTTCACCTGCATTGGAATTATACAACGAGTGGAGAATTTTAATCACAATGTTGTGGTAGAGAATGGTTTAGCTCTTTTATTTTGGATGCCAGCAATTCAGTTACTGTGTCTTGCTTAAACGGTAAGTAAAGTCGCGTGTTTGCACTTGTTCTGCCCAGTTTGCAGGCATTTCTTTCTTTCTGTTATCCTCATGGATACTTCGAAGTCTTTCTCGGGGTCTCCGTTCTCGTATAGAAAGTAATTTCTAGTTTGCTTATTTCATCTTCAAGAGTGACGATTGTGCAGATTTCTACACCTCGAAACATCAAGCTACTGGTAATATTTCGTTTGTATGAAAGATGGATAAACGCGTTCTATGATTAACATTATGGGTATGTTTGAATTACTGAAAATCATAATTAACAAAGTAGACTTATACTACTCATCATTGAAAAGTAGTATACAATTTCAGCGGAAGAAAGCTGAGATAACAAATCAATATTTATACATGAAGAAGAGGAAAATTAACTGAGAGCAATCTTTCAGTGTATTCCTTAGAAGTAAAGTGATCTTGATGGTCAATATCCGTAGTCCACTTGCATCATAGAGGAGATTAATTCGATAGAAAGGCACAGAGCACCAGAATTACTTTAAGATAAATTACACTGTGAACATATTTTTATTTTGTCATATTGATGTCGCCATCATAACATTATTCCATGATGGAAATATTGTCACCTCTGAAACTGACTCATTGGGGTCTGAGCGCTGGAAAATGATATCTGCATCCCAATGTAAGGCTGACGAAACTTCCTTGATACACCATTAGTCATGAAATGCTCCGAAGATAGGAGAAAGACCATTGTTCTTCGACAAATCTGTGGTTCTATTCCATAATATTAACGTGAAAAGCTCAAAATCACATCAGCAGTGCCACTGTGCAACTGTTCTAAAGTGCAGGTCAAATTTTTAAGTACCAAATAGATACTTAGATAAATGTAGAATATTCACAACAATGCGGGATCAAAATTTCTGTCCGCAAGGACTGAACACTAATACTTCCTGAAGATAGCCAAAGATCAGAATGACCTCCATTCACTCAAGCAGAATCACAGTCGTTAAACAACACATGATCAGTGTATACACAACGACAAAAAGAAGCAATAAAGTGAGAGACTGAACAGGGACAAAGACAAACAATAAGGATCAAGTGGACATATGTTATGCAAATATCAAAATTATGATATACAGTCTGGGAGGAAAACGAATAAGAATTACAACTAAGTATACACTTTTTGATTTTGTCCTCCAGGAGGGATTTCCCAAAAAATGTTTCCATCACAAGTATACCCTTTTTTGATGTCTACACTCTGGTCTTACGTGAATGAAGTTGTGAGCTGCACGAAGTAGATTGGATAAATCAGCATCGAAATTGAAATCCAACTGGCTACATTATCGACAATAGATGTATTGAAAGCAAATGTTTGGTCAGTCCTCAAGTGTCTTTCAATTTTATGCCATGGACTCTTGAGAACAGACAAACTCAAGTGTTCAACTAAGTGAGGTCATATTTATTTGCTAAATTGAGATATTCTTTTGTAATATGTTTGGCTGTTATTCTTGTGTCTGCAAAACTTTTATCTGTCAGTATTACTGATATCCACTCATTGATTTAAGGACATTCTGTATATACTTGATGCCATATAGCATGAAGTTAATGAATTAAGTACTCAAGGTAACATATTGTGATCTGAGTACATTCAGTTTCCAATGGTATTCTTATGTAATATGTCCGGCTCTGATTCTTGTAACTGTAGAAATTATATCTCTCTGTCATTATTACTGAGGTCATCTGACTGATTTGAGGACATTCTGTACACAGACGATACCATATGCTATGGACTGAGTGAAGTAACTACGTGAATATCAGATAGTGGTGATTTAAACATCAGGTGATCCTTCGGGACTGGGCTCATCATTCGCCCGGCTGATCTCGTTTGATTCGGTTCAGGGATCCAAATCAGTTTATACTACCCGAAATCTGATTATTCATGATTTCAAGAAGACAACATATTGTGATTTGAGTAATTTCAGTTCCCAGAGGGGACTGTGGCAGAATTCAACTCCGAACTGAGTCAACTGTAAATCTCACATTACTTTTCATAGGTCTCCTTTTTCTACTCCATTCTCTGTAGGAGTAGTGAAATTTTCCAGATGCCCGCTTGGAAAGCTGTTGACTCATTCCTACTGCAGGAATATTCATTTGATTCTAGAAATAAACCTTCAATCGGTCTCTTCATCCTAGCACATTAGATCTTATTACTATCATCTTGACGAGTTCTGTAAGGGTACGCACCATTATAACGGGCATTTTTCTATAATTCTCTTTTATTAAGGTCATCTAATGGGATGGATGGCTCTTTGTTGCTTTCGTTTAGCAACTCGATTCCTGTTGGTTTAGTTTTCTGTAATCTATGCCAAATTCAGATATAAGTTGATTTTCATAGTGGATTGTTACAGGAGGGTAAAGATTGATATGTTCTGTGTAGTGTGTGAGTGGTACACGTACATACTGGGGCAGCTCACGCAGTCCTAACCATGTTAAATGGTGTCACGCTTTACCTAGTACAACTCACACATGCAAATATCTTGCCATAGGAGCAGTAAGCGAAAATATTTGAGAATATGGAAGTGTATGGGTGAGCCATTGACATTATTACTCTCATTGAAAATAAAACGCGCCACTTATCATTCAGACATGTGATCACATGAAGTAATTGTGAGTGTTTGACATGATCGCAGTGGTGGTGGTGGTATGCACCAATTTATCGTAGTAATAATATCTAATAATAGCTTTTATACACAACGGAATTTTCAGCAAATGTAAATACTGCAAAAGTAAACAAATTAATAAAATAGCAGAAATAATGAAACCACAAAACCTGACAATTGACATAAGAAGAATAACAGTGTATATAATAATAATAATAGTGCTGGTTATAATTTGTTACATGTTTGCACATTAAGAGTTAAGTTTATAAGCACTTTCCTGATATTTGTCGCTCCATGGAGAACCCGAGCAAATATGGAATGGTTGAGTTTTTACATTTTTCCGTATGAGCATGAACTCTTGAAGAGTTTCTTCTGGTTTCACACGATAAGATGCACGAAGGAAGTTCCGAATAGAGAGAATGTTTAGTATCAGACAAGATGACCTTAGCCAGTTGCTTGTGAGAATTACAATGCCTGTCATCAGTAAAAGTTAAGTTAGTTAAGTGAAAGGCACACAACTAACCCTGTTTACAGCCCTCAAATTCCTACTTAATATTACATAGTCTTTCTTGAAAAGTTCCGGGAAAAATACAGAACGATGGGTGAAATTGATTGAGTTACCCTAGAGACAGCCGCAGCTTTCTTACGCCCTACATCAGATGAAAGATTTTCTTAGAAATCAAAAAGATATGAGACGACCAACAAAGATTTGAAGAGAAACTGATACGAAGATGGGCAATATTCAGTTAATTTCTCATCACAGCGCCGTCGATATTACAAGAATCATGGGAATGAACCAGTCCACACAAGTCTTGTTCACGTGTGACACTATAATCAACCAGTCTGACATTTACAGGGATCCAGTTTAAGCCAATCTGAGTAAGACCATTGATTAACCTCAACTGGGAATGATACAGGGCTGCATATTTAGTCTATCACTTGATTATCTATTTCTCAAATAACGACTGCTAGGTGAAACAGGGTCGATATTTAATCTGTTCATTGATTCTACCGTTTTCTAAATCACGTCCATTATTATTATGTACTAGGTGACATGCCTGTGAATACATGTTCTCTCGGTCGTTGTGTCTTCTCCACGTAAGGCTGATCACTGTGGAACTACAAGTCCTGAGAGCAGATAAACGAAAGCAACAATATGAAGAGGAAACTGTTCACGTCAGAACAATTTAAGGCAGTGATAACTGGTGAAGTAATTGCCAAGTCATTAGTAACTGGCAATGTGTACCTTTAGAAATTGCAGATTTATGTAGGAGGATGACACAAAATATCATCACTCTTCTTTCTAAGTGAAAAGTTTGGTACTCCATTGGCACCTAGGCTGTGTGATGGATATAAACCAACTGAGACACCTCAATGCATCCTTTTCATCAAAACCAACTGAAGAATATTCATTTGTGTGACTAGATAATAATAATAATTTACTTTATTCGAAAAACAGTACTTATAATACAGAATGGAATTCTCAGTATTTGTCACAATATTGCATCTGATTTACTCAAAGTGTATATAAAATTAAAAATTAAAACAAAAATAAATCGGAGGAATTTGTCGACATTAACGACATAATTATTAGATATAATAATAATAATAAATAATAATAACAGTGAGTTTGTTTCAAACGGTATTGTCGATTCAGTTTGGAAACTTTAGCATGTTATGGACAATTGGGTCTAATGTTCTGTTGATATGGTATAGTGAGGTGAAATACAAAGTTAACAGTCATAATACAGCTTAAAATTATGCCCACAGTTATGAAAAATAAAATAAACAAAACGAAAAAATTGAGAGGATTATAAATATAAGAAATACAATAACAATAACGTATGATGCTTTAAGGTTGAAGGAAATGGTCTATTTAGTGGTGCTATGAAGGTTAGTTAGTTCATTTCTGACGCTATTTTCATCACATAGAGTACATGCTTAATATGGTATAGTGGAATTTTTATACTTAGACGTACGTGCATAAAGTCTTCTGAAAAGACTTCTTGTTTTACCTGAGGAGACACAAGGTTGGAGCTGCGGGTAGAGTGGGTGCTCAGAGTCTGACAAAATTCCTCTAGCGAATCTGTTGCATGACATCAAATGCCTATCAGTGACAATGTCAACGATATGGCCCAATAGGATATCACTCACCCCACTGACTGACAGTCTTCAGAGTTCTACTAAGTATGACATAGTCCTTTTTTAGCAATCCAGGGAAGAATAATGGAGAACAGTAAAGAAGAATAGGTAAAATACACGAGTTGACAAACTGTAAGAGGAGTGGTTGGGTTATGCATCGGAAACAACCATATCAGCTTCCTGACTAAGGAAACGTCGATTTAACTGCGTTTACATCAGAACACACATTAACTGAAGTTTACTTGTAAGTAGACTAGCTAGTTTTCAGATGTTGCAAGCGTTTCCACCTAATAAAAGTTCTGGTTTTCTCGTCGAAGCCTTCTATGTTGTGGAGAAGAGATCTTGTCAAATCTTGTAAACAGCGTTTCAGCACAACAAGAAACGTCGAAGCCGAAAGTCACAACACGTCATATATAGTCAGACGTTGCAAAGTCACCTAAGACACACAATTAGGAGAAAACTGGAATTTCGATGTATTTGAGTAGTCCAGGAACATATTATTCACTGTGAGACATCAGCAGCACATTGTTTAATTTCACTATTAAGAAAGTACATTGAATAAGTCACGCCAATGTGTCTTTGAAATCCTTTTTCGTTACTAAAGTCAATGAAACCACACATCCTCTGAGAGTGGCACATAGACTTGCAAGTAAATCGTGCCATTCCTTTCTTTGAAGTCATTGCATTGTGTTCACTAATGCTCACTATCTCATAGGTCGTTTCCACAATTATAGTACAAGTAAAAACGGCTTGACACACAACACGTTTGTGGCGTTGAGTTAGGTAAGTGACAGTGTTGAAATTATGAAATTGAAAATTTATCACGTGTCGTGTGATTTCCAGCCAAGCAGAATTATAGTAACGTTATAAAGTGCATCTATTTTTCTCTCTCTCTCTTTCTCTCTACCACTCATTCTCACAACACTGATTGTCATTTAAACACCACAGATATTTTGTTGATCTCACACACAAACAGAGTGATCATGAGATTTACGCATGGTGAGTGAATTTCACTGCGGTGAGTGGAATGTTTATAACTTTGTTACAAAAAGCAGAAAAATAAATGAGAAAAGATGAGAAATTCCTGTCGGTGCTAGCGACGTGTTATCTATCCCATGGTGAAAACACTTTGACAGTGAAACAATCAGTTGATTAGGCGAAACGTGCAAAGCTGTCATTGACGCCCACTCTGTATCGCTCGCTGTCAACCAACCACTCAAGACAACTTCAAAGAAAATATTTGTCAATCGCCTCTCTTCTCTTCTCTTCTGTGTTTTGATTTGATCTGATTCAGGTGATTGTTGATTACATTTCGAAGAGAGTGATCTGTGTCCATATGACTGCCTCATGATGACGAGAATGATTGAAGATGCCAGAATTAATCTAATGCATGGTATAGTGTCGTTTTTTGTTGACGGCTTCTCAGTAATCTTGACAACTTCATTAAATTTCATCTGAAACGACATTCATTTTCAGACACAGTTCAACTCAATAATCCAAATAGTGGGTGGGCTATGAGGCGTAGATTCACTACACTGCTGTTGAAGTAGGCAGTTGAATTAGGTGTAAGCGAAATGATTCAGTTTTCTATTGGTGAATGGAAATTGTTTAAACCAACACGCACGTTTAGCAGTCCAATTAGTATTCATAAAGCGAGATATCGTATTAGACCAATATTCACCTTCAGTTGCATCCCGATATATCACTTATCTGAATATTTAGCATTTGTGTTATGTCGCATTAAAGGTTCATCAGATTCCGTGCCAACCCATTCCTTTTTGTAGTGAAATAAAAGATAGGGAAAATTGAAACAGAAACGGATGGAGAAATGACTAGCTTTCAGGAGACCAGTTTGTTCATCAGCAACCAAATCAGAGCAATTCTGGTGGCAGCTAACAATGAACTTGATCTCTACCCTGAAGTCACAAATAGTATTGAGATGTGGCTTGGTGAAATGATACCAGGTGTCCAGTCATGCTTAGTCTACACTGTATTCAAATTTGAAATTGAAATATGCAAACAAACAAACAAATGAGGTGACAATGGGTTCAACATTATCC
The DNA here is from genome assembly GCA_944472155.2 of Trichobilharzia szidati. NCBI lineage: Eukaryota > Metazoa > Platyhelminthes > Trematoda > Strigeidida > Schistosomatidae > Trichobilharzia > Trichobilharzia szidati. The sequence continues at coordinate 118,159,132 of OX235274.1, read as the reverse complement.
GCAATATTATCAGACATATGTGTAGATAGTTTGGAACACAAAGCTGTTAGATGGTGTATTCCTACTCTAATGTTATGATTGAGATTTATGTGTGACACAAGCACTACTGTGTTAAAATTTGAACATATCGCTAATTTCTTGACACATACTAACTTCCCTAATTTCGTCTACTTCGATGGTTATGTCCATCAGTTTAATTTCAACTCCTCAATATTTTGATATAAGTATAAATCTTGTGCACTGTGGAAGAGTATGCCTCCATTATGGATTATATTTTATTTTGATAAGTCACACAGTGTTACACAATAATATTAACTGATGACGTTTCGAGCCCAAATTATTGCTCATAATCATTTCAATTTACTCCAATTACTCCTCAATATTTTCTGTGTTTGAAGGAATACTGTATTGAAGTGGTTTCAGTATTCTTGATATGTGTTTTGATAAAGTGTATTTTAGTGAATTGGAGAAATCAATTATTGGTCTGAAAGGAACGTCTTTATATTGGATTTTTGGCCTTCCATGAAATGTAGCACCTAAATTTTATTTTGGGATCTAGTGAAAACCAAATTGAATTCCTTAGTTTTGGGTTTAGTTCTCTAACTAGATTATATGCTTGTGCTTTCACTCTGTTAATAGTACTAGACATTTTTTATTGGTACTAGTGCATGTAGACCTGCTTCGATATGTTCTACAGCTTTCTTATCGCAATCGTCCTTATTGGGATTCACAGTGATATTGCCTGTGTCAGCTTTAGTTATGACAATAGATTTGTCTCATCCTAATATTTGTTATGCATGACGTTCGTTTTCCGAATCGAACAGGATGCATCCAACATTCTGATGCAATTCATTAGCTTCATCCTCAGGTAAAGGGTTAATACAGGTTCCATGCTGGGAGCTATTTCTATCGCTTTTTCTATCAAGTAATGCCATTTCATGCACATTGAGTTCTGTATCTGATAAGCTGCATACTGTTCTTGTGTTTGTCTTTACATTTGATTTATTTGCCCTGGAGTATGCTGCGTTCGGATTTGTGTGTTTTTCAAATTTTCGAATTTGTCTTTGCTAACTAGCACTGAAATGAGCGGACCTTGAATATTCGAATAATTAGGTAATGGTAGTTAGATAATCTTTGGATATGAGAATACTGAGACAATCATCAATATTATTAGTTCGATATTGATAATGTTCCATTGCTAATGTACATTAGCGTATCCCATCCCGAAGGAACCCGTGAGACGCTACAATGGATGCTTTCATAGATCGATGAGACTTTTTCAGGAACTCTTTCCACATGCTATTTCGGAATGATATCGTTTTTTAAACATCGTAAAATAAAAGTATACGTTGATTTTACTAATTTGACTGATATTTTGATAATTTAACCCACTAACTCGCAACAAATTTTGCATTTAGAAGGAGCCAAGTAGATAGCATATTTACAGGTATTGATCACCAACCAAGCGATTATTTGTAATGTGGATACCCTGTATGTTATCGAACAGTACGATTATGTCGATTGCATATTAAGGATCAAAATGTCTCTTTCCAGGCAGCATATCTACGCCACCATAATACTCATCCTACAAGGTTTTAAGAATAACTAATAAACTATACTGTGAAACACTTGATTCCAAAACTCAAGCAAGCGATATAGATTAAACATGCCGAAAATGCTAAAATTAACCTCTCAGAAGAGAACAATGTTTCATTAACACCGGTGTTTACTTCAACGGCAAGATTTGTTCAAGACAGTCCACAGCAAACATTCAAAGTCTTCACCAATGGTAACAATCTTACTGCATTAGCTAGTCAAAAACAGTCACACATTGTATGTCAAGTCATTATTGGCTACTACACAACATGTCATTGTATGCCGCCAATATAATACGCCACGTGGAGTACTATGAAATAAACAAATATCTGAACAGCCAATCAAATATAAGATTTAATTTTAGTTAAGCTGTAAGTTGCACATCATGTGTTTATAGTTCACCATGAAAATGTATATAAATGCAAGTGACATTTATGTCAATCGGGTATTCATACAAACACACTTTCAGCGTCATCAAACAACATGAAGTCTCTCGTGATCTTCATAGTCGTCTGCATTTCAGTTTACTTGACTGAAAGTAAGTATGACATTGATGTGGCTTTGTTTTCAGCACTTTGTGGTCTCATATTTTTGTTATTTTTTGTTGGATAAATTAAAGTTCCGTGGGTTTAGCATTTCATGTTATTCCAATAAGACTGAAATTGTTACCTACACAAGTGACATCGTTTATGCACAAAAGAATTTGTTTACTTGAAGTGGAATACTTATGATTGATCAGAGAGTAGAGTTCCCAGATGGCTTGTCAGACAATGTTACTTTGGAGACCAACTTCAATGACACTCATTCAATTTAGACACACTTATACAGATGAGTCCGTGTCTAGAACTTCACTACGTCTTGCATCCAAATGTTTTGTTTGTTTCTCCCTTTTTGAAATCAGATCGTTGTCACTGTACTCGAATTGATAAAGTCCACTGAGATAAACACTCCGAACTCGTCATCTCCATGCACAACATATACCACATAAATTTCATCCTCATAACCCATCTAGTCCTATCTGGCTTAATTCCGGTTAAGTGAGGTTTAGGCCAGGAGGCAAACGTGGGCAGCATACGTCGCTGGTGAGGAGTCTACAACTGAACAACGAAATTTCACTGCAGAATGTACATTTTATACAGAACTTATGAAACTATCCTTCTTAGTTTGTTCAGGGTGTTAATAATTATTCCAGTTTATTTGTACAGCCAAAAGAGTGCAGCATCATATCACAAAATACAGAGTTTCATGATCTGCTTCTCTTAAAAAACATAAAGAAGGCAAACTGGCAAATATCATTTTGGTGAAACAGATAGGAACAGTGAATGAATTAGTTGAAAAGTGATGAGACGAAGCGAAGTTCAACCGTCAAGATTTCCTGGGAGGGTGAATTTGGATAGAAAACGGTGTATTCATTATTGGAGATTTCCATTTATCTACAAGAAGGAAGTTCTAAATGCGGCTGTCACAAGAATTACTCATTCCAATTATAATTCATTAACACTTTAGCATTAATGTTTTAACTTCTCTGTGGGAACCGTTAAGTGATATACGACTCAAATCGAATGATTGCCACTAACAAATACATAAACAAACTCTGATTACTTTGCACTAATCGATGTCTTTTGATTTATTGTCAAACTTCTTAAACATTGATGCTCTCATTATAAATTAGGTTATCAGAGAAAAATGTCACTAACTCAACTTCGTTTTTTGGAAACTTGCTTTGTCATCTTGAGAACAAACCTTCACAGGAGCCATATCAGCCACTTGAACCATATTTAAGCACTGAATAATTAGATAGACACCTGCTGAATGCTGGACATGGAACACAGAATTTCCGGAGGAATATTCTTTCACTTCTAATCAAGAACTAACTTTATTTAGAGAGCCATTGTAAATCGAGTAGTACTGGACAGATGTTTCACTGTAGTTTGGGATTTTATGGCACCCTTCACCTCATCCAGGATGGAACCTTCATAGTAAGTGACGGAATCTAATGATTAGGTCGTGAATCCTAACTTCTGTCATGTCGGGGGTATTATATACCACCATCACCAGCTAGTGTCATTGGATAGTATTTCTCCTCACACCACACTTGGTGCACCTCGCCAGTTAAGACTTGTCACTACAGCTTATTGCACATTCATTCTGTAGTCAGTCAGAATAAGCTGTTTCAATTATCACTAATAAATTTTCATATCCAGTAATTCATTCCATTTTGTTATCTCTAATTTTCACAGGTAAAGCAGAGTAAGACATTGAATCATTCAAATTTTATTTTAATATACATAAATATTTTCATGTATAAATTGAATAGTGTATTCCTTGCTGTAATATATCACACTCATTCTGAATCCCTGTGACGAAGAATTTTTCGGTGTAGAGTGATACCATTTCTAACTTTGGCCTTGTTTGTAACTGTCCAGTTTAACCAAATCAGCAAGACTTCATAGCTCTTAAGGATGTAAGTACTGAATTAAGTCAACTGATCTGGTGTGCATGATATAATGAAAGCGCGGTCTGGTGTGATGATAAATTCCATGTTGGACGGCAGCCGGTATGAAGGTGTGGCTGACACAAGTCTGCACAACTCAGTACTAGTTAGAATCACCTAATATCAGTCTCAAGCAAACGTATATAATTTCTTCTTCCGCATTTATTCTCAATTATTTAAATATTCATGTGTCTGGATCAGTTCCTGGCCACTTATATCTACGCTAGCGTTGCATCTAAAATAGGCTAATTGGTTTGCTTTTCTCTGAGTATGCTATAAACAGAATGTCTGTGACCATTTAATTTCTATTAACTACTTGTGTAGGTGACATAACATAACACTGTATAAAGGCAAGATTCGAACTATCGGCCTCTGTATTACTATCCGGCCGGTCTACCAGCTCAAATTTCGACTCTTTGACTGGACACAAATTAGCAACTACTGTCACACTGCTGGTCCGTTGTTAGGACAACTGAAATACATCTTTATATGATTCTGCATATATGAAGAATGATGTTGGTTGGTTTGCTGTCAGAATCCCTTGTTGTTTATGCTTTCTGGTCGGCTATCATATCTTCAGTATTGAGGGCAGACGATAACCACGGACACATATTAATGATGACGAAGGTACATATACTCGTTCACTGAAAGGTGTCAGGATGGTAGATTGGTTCATTGTAGGGGTATAATGAACGAATTGACCGTTACAATTCAAGTCGCAGTACAGTAAGAAACTTTGGGTGATGAGTCGAACTTCACTACATGACTCACTTGTCAATCTGATCTCAGTATTATTTCACTCTAAAACGCTTCCACCTATTTGTCATTTACATCGATGCTTTGCAAGTTTTGTGCAAAATATCATCCTACTAGAAGATGAACTAACTGGAATTCATTATTGGAGAAAGATGAGAACAGCTGAGTAGCTATACAGTCGCAGTGAAATACGTTTTGTTTTTGATAGATTTTGTCATTCTCAAAGTAGACCCCCCTCAACTCAACAAATATCAGTATTTCTTTTAGAAATTCGATGGAAAATGTACTTTACTTTCAAGGTGTTATCACGTTTATTAAGCATTATCAGTATTTTCACCTGATATGGAAATCAGATCAGTTCATTTCGAAAAGGTTTGCCTACAAGTGTAGTACAGTATAGTGTAGTAAAATGAAACAGGCGACTAATGGTGATCATGGATGACCAATGAAGAATTGCCGAAAAATCTTCAACAAATTCCAAAACTTATACCCACCAGTGTATACGAGCTAGACAACTGGAAAATAAGCAGGATGACTGAAAACGCTACTCCTTTGTAATTTAGAACTTTCCAGTAAGGCTCATGCCTCACAGCTGTGAGAATTCAACTTCGCACATCAAAGTTTTCACATGGAAGCTTTACTGCCTCTTAAAATAAATCCATTTCCCACAAATCGGACAACAGAATTACCCTTACTTTTAATATATCATGGATGAGCAAACAGGGGAAACTCTGGCAATAAACTTACCAATGTAGTTCAACAAATTTTCAGAAGTAAATGGAAAGATGTTAGAATACGCTGAGGCAACAGTTGATTGACGTCACATACCAGGCTATTGAGTGGAACCTGGATTTGAAACGACTATTCGGGCATCATAGAGTGACATGGGAGAGATCATGTGTGGAGGAGGTGAAAGTGTATGGATGATCATACAGCCAGGTAAAGGAGACTGCACAGAACAGAGTGAAATGGCTCTGTCTGATGCACCCAATATTCCACTTTAAACCCCAGCGGATAGTTATAGAATAATTAAAGTACCACACACTGGTTATATTTCCCAATAGATTTCCAACATTTTTATAACTCAGCAATTTCGAATTTTGACGTGATGAATGAAGGGCACTTAGTAGAAAACAATTTAGAAGATTAATCAGTAAATTTTCAAGAACTCACTCTCTAATAACCACCTTATTTATCTTAGAAAGAGTATTTTATGAAGAGTTTTTACTGTCCCACCTTTTTTTTGTAATCTTCAAAAAATTCACCTTAATTTATTTATTTTAGCAATGAGGATTATTCCAAGTGAGTTATTTTGTCACTGGTTGTCTCAGCTAGAAAAACCTTTAATTGTTGCACAGCCGCACTTTGTACAAACTACGATGGTTCTACACTGGATTCGTCCATTTCATATTTTAATATTTATTATTTTACTCCTTTGTGCTGCAAGTGAAACTTAAGGCTTCAGGCACAAGGTTTGAATTTTGAGTAGCGGTGGTGTTTGTTTGTTACGGAGTTGGGTTGTTATCCTCAAGTCCGAATTCCTCTCTTTACCTGGCTGAAGCCATTCTAAGAGAGGTTCAGGTTTCCGTTGACCCGGAATCTAACTCTAGACGAAGTGCGTGGTTAGCGAGCATTTTACCACCGATCCACTCACTTACCTAAATCAGAGAGTACTGGGCAGATGTTATTTCCTAGTTTGAGACACTCTGACCATTTGTACCTCATGGTATTCACACTCAGGATCTTCTAGTTACAAGACGAGCCTGTAAACCATTAAGACACTGGGACCTTTCTTTGTATATTATATACATATATATGCATTAAGTGACCGCATTTCCCTTACATTCCACCTTGTGAATTTATGGTAATATGCGCACATAAATGACTGAATTTTTCCCATGACAACTCCTACGTTTTGTAATCTTTGAACAATTCACAGTAGCACCAGTTTTGAGAATTAAGACATTCTTCATGTTGAATGCAAACAGTTCCCTTAAAATATGTTAGAGATAAATTTATTTCTTCAGTTAGAGAAAAGAAGCAGTCAGAGAGTACACTAGTAAGGTAAACATTGTTTATGTCAGGATATTTTAAGAAATATGAGACTAGTGAATGATCAGTTGTTACTCTTATTTTATCAGTAAGGATGCAGACTGACCAAGGATCGAGTGCTTCCATTCAATGTAATCAATCAACAGGAAATTCAAAATAGCAACCGATACCCACTCCAGAAGACGTTGTTCTTTTCCCTTCGTGTCCTAATGATTAGTGAAACGATAGGTTCAGCGTTTCAGTCCGTTTCGAAATGTTATCACTCCATGCGAATGCAGGCGCATACAACTTATGAGTCGAGAAAAAGACCAATGGTACGTCTTGGATTCTATTGCTAACTATTCCAGACCAGGTGAAGTTAACTTAAGTTGACAGTTTCCAACTACACTTGAATTTTAACATGTAAGGACCTCGTTGATCAGCGGTAGGAAGATGATACTCTAATATACAACCATCAACAATTCCGCATCTGACAGCTGTACAGCAGTTTGCAATTACACTGATATCAGTTGGTCAGAATGTCGAAATGATTGGACTTCAAACTCCTAAGGTGAAAGTGACTGGTAAGAGTAGAAATTACATTAGGCGAATAGTTATGGTAATAATAATAATTACTATCATTATATGCGGCTTGTATCTTTCGCCCATCAAATTATTCTCAGAGTTGCCACCCTCTTTCTTCATTTCGTCTCCATCAGCTTTATTATTGAGCGCATGCAGATTATCACTGCCTCTTAGAAAATCTCCAATTGTTAGATTCCATCATGAACCACCATCAGTTAGAGACGGTTTAAAACCAGGAAGCACTAGACATCTGTTTCGTTCAAGTTTGGGACTGTCCATCGGAGAGCATCTACTATCCCAATATGTATTGAATGCGGGACTTTCATGTTAACAGACTAAGCTGTTTGGCCATTCAACCACTTGAGCTGGAGCTCAGGCACCCGTGAATTCTAGTTTCTGTCAATGCGTGTTATAGTGCAACTCCTACAAATAGCTTCCATGAACACCAAATTCACCTTGATACGGTGGGCTGCACTGGTCACGAGGAAATCTAATAACTGAAATTAATCCTAATACCCACAAACGCCATAATCTAACCCTTCGAATAAATCATTCTACATACCACTCACGTCTCTTTACAGGTAGTACACATCACAGTTCGATAGGAGAATGCATCGGCGTGTATGCAGGGAGTATTAGTCAAATAATCAGTGATCAGTTATGCCATGTGCAAGACGTTTTCTCATTACAAATGAATTTGCTTTTAGTGAACCCTTAGGCATTTGTAATATTAAAAATCGTTGTCCATCTTGATGAGATCAACTTTATTATATTTCACACATACGCACAGTAAGTTATGAAATGTTTTCAATTTTTCTTACCAGATTACCAATTGTTGTCGGATAGTAAGTTGTTGTTCTTATCGATTTACATTAGTGACTTAACTTTTATTCTTCTCACTAATATTGAGTTGATGATTATAAATAGACGATTTACAAAGTGCTAATTACTTCCTCAGGTGACTTTAGCTTATTAGTTAGAGTAGTCAGAAATTAAATACTAATCAGTTGAATAGCATAATTACACGACATGGTAGAACATGTGGCTTCCACAGCAAACTGCAGTTTTCACTCTATTTTCTCTAGTCTGCTTCAGCCGACTTCACGATTGCCAACATGCGCTTTTGTTTCATTCTCACATAGTTTCTTCTGTGTCAACCTGTAACCCACGTCCAATACGTCATTCCATATTAGAGGGCCTGGCGTGCGATATCACCACTTAGTGAAATTCGCAGTGTGAGTTCACTGCACCTGCTTTTGCTTCTGAATATTTATTGAGCATCAGGTTCTTAGTTGTTTCGTTGCCAGAGATTCTAGCTGCTCGTCATTTCTGGTCAGCCATCTGTGGAGTGAAGTCGGCTATAGGTGAAAGTCTGCTGCCTGTTGCTAATGCGTTTCGTGTAACACCAAGTCTTATGAATCATTCAGATGAATTTAATTGACTAACACTGGAGTTGAAAATTAAGACCTCGTTTCTTGTGTTGAGTGCTGTTGATCTCCACACTATTTTCAGAGTAATGAACGCCTGTCTTGACTTTCATATTATGGATGGTGGGTCACTGTCTGACTTTGACATCTTCATTCGTGCTGCCAAAAGCTGTCGTTGAAACGATGCTACCTAGATAGGCGAAAAAGGTGACCTTCTTCAAACTTCTGATGCGGCTTTGCTGTGAAACTCTCTAACGCCTTATTAACATGCTTACCAATGTATTCAACTTAGACGACTCCGAATTTCGTGTTTGTATTGTGTATTCATGGAGAAAACCGAGGTGATTGAGATAAACAACCAACAGCAACAACAACCGGCACTAATCACCGTCAACGGAAGAAATTTGGAAGAGGTCACTCCCTTCACTTATCAATAAAGCATTGTTTCAACCACAGGTGATAGCAACAATAAGGATGTCAAAACCAGAACTGGGGAGGCGAGACAGACGTTTATTATTCATTCAGTGTGGAAATCTTCGGCACTCAGCATAGACAAGAAGATTTGGATTTTAACACTAATGTTAAATCACTCAGTTCTTCTAAATAGGTGAGAAACTTACACTACGCGTTACGAAACGCATTTCCAGTAGGTTACAGACTGTTAACAACAACTACATTCGCTGGAGCCATAATGAAGATCGAATAGCCAGTTGGCCAGAAAGAATTAGCGACATGAAACTCTGTAAACAAACCAATCGAAAAGAAACTATTGTTCAACAAATATCCCTAAGGAAATGAGGGTGAATCGGACGCAACCCAAGGAGACTGTTGACTGACATCGCGTTCCTGGACATTGAGTGGAACCTGAATTGTAAGCAAAGTGTCGGGATTCCGAAAGCGACATGGCGCGAATCGTGTGTTATAGGGATGGGAGCCTATGGGCAATTCTAGAACCAGCTATGAAGGACTTCAGAGAACAGAAAAAAGTGTAGATATGCTGTTGAAGCCCTACGTTTCACTCAGAAACCAAAGAAATAATAGTAGTAATAATTGTATATTCATTACACCTATTATATGCAGTAAAGTACCATACTTTACACAAATCCTGTGTTCTGAATTACACGCGTGACTCAAACTTTGATTTATTTGATTGAAAGTTTCATATCTGGCTATTGTTGTGAATTATAAAAAGAAATCTGTAATACGCCATGTCAAGATGCTTTTTTATTTCAAGGAAACATGGAAATTTGAAAGTGGCTGTACAAGGGGTTAGTAAAAAACCTCTTTAAGTGATGAGGGATACCCATGGAAGAGAACTAATGGGACACAAGGGAAAACTAAGCCTGCTTAATGCAATAGTGGCATGAAATCGTGAAGATACAGTTTTATATGTTAAATTTTGAAACCTAAGACCTAGATATGGCTATGTAGCAACATTTACGACAGCTCATACTAACTACCAAGCACTCTGAAGACGTTCAAATAAAAACCTTATAAGAATTTTTCCAGTTGATAATATACTGTCAGACATCTTAACAATAAATATTATTGGAGTGATTACGTGAAACATATTAAGGGACTGTACTGCTTCGACTAGCATCGTTGTTAGGGCATTCAGCGTTCTCAATATCTTATTTCTTCTCTTTTTCTACTTAGTGATGGCGGGTAAGTGAATTAACTCAACGATGCTATTCATTGTCATTTTAAAAATGTCACTGGTTGTTTATTCGCTTATTATAACCCTGAGATGCGTTTAAACAAATTCACGGTGATTGCTTATTGAACACCGTCGCTTAAATATTTCAAGTTTCATTTCCGCTTTATCTGAAATGATAAGAAGAAGAAGAATGCTGTTGACTAATCCAACAATCTACATTCCACCATTACTGGGATAAAGCAAAGTGTAATTTCGAAGAATTAAAAGTAAAACATTCCAGTCACAAGACAAGGAAGCATGTAATCCTAGAAACTTTTGAACTATTCAAAAGACTGGATCTCAGAATGAACAGGATTCTTTAACAGAAGTTTGAGGTGACTTCGTTAGAAGAAGAAGTGACATAGTTTGCAGTATAAAATGTGCACACTTCATCTAGACGCTTCTCTTCAGACACAGGATTAACAAGTTAGTAAAAAATAGAAATTTCTATTCCATTCGGCACCTTAGAAATGCTAGTGGATAGGGATATAAATAGGAAGCGGTAAGTAATGCATCCGATTACAACATGGAGGAGATCGGGTAAAAGGAGATGAGAGCCTGCATGCAATCGTGGAGCAAGCTAAAGAAGAATGCAGGAAACAGGGTTGAATGGAAATGGCCTACTAAAGCACTTTGTGCACTCGAAACCAAAGGGAATTATAATGATTTGATAATGCAAGAAAGCATTTCGAAATGAGTTGTAATCAGTTAAGTACGTCAATAAAATTAAAGCAGTAGAAAAGAGAATATGTGATTGCGTAATTAGTGCAACAATATGGTTTCTTTTAGTATACACAGGCTGTATTTAATTAGTTTGATAGAAGTGGATTCCACAAAACGAAGTCAAGTTGGATTTCTTTGCTTATTGATCTTGGTAAATGTGGTTGGAATATGGACTAAGTGTCTCTATTAATTTGGATTCCCACAAGTGTTGCTAGTAAAAGTGTGGGGAGTTATGAGTTTCAGGCTCCTTGAAATGTGTTCAAAGAAGTAAACGTGGTTTTCCACCTTTCTGTCCTTCCACCTCACTTGCTCTGGAATGTACACTTAAATTTGAAAACCATTTGAGGCGACTCCTGATGTGCAGCTGTCGAATTTCGATTGATAAAGAAAATGACTACGATTGTAAACAGCCACTAATTTAGCTGCTATGTAAATTGTATTGAGAGAAACGCCCAGTATCTCGATTATTCGTTGTGATGTATCATCTCTTTTGAAGATTGACCAAATAACTGCCCTCTTAAGAAGTCTGAATCATCATGTAATCTATCTTCGGAACAACCTTGTGGGAGCTGATCTTCATGAATAATACTATTCACGATACATCGATGTTATTTTATCACTTTTATTATCTTGAAGTGATACTGATCAGTTTGTTAGGAGTTGATTCTCATGGTGGAGTTACTTGTCTTCTGTCGTACAATCTCTCATTGTGTTGATTGTGAATAACTAATAATTCTGTTAAACATTTACAGGCCTGAGTAAGTGTACAATTTAAGCCAACATCCTAAAAATGTAATGGATAATAATCTTCATATTAAAAGTGTTTGCTGTAGAACTGTCACTTTTGATTAAATTAAAACTTCCAGCCTTTAACTGTTGCAATTTATAGAAGCAGACATAAAAGTAGAGAAAAGAGCTGTGGCTGAGTCGGAGAATAAACACCTAATAGATGCGAATGCACCAATGACTTTGAAACGATCAACAACATCTTCAGTGCAGACATCAATATGAAGTGACACTTTATATTTCTCCATTAGTTTACTAGCGGTCTCTCTACGTGATGTTGGAAATGACTGGTTAAATCAGCAGGTTTTCTCACCCTTTAGTTCATTTGTGTAGGTAGGGATTAATCCGATGATCTGAGTATGGACGTTTTGTTCACGTTACTCTTTACTGATTGGTAAGTCGTACCTGTGTCAATGTGTTTGTCGACTGCAGCTTCTTCAAAAACAACCCATCACTTTCAAGTGTACGAGAAGAATTGGATGATATACCCGTGTATAATTCTATGGGCTTATTTCACGGAAGTTTCCTTTGAAGATATGTCGTTTAGAAAGACAATATAGGCTCCGCAACTAAAACCATCCTGCTCAGAGAACACAGATTTGTTTTGTATTTCTATTTTTGTATTCTTCCTCGTTCCGAGTGGAATACAGGGATTCAGGCTTCAGCCCACTTTACTAGGCTTACAGTCGGCTAGGTAGGGTCCAGGAATGCGTTGGTCAGGGATCAAACTACGGACCATATGCACGATCGATGAGTATTACATCAATCTCACGCTTACAGACATGGTGTAGTGATCAATGCAATGTAAACCCTATTCACCACTTTGAATAGAGTAACATCTATACAAATTTTATCATTATAGGCGGCGATTCCTTAAAGATGTGTAAGTGAACGGTAAAATAATGTTACTGGTGTATATTTAAAGCATCAGATGTTTTTTTAAAGGGAATAAATTCAATGTCCAATTTCTCTCCCTTTTCGGCTTTTGTCAATTGAACTACGTAGCTCATTTAAAATCTTAGTATATGATGAATATTTTGGTTAACTTATATGAAAACTTAAAATAATACATACTTAGTTGCATGGTTTCCTGTGAAATTAATTACTGGTTAACGTGGTTACATGGAATGTTGAAGATTATGGTTTCGATAAGTGGTGGAGAGATGTGAGGTTTTTCCTTAACCTTGAACAAGGATTAGTTTTCTACCCTGTGCTTCATGAACCTCAATGATTCTCAGATTAATGTTGTTTCATTTCGAAACTTACCATTTTTACATGAAATTGATTTGCTCTAAATGGAGTCAATTAAGGAGAGCTGTCCAGTTTTATTTTGTACCCTTCATCTTCTCTGTCTTAGACCACTTTCGGCATTTACGCATCATCCGACTACTTCCGAAATCTGATCCAATCAACTTTTGGTTGACGTGGTTTTCAATTCACTTCATTGTGGGGATTAGGTTGATGAATAAAGCTTTGAGACAAATAATTTGAGCAAGGAATTAGAGAAATATCCAGAAACACCTACAGTCTTAAATGAAATGGAAATATTTGATAACATGCAAGACATTTTTCAACTGAAATAACCCGAGATGTAAAAGTGTAAAATCCACATTATTTTCTGGTAAATATTTAGGCTTAAAGACATGGCGTACATGTAAGTTCATATGGTTTATGATTGAATTTTATTACAAAATCAACATGGAAAGTTTTAATTAAATTGAATCTCCACCAAAAAATATTTTGATCTGGTAATTCTTGCTTTTTACACCAACAGTGTTTTCATTTGAAATAAAACAGCCACTTTTTATTCTGAATATTTCAAGGTTTCACGTTACTTCTAAATGGTGAGTTTTTTGAAGGGTTATTCTGTGAAGATTTGACTGGTTTCAAGTTTAATCAATGATTGTATTCAGTCACGAAAATCTTTGAAAGGCAGGGAGTACTGAATAGCTGTTTCCCAAATCTGTATACAAACTTCAGTTTGTAAAATGTCTCCTTCAAGAGTAATCTTTTCTATGCTTTCAATTAACTTTCTGGTGCCATAAAAAATAACCTCTTCACTGGTTAAATAAAATAGCTGACTGTTCTGGGATATTCAAATATCAAAAATGGAGCTACACAATAATTTGGGCTGCTAATCATCTTATGATCTGATCTGAATTCTTAATCAGCATCAACGATGTACATTGTAACAATTTATATCTACTGAACATAGCTCACTAAATTGTAATGACCACATTTTGTTTTTAGTCGTGATGCGATGAGACAATAGTAAGTTTATTATAATTCATCTTAATAGAATAATCCTTGAGTATTTCGCCAAGTTGATAACAATACCAAAGGGGAAATCTTTGGGAATTAGGAAACACTGAATAGTTCTTTCATCATGACTTAAGACATTACTGGATGATTATCTCCCAGGACTAACATTTCCCAATGTCATTTACTCGTGCTAAGATGGGTCTCAAGTCAGACTTAATCACAAACCAATATCAGTTTGAGATTTTTTGAAAGCTGGATAGCTGTTTCGTCCTATTTTGATACTGTCAGTACTGAAACCTGTGAGTCAGAGAGTCAGAACAGCAGTAGAACACTTGTCAACCACACACGTGGTCTCAGCTTCAACACCCGGACGACGCACACTTAAATCTCGCCAAGGTGGTTGTCCCATCGAATATCCCTAGACTAGGAATGAAAACGTTGGTCAATGTCGTCTGGTTTTCATTGGTTCTTTAAATGATGTAAGTTTCTGATCTCATCTACCTTAGAAAAAGAGAATTATGTTCATCAACTGTCTGCTGTTTGTCCATGTCAAAATATATCAACTTAGTATCTACTATTGTGGTGAGAGATGGTTGCTAGCCAAATTGGTTGACAGTAATTGAGGTCAATGTTAGTCATGTGAAAACAAGGTCAAGATCGACAGGCGGATACAGTTAACATATAGATGAACTGACACAGCCACAAGAGATGCAAGGTTAACTTTGTGCGAGAAACAACCAATCAACATACTGTATTTTCTACTAACATTAACCTACAATAATGTACCTCAAAATCTATAAATATGTGTTGATTTTCCTTAATAAACGTTCTGTTGCCTGGCCCTTGTCTTCTGTTGTTACACTATGACTACTATGCTAAGTGTTATGACACATTAACATACTTTAATTCATTATTTAGAGTAAGGAATTCATTAAGAGCAACCTCTAAACATTGATTTAATGTTTTATTTCCACAAACTTTATTTTGCGGACTTTGACAAACATTACTAGGATTTGCCATTTTACACCAGGGACATGTGTTAGGGCTTATTAGGTAACTAATGAATAGTTAATAATCAAACTTCAGTGAGATAGCTAAGTGTAGATACTACTTATAAAATAGCAAATACCACAATAACAATCTGCGCATCTATCAAAGTAATACTGATGAGAAGATGAATGCCCAAGTACACTGTGCACATCAATATAGTCACATTATTGTATTCATTCTCAACTTTCTAATTACAGCTATACACTTTCTCATGAAGCGTAAGTGGAATGATTTGCTGGACATTTTTTATCTATTTAACAGGCACAAAACCACTTACAGTTTGATATCATCTTATTTCAATGTCACTTTACAGTTACTAAGTAACTAAATGAGTATAACACGATCAGGGAGGAATATACTTGGATGTTGTAGTCACTCTGACTGTGTAATAGGTGGAACTTTTCTCAGTCACATTTTGCAGTAGCATTTTATGCAGACCAACATCTCCAAATCCCTGAATGGGGATTGCTTTTTGTTACAGACCTGAAGATATACCAGTAAAGTCCAAATACTTTGGAATATTTTGGAAGTTTTTTACCTGATGAAAGCCACGTCCAGTGACGAGAATACGACCATGGATCCCACCCACGGCAACTGGCTTGCCTATTCTAAATTCATGTGCCTGCATGTTTTTGTGGCACACAGTGTTTACGTGTACATCATCGGTGTATATTATTTCATGATGCTCAGTGTCCATATCCGAGACAGAAGCATCCCTGCCATAACCAGGAAATCTTTATTTCTTCCTCACTATCCAGCAGAATGATCTTTCGGATTTATATTTAATTCCTCCCTTAATATAGTCGAATGGCACACTCACAACATCACATCTGTCAGTCATCAAGGCAGCTAATGCCTTCTCTGCATAGATCTAGACTGTACTCTATGCTTTCCTCAGTGGGTCTTCGGTGAACACTATGCTGACCTATATTCATGATCAGCTTTGCGGGTGGAGTTGATCTAGGATAAATTCTTAAGCGACCGCATTATATTCAGGATTTTCTTGATAACTTCCGCCTCATCATCACATGGATATTTTTATGCAAGTTCTGACATAAGTTTCTGCTCAACGATCTTTGTGGCTTTGTCATAGTATCTCCCAGCCATGATGCGGAACGAGACATCGTCTTTTTCAACACAACATGAATGACAAAAGGCGCTTACGAAGAGTGAGACGGATTCTGGATAGAAGGATATCACAGACAGCCTCTTTAAGGCAGTTGAGAATAACTTCGACATTTCTAAGCCTCACAGTGTTGCCGGTTCAAGACAAGTCTGGCCGACTGACTTGTTCTTACCGCCATCTTAGTGAAATGATATAAGTAGGTGAGAAATTTCTTTTGATAAGAATATGCTTTGAAAGAGAGTGAGAAGAAAAGAGAAGAAATCATTCATTTCTACCTTTTACAAATAGTCGTGATATGTAGGACTTAATTCGGATGGGAATAATTTAGTTGGGATTATTATGGGAAGTCTCCAATAATCTTTGAAGACAATGAAATTAACAACCTCATTGAATATATGTACATACATAAATGAAAATCCCTTGCATTCTAAATGGAGAAATGGGCTTCAACAACGCAACGCCATCGCACTCTGTTATCTGCAGTCTGCTTTAGCCGATTCCACATCTGACCATCAACTCTGATTTTCTTCTCAGGCTACCTCCATTTAACCCTGGAACACATTCCCAAGTCGTCGTCTCCTATTCGCGTTTTACTCCGGAGTCGGCAGGCAGCAATATGATTTGAATGGAAGACAACTCACTTCCTCCTCCTTTCATGAGTGGCTGACACAAATCCTGCCATACTACTGCTAATTCTCAATAGCTATTCCCAAAGTGATATGTACTCATGAAAGCGCTTTGCTACTTTATTAAATTTGGAAAATTATTCATCAAAATATTTTTTAGACTGAATAATTTATGATGCTGATTTGAATCAAAAATTCGTAGGTGTTTCATTCGTCATACTTTGTAAGTTTTGTAATTATTGTTTGGTAATTATTGTCGTGGAATACTTGGAAAGTGATAACATTCTCAGTATTTGACATAATTTATATTTCGCTTATCTAATACGAATGTAGAAGTCTTTCTCGTGTAGACAGGAAAACTAGTCACTCTCAGTATCTATCAAGCTCTTAGTTAGTAGAATTCACTAACTGTAAAAAAGTTGTTACTACTGTGTTCACCTGATCTCAAGTCGCATCGTTTAAACGTTATCTTCATTCTGTTTCTGTGTCTTCTTTGGTCTCATTTGAATTTGGAGATCACATGTGCTCATAGTGCAACTTTTTCTCTAAACCTGTTAATCGTTTTTCCATCTCTATACTGTTTTATGATTAATTTCCCTCCTTAGCTTTCCTCAGATTTATGTCCTCCAAGTGTTTTATTCTTCAAGATGTAACTGTAAAGGTTCCTTAGTTGAATTCCTATTGAAAAAAGAGAAATGTTGTTCAGTGCCTTACGCACGGGGACAGCAATAAAGATAGGCACGGAAAATGACTTACAAAAGGAGTTTGAATATATTCATGATTCCTTGACAGAGATGGGCTCTCCGAGCAATTTCATAAAGTAAAATATGGAAACAAGTGATAAAATCCCGAGACTATGACGGTACGGAGAAACCTCAATTAATTAATTTACAATTAAACGGGGACTTGTCATGTTAGATTTTACTCCACAGGGTATACATAGAATATTTTACTCAGTGAAGCTATGTTTGTCATTCTCCAATTGATAAATAACTGACACTCAATTGAAGGATAAGCCAGATAAGTTTGTCAGGTCTATGTGTATTTTTTAACAATACAGCTGCTCTTACAGTCACACTGATGTTGGATGTACTACTAGACAGCTTAGCCAACATATTACTCAACATTCACCATCGTGGTTTGGCTGAGGACAGACAAAACAATCCCTAGCTCCGTTTTATCACATTTAGTTGATGCCGGTCATTTATTTCAGGGAATGAGAGAAGAATGATGCATTTGTTCATCAAAACGGAATATATGGACATGTACCGAAGGTTTATTTGGCACCAGGATGCATGTCGTCGCATACTAAGAAGAGCTAGAACGACAGGAATAGTGACGGTTATGGGAATGATAAATCAGGTCTTTTAGTTTCATCATATCAAAGACAGAAAGATACTGAGAAAACTGCTTATAACTCATTCTCTGTTATTTTCTTTCTCCTAATTGCAATGTGAAAATAAATCCGTAAACATTTTTATTTCATCTTATTCATATTCCAGGTGTGGAGTGACAGCGAAAATGTAAGTACCGAATCATAAGCAACAACAAGAGAAAACAACATTGCTGACAGTTCTGTTTATAACTATTATGCTTACTGAATCTTCACACGTTAATGAGGAAAACAGTAATGAGTGTCTGATAACTGCCTAGTAAACTTTTCCTTGATTCCAACTGGCAATTTCAAGAAAAAATACACATTAATTTTGGAAACGTATATTTGCAAACGAGCAAATGATTGGTAGTGTAATTACAGTCACATAATTAAAATAGTCCGAAAAAACATTGTCATGGATTAACTATAGTCTGAAACACTGGACCGTCAGCTGAACGTCTATCAGTATTTTGAGTTCTGACTGGTCAGTTATCTCGTTAAAGCTTGTGTCCTCAGTCTACGTCAATAATGAATTTCAGCTGAATATCTTTCCAAAGTAACAGTAGTAGCTTTCTGTAAATCGAACTTAATTCCGTAGTTACAGAAAACAAATTATTCTTTGGCCTGAGTGGAGAAATCACAACAAGACTGTGCGTAGAAAAAAAATACAATAGACAATAGTTTGCTTCACAATACTGAAGACTGAATCTTCAGGCACTACTGACATCAGTTTACTCTTATGTGATGACTTTAAGATATTTCTTATGTGTGTTGGCATCTCAAGAGAAGAATGCTGGACAGATACGCACGCGAATGGATTAGGTGCCTAGTTTACTAGTCAAAAGGGAGTCTGGGAATAAGGGAAGTTCCGGCAGATTGGTGTATTCAGCATTCAGACTAATCTATACAATATGTATTGGTGTTTCACCTTTTTCTAGTTTGAACAGGATTGCAATCTCTCCCATTATTCATGCAAAATAAATGTAGCTTCCAAGTTCCTTCTATACATCAAGGTGTCAGAGTGATAATTCACTATACGGTATTGTGTTTACTGTACAATGTAAGGTAGATGCTGTTCTTGTAAAACGACATGATGCAAATTATTATGTTAAAGGTGGGTTATACACTACTAGGTAACGAGAGCTTTTCCGTCAATAACGTGATGAACATTGACTAATTGAGGCGTCTGTTGTGTATGTTAAACTGCATCTGTATTTTACAGTGAAGAAATATCACCTGAAGTAGGATCTGATTAAATGAAAGTTAGGGGTGTCTACTCTACGTTATAATAAGTCGATCCATGCACACCTTGATTACTAGTATGAGTCATGTGGGGAAGTAGGAGTCATTTGGCTGTGATCATAGAGATGTCAGTAGCCGGTGTAATGAAATCTTCAGTGACGGGTTTCAGTTTTATCATGTCGATAATGTAGTAATTGTCATCTGGTACTTTAAAACTTTTATCACCACTGACAACAGTTTTTTTTCAATTAATTTGATCCGTTTTGAACATACATCCGTCACTGTAATCTTTTCCCTACTATCGGTCGTCGAACTAGGTGATGATCTTCAGTAGTGCGTTAGCCGGAGATAGAATTCAGTTCACTTGAGTGACTGGTGCACATTTCATTAGTGAATCAACGACGCCTGTTATCAGTTCTTAATTGTTTTAACTGGTAAATCTTATAACTCATCGTTTAAATTTTTCACCTTAGGTTTTACTTGAATGATGAAAAGTAAGTTGACCTTGTTTGTGAAAGTGATTTTTTAAAACACTCTTTGTCAAGACTTGACTCTTTGTTTCATTTCGACTTTATCCCATAATTCGCCTTAAAAACTGATACAAATAACTGAAGGTGAAGCAGAATTCAAAAATAAACCGGCTATAAATTTCAATCAGAATTATTTGCTCGCTTACGAAAGTAGTTTTTCAAAATTTTACATTTATGTATAGAATAAAAAGAAGAGAATGGAGGATGTCCTGTAGCAGGATAATGAACGGTTTGGGATTTTAACCATTCAGTTCAGAGAACGCATATACTCTGAAGACACATCCAAATAAGCCGTGAATCACAGTGCCAATTTTCCTTGTAAATAAGCATTCACAAATAAATATTTGCTTACTTTGCCTAACATGAAATCGTCTGATAGTCAAATATAATAAATTACTTTTTAATTGCATTCAAATATTACCAATACTTAGCTTATCAGTTTTCAGTGAATGGCTTTCGGAATTACTTTGGGACATTTCTAAACACAGTCAGTACCCATCAGTCAATCAATCAATACTAGTTTGTTAACTAGTCAACACAGTCCATTCACACTCTCATTCAGGATGGCGTCAAACATCATTTGATCTCTCAAAGAACAGGATAACATCTGGGCAGTGAATTCTTATACTCTAACTAACACACTAACTTCTGAATGTCTCTTGTCTTATGTGTGTGAGCCCATTGGTAGTTAAGCGGTAGAATGCGCTCTAAAAACTCACTAGGTCCGAGTCCTGAAAGTCGCCTAGTCATATAAACTCAAGACTTTCAGAGTAGTGGAGCCCAGAATTGTCAAGTTTCTTCCCGTGAATGATCCCGATATTAAACTGGCATTTGTTACTCAAGAATTCTGCTTTCTTCGGTATACGAAGAGCATCACAGAGAAGTACACTCACAATAACAACCCTAAACATTTTTCAGTTAATTTTGAGCAGAAATATTCTTGATACTTAGGCATGTGTCTGCGGTTTAATGATAATTTCCTCGACTGCGCCTTCAAAGTTACAAACAAAAGAATGCCATACGGCAGTTTCTTAAGAATTAAAGTCAAAATATTATAGTTTATTGGTTCATTGGTTTTATTTCAATGCTTATTGATACCCTTCATTTACCAAAATTTTCAGTGCAAACAATCATCCAGACGTGTAAGTCGAATGAGAGACTTTCGTTTTTAATAATAGTAGTATCTTTATTTTGTACAGACATCATAATTTGTACAAAAATTCCAGCATAGTTTATTGCATGGTGTTTTCTCTTCCTCCAAGATCTTCAATTGAAATATCACGTGACGGTAGACCATGTGATATGAAGCGAATTCACGAGAAAGAGAACCTTCGCTGAGCTACTGGTCTTCTGTCTATTATTAGAAAAGTCTCAGGAATCCATACTTTCAAGCAAGGACACAACCCAACAACAGCCGTCTCTTGCATTGCAGTACGCCCAAACCCATGGTTAAGTTTTTCATCACGACAACTAGAAACTTGCGAATCAGGAAGTTGTAAGCACACTGAATAGTCGCTAGAGTATAAAGCGTAAATAAACGTCATATTTTTTCATGCTTAATGAAACTGAACGCGAGAAAATATCTGTGAAATATCAATAGGATTTCTCGGTAGCCCAAATTTAAGCAGGCCGCCAATATATAAATGGAAATTCAGCAGAAAATAAACCTGGTTTCCAGTCTCAGTAGGATGGAGACACATCCAGCTAATGTCTTCCAGACCAGATGGAACGCTTGGCTCAGATTCCAATGTTAACCTCTATCCAACAGAAGACTAGCACTCAATCACTTGATGAATAATTTTATCCAGTCAAGGTTCCATCCGAGAGAGTAATTCAGTTTAAATGTGTAGCACATAGTTGTGAGCCACTAATGGCCAAAACAATCTGTGAGGTCCCATTTTCCTCACAACACTGATGTCATCATAGATGAAATTGTAATCTCAGTATTTTAAGCGATCTGTTAACAGATTGATTTTTATAAAACTCCTCTTAAAAATAAAATATTACCGGGGAATGTTGTAATCTGTATTACATAACTTTACCCGAGTATCAACCTGTTAGAAGACAGTCAGTCACCCGGATATCAGGTGCATTAGCACTGGTCAGTAGATCTTCACTGTAACACTAGGAGAAGTCACGTTTTCTGTAAGTTTCCAATCTGCTTCATTCAATTCCCAAGTCATATACTTCACGACAAGGTTATTCATCTTGTAGGTGGCCATAAAAGAGAGTCAGCAAATGTACTTTGTAATCAGTTAATGAGTATGACAAGCCTTGAATATTTCAATTTTCATGGCTGATTTCACTTTGTCTGTCTAACAAATGGATATATATTGTGAAATAGATAGAAATCTGAATTCCTAATATACCTTGAGGATACACTAATCCTATTATGATTTCAGTTGACACCGTATAATTATTGTGTGTACTATCAAGTGATTGGATAATATACACTTACTTTGTTTCCCATTTTTTTGTAAAGGACGAAACAACTCCCACTCCTGTAAGTCTAATATGACGAAACTATTACTTTTATCATCATTAATTGCTTATGTCAATAGTGAAAGATGTGGCATCATCAGGACATTTGCACCGCAGTTGGCTCCCTGATACTAAATTCAGGTATCATCATGACTATCCAGAAGCTTTCACTTGCTTCTTATAAGACCTCCTCCATGTCAAATTTGGATGCCCAACTTTCCATGCGCCTTCCATTTGGATTTCACTTGATGGACTGACATATGATATCGCTTATCTAGTTAAGTAGCAGGAAGAAAAGACGTCTGCGTCTGGATCTGGCAACCGATTGGCAGTGACTACAAAGTTCAGGATAATATGGCTAAATTATGAGACAGCAAACATATGACATTGGTAGGAAAAAGAAGGCATAAAAGATGGAGACCGTAAATTTCTTTGAAGAAATCAGGAACGATAATTTCTAGTGGAACTTTCGATTCATAAAACCATAGGTCTGAGTTACGCGCAAAATCCAAAACAAGGCATTTATTGAAAATGCGTTTCTATATCACATATAAATATAGTGAATAGAAAGTGCAAACATCAAATGATGAGGCGTCTGGACTGTATGCAGTATGTATGTCTGTATACAGTTTGCATATTTCAGGTCAGAATAACGCGTTTACATGAGTTCGATTGAAATCGACAGTATGTTCAACTCTGAGGCTTTGCGGATGCAGACTTTCAGTGGGTTTATTTATTCATTGCCTTCCCAGTCGAAAACAGGTCTTCGAGCTACTGAAGTTTTGACACTTGCAGAGTTGTTCCTTTTACTAGGTGAAGTCGTTAATCTCACGCCTAAACGTTCCACTTTTCTGGCTTGGTTTACCATAAGCCAGTAAATTAGGCAAGGTTTAGGAGAAAATTGAGTGAGAATCGAACCTAGGAAGTAACACAAAACCCGACATGATGATACAGTTGGTCATGTGGCTGTCCTCCTGATTATACACCAAACTACTTTGAATGAAGATTGACTGTTTCTGATTGTTTGCTGAGTAACATTAGTTCATTTACTATTAGGTAAACTAAAATGAAGAACCATAGGAGTGTCAGCATGACCAGCAATCCTCCTCAAGTTTGACTTGTAAAAAGCTAGCCAATCATATATTCATCAATATGAAATTATCTCAACACATCTAACAAATTTCAAAATGCAAATAGCCACCTAGCACTATGCCCACATTGTAAACCTGAATGATAGAATTGAATGTCTGCACAAAACGAAGGACTGAACGCACAGCATCATTTCCTTTCTAGTATTAAATCAAAGACAATGCCATTCATTGAAAATCACTTTTTGATTATCTAGTTTCAAGGATAGAACAACACGGAAACAAAAATATGAAATTCTGAGATGTTTTCCACAAAACTGAATCATCCACATACAAGTTTGACTGGTGTTCACTAAGTAGACAGAAGTGACGACACTGTTGTTGGTTTATAGCCGTCTGTGGTTGGATTTGGAAGTGGATTTGAAGGTGGCTACACAAGCCGGTATGTCGCTGCTAGGACTTGAATCTCGGCTAGTGCAGGCACAACTCAGTGTCCTAAGCAGTAGAATACAGCAGATCGTTAATAACCTTATGTGATGTTATCTGAATGAATATAATTTACCAGAAATATGATCCAGGAAATAAATTTCATCCCATTTTAGACGCAAAAGTCTGACGTACATTCATTCCCAGAGATTGATGCTCTTCTCAGTGAGACTGGGACGCAGTACTCGTGATTTCAGGGTTTTCGTCGCAACGAAAAGCACTTAACGCGGAATAGGAAATAACTTAAAGAAGTAACAATCAATAACTCCCTGGCGTTTAAAATTTTGGGTACTGAGTTAGAGTTCCAGTGAGAGCCATAAAAATTACTCACTGAGAACACTGGTACATCCAACTGATGGGTGCCGAGTAGACCGAATTCATATCCTGAAATCCACTGCTAGCCACCATCAGCTAACTAACACAACATTAACGTTAAAGCACTGAAGGAAGCTTCGTACCAGCAGCTGAAATATTTCAGTCCAATAAAATTATTCTTAGGGAATTGTAAACTAATATTTTCAAAATGTAATCAATGGTGGAATGTGCTACTGAAAACATTTATAAGTAGCATATAAATACAGATATAAACATGTATGTAACATGCATGATTATCGATTAGTGGAGAGATGCATTTAATGAATGATGCTTGTGAAACAAAATGGGGAATATGAAAGCAAGAAAATGAAGCACAGTACTAACGATATTTCCAAAGGGTGATTCTAACGTATGATGGACACATTCGGCCCATATCTTTGTATAGAGTTGCCAGCAAATAATTCTATTACCGAATACTCTTGTCGCATGGCGTTACACTACAAAGTGCTTATCTTCTTGTTTACATTACATTTTATTAGTTCCAATGACCTCACCGATGAGTAAGTCATACAAATTAATTTGAGGTTATCATGAATTGCACCTGAAATTCTCCAAGTATCACCACACGTCGAAGTAATAAAAACGATGCGGAAATTGAATAATACATTTCACAGGCTTTTTTTAAAATACAGAATTCCGAATGAACAATATACCGTCTGTGCTGCCTCTCATGAATGTACAACTGTAGGACCTGAAGCGGGATTTCTTCAATGACGTGTGTATTTGTCTTACCCCGCAGAATGAAAGTGTCTGTGGAAGCGTTTCAGTGGACTGAATTTTAGACGTAGAAGTCATTGCACTTACTATACTTAAAAGTGGAAGAACATGTGAAATGTAACTGATAGACAAAAAAGTGAGACGAATGAAATAATGGAGATTTTATAAATTCTGGAAGATCACAGAGTGTGAAGGCATCCGAACCATTGAGAATGATTTTGAGTCATACTCCGAAATGTCTTCACCCATTAGTTCTTAACGTCTTAGTTATCCAAGTCAGGATGTCCATACCCTACATGGCTCGAACCACGAGTTAACGACTTCATGGCTTGTCGTTATGTATTGATCCAACTACTCGTGACTATTTCCTAGTTTACTCCTACTTCAGGTGACACCACTCCTCGAGACAGACTAAGGTGTAGCAAGAGTAATACGTGAGCTGAACATCACAGTCATTGCAAACTCATTAACTAACTATGCCTATCCTCGTCATTACTGATCATTGAATGTCACCTAGCACGAAAAATGAAAGGTAGATGTCTTTGTTCAAAGATGGCTAACTTAGTCATATCTTTCTCTATCAACGGCTGTTAATCATATGCTTGACAACGGTAGGAGCAAGCTGATGCATACCAAACAAGATTGTTGACGAGTATCTGAATATCACAGTGACCCTTGCTGACATTTCGTCATCGACCCATCAGTTCATGGTTAGAGCATTTTCCCAAATAAGCAGTGTTCAATGCTTTCAGCTACTTTAGATGTTATCCCTTGACCAGAAGTGGTTTCACTTCAGAGCTGAAGGACAGTCTTCCATTTGGTTGGGTTTAATTGCCCACCGGAAATACTCAAATTTCCATCCAAAGTATTTAGAAGACTTTTATTGTGAATATCTCCACTCATAACGACTGTATAATATGCATTCTAGAGGTTGCTATGACTATACCTTGGTAAACAATAAACCCCTGAGACATCAGAGTCAACTAAAGTCACCTACATGAGTATATATGCAGTGATATTAAATGAAAAGTGGTGAAATTGAGCATTCAGTATGGTAGACGAGTGGATATTTGAAATTCTGCCTGTTCTTCGGGTACATTTGTGCCTGAAAGACAGAGGATTGCCACTGTTGTGAATGTTTCAACCGACACTGATACTGAAATAACGCAAAACTGTAAGAAAAACTGAATTTCGATACACTGATCGAACTTCATGGAATCCTCACTTATAATAACCAAATTCCCTGATAACACTGGTGTATCGTTCACTAGATTACCTTTCTCATAACATTCTGCTGATTATGATACCCACATTGATATCGAAAGATACGTTAACAAAATCAAATTCAATAATGGAAATAACGTAACACTAAAATTTAGTGAACATATAACTCAGCATCATGAAATAGGTCAGGAAGTTGTACTTTATTTCTCTCAGGTGAAAAGTGTGCAGTTGTTCTTATATGCCCTCGTCTGATAATCAAGGCAAGCTACCATGCTTTCAGCTGACCGCAAAGGTTTCAGTGTGTTTGTCCCTTTCAATATTCCTTTCACCAAAGTGAGGCGTGTATAAGGTGGAATGATGATTTCGACAATGCAAAGATTGAATATACAAATAAAATTTTGATCTTTCAAATTTCTTTCAGAGTGCAGTAAGTTTGTAGACTATAAATGTTTCATTATGTGGAGCTTTTTTTTATATTATTTGCTTTTATATTCCATTCGGTCAACTTTTGTCTATCTCTGGTGCTTGTGTAATCCATCCAGAATAAGGAATTTCACTCAGTCAGTTCATTCCATCTGTGTGAATGAAGAATCTATTGTTAAAAACAAAATGGCTTAGAATTTGTACCCTACGTGAATCCTGCATTTACAAACGATGAGCTTTTCATAGACTGTTCTTAGCACTCAGTATTGAAACATATCTATATGGATGTACTTGACGATACCCGACAATGGCAGTCTATTACAGTTGAGTAATAATGAGAAGTTTTAGGTGTGAGAATTTGTCGCTAGTAAGAAATAAACCCGATACAATTATCATAATTTAGTGTTTCTGTGGTCTATTCTTCATACGATTGTCGATGCCCACTGTAACCTATTTTCTGATGATAAGTACTACTTTCAAACCCTCAGTAGTAGGTGTACATTTGAGACGAACTTTCAAGAATGGCGGCTTTATATGAACTACTGGTAATCTGGGTTCCATATGTATGAAATTCGAATGCATAGTAAACTTCAGCTTAACATCCATGTCCTTAGGCGTTTTATGAATGGTATATTAGGCTGTTCACTTAAAGAATGAATTTGACGCACTACTTTAGCCAAATGATTCAAGCATTTATAATTCAAGTGAATCAAATTCAGTTTGGCTATTCGAGTGTGAGCTGGTGGTGACAATTTGGAAGGTAAAAGATGTAAATAAGTACACAAGATGAACCTATATGCTAATGCAAATACATATCCTCCAACCTGCAATGAAACTCTCTGTTCCACTCGAAATGTTAAAGAACGTAAATAGTGTATTAAAAATAATACACAGTGAAGACGAGGTTATCACAATTACCATAAAGCCAGTAATTCAGTACTCAATAATAAATGACTACCATTTAGTGTTATAGCTGAGTGACCTTAGAACCCTACACATAAGCTCCAGATGAAGAGTTGCTTGTTTACAGTTATATAATCATCCAAATCACAGTATGTGGAATGTTTAAATAAACGTTTTCATTGGACTAGTATTGACGTCATAGATTACTGAATATACAGTTTTTTCCCATTTGATAAGGCGTCTTCGTGAAACACTTTTCCTAGGCTGAATGATTTCGAATAGGAGATTTACAATTATTTCACAGCGGTAAATAGCTCTTTTAAATTACTGGCCTACATCTTACATCATCCAACACTGTGCGCTAACCTTCACTGTTTAAGTAGACTATTTTAGCTGAATATACACAGTCAGACATCCTCGTCATTCGCCACCATGTCGTGTTACATTTGGTTGTTTGTGGAGTATCTCTAGAAAGCTAAGCACATATCCCGAAATATGCTAAATATTTAAGAGCTGTATGTAGCTGATTAACAAATGGTAAAATAAACGATGTCGACATCTTATTCAGCACAAACCGAAGATTTCGCATTATTCCCAATTGTTGTTCTGACTTGGCTTTCTGACGTTTATCCGATTTGAGTCAGAATTGCACAGTCAAGAAGTGAAGGATCAAATATACGTACTACTGCATCATCTTACCATCCGTGCTCATCAGAACCATCGTTTTCTAAAAAGATGTGGTATTTTTGGTTATTCCTCTTTTCTTAATTTACAACATAATTGTTAGATTTAACAAAAGTCTATATATACAGACTTTCAATATGTACTTCTTAATTAATTTTGTGTTTACTCAAATGTGTTCACTTTCAGTGTTGAGAACGCAACGTATGTTTCATAATATAAAATGATCTGCTAAGATTTTAAATTCTAGTGAATTAAACTGTTTGTAAATACTGTTCTTGATGTTCTCGTCGTTAGAATTGCATGAAAAAGCTGAACTCAGACTTTCCGAGGTATTGAGTACGAAATTGTATAGTTAGTTGAAACACACTGGTCTATAGATTGTTCTATCTCAACTTCGATATTATTATCATTCCCTACGTTTCTAATGGAAAATGGAGTTTCAACTGCACATCCACATTCAACTCTTTCTCCGCATTCCCATCACTGTGGGATGGCGTCATGACTACCCACACACACGTGAACTAGTTGCTTCTCATTTGGGTCCTCACTGGGCGGTCTTGAACTTGATATCACTTTAAGGTCTCCTTAGTACATATTCGAATCGCCTACAATTGTCACTGCATATTTCTTGGTTTATTGACTGGCGTCTCTTTCCCTTGCATAATTCCATGATACTCCTCCTCTCTGACCAACTTCAGTGGTCTCCATTACGAAACATATATTCTACGAATACTTCACTATCGGTGAAATGGAGAAATTCTGCAAGTGGACTTAACACAAACAGTCAATTCAGTTTCATTATTTGTCCTACAGGGCTATTAAAAGAAGTTAAGCAAACACCAGATTCCCGTTGAAAAAGACGCAGCTGTTACGAATGAATAGTCAAGTTTTTTTTTTTTTTTTATTTACAGCTTGATTCCACACCGTATTTTCAGTACAAGTGTGGGATTTTCAGCATGGATATCGGTTGCCCAAATTCAGGCATACCATAGATATCGGGTGTGCGCCGGCAGGGGATCGAACCCCGGACCATGTGCATGGTCGGCGAGAGTCCTAACCACTGTGTCAAAGTGCTTTGACATTAAAAGCGACTGGTTCTTAGCTACCTACCGTCTCTCGAAGAGGTCTGTTATTCGCTGGCATGCTAGTACGTCTCATTACAGAATTCCAAAATGAAGCGAAACCCACAGTTTGAATTTTTATGAATGCGTAAACCAAACGTGCAACCCATTCGATATTATAATATACATTAAATTTGCAGGTAGTGCTGTCCTTCTTCCTCCATCATTTAAGCTTCACTTTGTCTGAAGAAGTAGAGATTAAAGCCGTCTCGTAAATTGTTAGAATTGGCTATTATGATTATTATTTTAGTGGTAGATTGCATTGGAATCTACAGTTCATGTTTCGTCTCAAGGGATACTCGTCGACGGTGTGTGTATCTTGGTGTGTTAGTACTTCCACTGCGAATCAAAATAGAAACTCGGCTTGATTTCCCAATTATTACAACCAGCACTCAGTCAACGGATACCTTTCAGACATTCACCCTTGCTAGACTGAAATGGTCGAGTATTTTCTGCCATACGAGCGTGTATAACAGATGTCTCACAATGTCACCCTCATTTTTGACTCTAAAATACCAGTGATCATAGTAACTTTGAGGCAGGTATAGCTTACCAGAGAGTTCTTACACAGAACGAATCCCGCCTTTTGAATTAGAATACGTGTTCTCACCAAGCTGCCAGTTTAACTGTATTATTTTCAGCAATATCGAGAAGTTTATACGACGAGTTTATACAGACAACATGAAATCCGAAGAAATATTAAAGTGAACTTTAATCTCTTTGAATCAACTACAAAGCCATTTTCGATAAAGATTATCAAGTTCGATCATGGAATAATGTCAGTTGGAGAACCACTGAGAAACCATGAGTGTGCTGCACAGCAGTCAAGTTCTAGTTTAAGACATTAGACACCCAAAACCCTATCGTTGGTCAAAACCAGGTACTCTAGGTACAGAGTTCAAGGCCATCGACTGTTCATCCACCTGGACCAGAACCAGATGGTCCATCAATTCTAAGTTCTGCCATTCGTGATCGAATATCGGAAAACAAAGCCCTGGAAAGTAAAGATTATGATTCTTATTGTCTTGTTAATTTTAGATTTGACACAAAAGAGTAAGTTTTGTACCGTTCTACAATTTTTGCATACGATGATGAGTATGTTCCTCTGATTCTATAATTATATATGTTGAAAGAAGTTCTAAATTCCAACGTATTGCTTTGTAAAATGACCAAAAGACATGCAGAAAAGAAAATTTTCTTTCTCGATTAGTCAGTTTAATCAGTTGTATTTTACCTTTTTATTTAAAATCAACAAATTAGTCTCTAAATGGCTAGTAGGTCATGCTGAAAACTGCTGAAGATGTTCTAGGATCTAGTGGTAAATTGTCGGCACAGTTGGAACGGGATTATATAACAGGGAATGTTAACAGACTGCGTAAGTAAGGAGCGTGTCAATCTCTAGAAGTAAGGAGACAAGTAGTGTCTACCATAGTTCATAATGTGATGTGTGCAGTTCCTGATATGACCAACAATACAAACTGGTTGATGGTGAGTGATATAAGCGCAATCCACTATCAAAAACCTCTTGTGATTATATATATCCTTATATGTATATATATAAACAGACTGGCAACATAACATGTAATCCTGAAGCATTTCCCTTACGAACTATTTGTAAATAGTATTATAGAAAACCAGTTTCTATTGAGTTGATTTGCTTATTTCCTTTGTGTTCCGAGTAAAATATAGGGCTTCGAGATTGAGCCTTGAAGTTTTAGTAGCGGTGGTTTTACTTATAAGGAGTGAAGGTCCTAACCTCACAACTAATATCTCCTCTTCTCCAGGCTAACTACCGACTAAGATGCACGAGATCTTCGACCAGGATTCGAATCCTGACTACGTGGGTGGTTGATGAGCAATCTATCAATAAACCAATGACTCATCAAGAGTTATTTTTAATAATCAATATAAGAACCGCATGATTTAAAGAATAATATGGAATCCTAACTGATATTTAAGTGTGATTTCTTCAGACTCCATAACTTTACGTGCATATACACGCATATTAATTATTATATTAATTTATTTCTGTCCATCATCTATTCATCACAAGTTCCAATTCTGTGGCTGTAAACGAAGTCGTGCAAACCTGCGGATTTCACTCAATGAGTGATAATAAACACGAGATCTATTTCTAAGAAATACCTGAGATCATTGTACGGTGAATAGTTAGAGGCATTTGGCAGGAAACCTTAGACCTTAACTGTGTGATAGCTGGCACTCATCAGTAAGGCGTATCTATCACTCGAAAGGAAGTGACGCCCCACCTCTTCAGAGATACGAATTCACATTAGTCAATACTGCAGTTACACACCCTTACAATGAACAATTCGTACCATTACGAATTAAAAACATTGTGATCTTTGACTTCTCGTTTCTATTCTCTTCAACAAACAACAGGTGCCAGTAAGACTGTATTAAAATTTAGTTGTCCACAGTTTTGTTACCATACACACCAATTTGTGTTACCATTTATCATTAATTAAATAGTTTCTATTAAGCAATTAGATGAAGTTTCAACCATAGATAGATATAACATAGAGTAACGGAGATGTTTTGCAGATATCATGTTACCTGTACGCTGTACTATGAAGATGAAGATTATCACGAGTACAGATACAGGGTATTCACTCTTGAATGGGGATTAACAATCAGTCCATTTCCATGGCATCTGAAATGGACTGAGAATAGGACGCTTGAATCACGAAACCTACAGGTTGTAATATTTTTTTCTGTTTAAAACGTATGCCAGCATAAACTGAGTGATTACGTGGTATCTTCATAAATGTCAGAAACAGAAACTTAATTTACATATACACATATTTCTTTTCATTGAAACAAGAGTTCAGTACATCACAACAAAACATCCATATCGTTGATACAGATACATCAGATGACAAAGACGACTTCGATTCACTTTTCTCCTCCTCCTTTTCCTCCCCTTCTTTTACTCAAACCCAAAATTCTATGTGACATATTCTGAGTACCAGATAGAAACAGCATTGTGCCAAGTAAATTAACTTTGATCAAACACGACTCGTGGTAGAGTATCTCGCAGAGATTCAATCAAGACTAAAATAGTCGGTCAACGTGGATATATTGTACACTAGATGGATGCTACCAGTATATGACCTATTTTTCTGAAATCGATACTGGACTCAATACATCGAAAGGTTTCGATAATGAGGCTATTTAAAGTGCCTTTCATCTGTCAATAAGGTCTCTACGCGGTTAGAATTCTCACTCATCTCATCACCTCACCACTCTCTTACTGTCGGACAATAAGTCTTTCAAAAAATACAGCTAACTGCACAGCAATTCAGATATGTTACTTACTTACTTTACTTCGGCTATCTCCTACGGGAGGATGAGCCGGCTTCATGAACATCTTGAATCATCGCTGCCCAGGCGCGGCGATCTGATGAAGAGAGTTCACGAAGTTTCATGGGAATTTGGTACGAGTGATGTCCCCAGAATCGCTCGGCCTTTTGTTTGAGAGTGCAGCTCTAGCCTTTACACAACCAAGTGTGACCTACAAGGCAGTAGGAGTGGAGTAGGGAGTCCACTATCCATTGGCAGCCGCTGACCGGAGTTCAGTTTAAACGCCTTTTTGAATGGGGCCAGACATCCAGGACATCAAACAAGCCCTTTGTCCACACGTCTGCCGGTGAGCTCCAGTGAGCTTCATACGCCAGTCGTTAGAGGCTTGGAGTCAGGGTTTAGCCATCTCCCCTAGACTGTCATCCAATGGACAGTTGGGTTGAGCCGGTGAAGAGCGCCGGGCATCCGCTTTCGCCCTCTCACTTTGGTGAAAAACAGCTCCGCCACGTGAAGGCAATGAGTAAGACTTCCTCAGAAGAGGCTATGTAAGACGGCCGGTCATATGGGAGCATTTCAAGAGGTGTGCGGACGGGTGGCCAACCCGCAGCGCAAGGCACCCACTCCTGACCATCCTGATGCTTAGTCTTTGCAAATAAGTCTGGACTAATCATTATTAAATACACAGACATTTCATTTAAAAATATACATGGCTAGAGTGGCTAATATTCTCCCAGTTGTCGCACTCGCTCTCTCTCATTTGCACTATTCATTTTACAACCACAGTTGGCTAAGAAAACTGAAAGCACAGAAAGTAACAATGAGGCCATGAAAATACGAAATCACAATTATACCTGATTACACTTATTTTAACAGAAAGTAATTTTATCTCTTCTGGCTTTTAATTTATTTATTTTGATTACTCAGTCAGGTGTCTATAAAATGTATACACTACTTAACTGTTGTTATTTTATTCAGCACACAGCAAGACAAAGAAAGAACAGTGTAAGTGAAATTATCGTTATGATGATTGCTATTTCCTTGCTTTCCGAGTAAGATAAAGACCGTCATTAGCACATGCCTTTAGCAAACTGTCCTCTGTTATCACTTTCAGCGGACTCCACAATCGCCTTCTGGAGTTTTCACTTCCTCGTCACATCACCTTCTACATTTCACTCTCTCACTCATAACTGAATCGTTGCTGAACCTTGCTATACTACTCAAGGGTGTGATATCACATGACTATCGTCACAGTGCATGTCCAGTCTATATTTATTTCCATCTCCATCTTTGTTGGGAGTTAGTACTGTGTAAGCTTCTTCATATCAGTGCAACTGTGTTCTCTGAGACACAAATTTTAATTGAGAGAGGATTTCATTCTCCTTCTAGGCAACATTTTCGTCACCAACTTCGTTATCACTGGATAAATTAGAACTCAGCTATATGTAATCAGTTCTTCTCAATAGACACCCAGAATTCCCCTAGTTGGTGGTTATTTAAGCTTCTGAAGCGAATCAGTCAGACAATACCGCTTATGGACTTGGCTGAAAACGATCAATTTAGCGATAAGTGTTTATATAACCTCTATCTCCCTAATGAGAAGTACCATTTGATACTAGTGACTTCCAACTGACATTCCAGCATCTGTGTTCATTGTCTTGGCGCCAATATATTCCACCTAATCTGAATTTCCCACAGAGGTCATGATTAAATGTTACCCCGAAACTTGTACATTCCACTGTGATATAATTTTTTTAGAAATCTCCCCGTAATACAGTCATCTTGCCGATGGTAGTTCACATGCACAAAAATGAAACATAAATGAAGAAGGAGAATACAAATAAAAAATTCTGAAACGTATTTTGTTGATGAAGCACTTTTATTTCTACTCTTTTTTATTCTGATACAGATTAGGAGGGGTAAAAGTTCTGTAAGTTAAAGTTATTTGTATACAAATAACCACTATCCATATTTTCGACATCAGACTTCTTCAGTCAATCAATAAAATGTATTGACTATCTTAGGGAGTGTCATGTTTTTTTGAAGACTTTAATCTACTTCAGTGAATCAGGCTGTTGGAAGTATTTATTTTTGTTTTATTCCGTTGTGTTACCAGTGGAACATATGGCGTCAACCATGAGTTTTGAAGCTTCAATACACATCCTGTTCTTGTACAGTTTGTGGTTGCTAGCTGCATTCAAAATGTTTCACCTTTAAACATTCTACTAATAGCTAGGTGAGGTTTAGTAGTGCGTCAGCCAGGAGTTGAACCCCTAACAACGTATGCGATTGTTGAGCATTCTACCACTAAACCACCGAGGTATAAATCTCAAACAATTCTGATCACAAGGGACCTTCTTTATATTATTAATACAACTTTTCCCCTGGTTTCCGAGTGGAATATATGGCTTCTATAGCACATCTCCACTTTCTTCAATTAACTGCTTTCTTCTTCAGCTGGCCCCATAACTGTCCATAGTCTCTCACATCCCCTCGCATGATCTCCCACATGTGATCCTCACACCAATGCCAAACTTGTCATTCGATTCCCACTCGGGTTCCATTCGAGCAGTGGCCTGGCTTGCCATGTCATTCGATGGTCTCCTCAACGTGTACACAATACATCTCCGTTTTCTCCTACATCCTTGTTGAGCAAAAGCCTCTTGGTTAGTTTGTTCCCAGAGTTTCTTGTTACCAATTCTTTATAGCTGGTCATTTTACCTTCAATATGGAACCAGTGAAGGGGGCAAACATTGATAAGAGGCTGCAGCAGCCTGTCGGGAATGTCTTCCGTAATGCAATGACCGAGTTTACGGCCCATACAGAAGCACCAAGTGAAAATCAAAATTTCTTTATTTGTACTGAGTGCATACGATTTCCAGACTGATGTCAGATTGATGATACCTTCATACGTTCCTTCTGTGGTTTAAAGGGAGCTTGCTGGATAACCGACCTTCACAATAGCAACAATAATTTCCCAGGTATGGGGATATATCTTGTTAATTACTATCAACGAATAGAGTACCTAGATAGGATAAACTTTCCCGCCTAACACTTTAATGCATAACGACGTTGGATATCAGTTTTATGCCACTCAGTTAAGTGGATACATCAGAAACATGATCTTACAGAATTTCGGGAAAGTTGAAGACCCACAAATTAAATCAGTCCTCACTACCCTGCCTATTCTTATAAAACTGTAAAATTATGGCATAAATTCATTACATTCTCAGGCACTTTGAACAGTTGACTGTGAACGCAGTTAAAGAGAAACTTAATCTTACTAACGGGTGGACACATGTAATGAGTGACTTTCATTTGAATAAAGAGAGAAGTCGTTGAAAGAAACGGGTAAAAACTGAAAACAAGGATTTTTAATGAACCACGTAAAACTCGTTAGTTCAACATCCGAACTCCTGATCATTAATATCGTAAATGAAGACATCATATTAGTGGTGAATACCACTAACACCTCAATAATTAGTTCACTCTGTACATTTTACATCTAGTTGTCATAAGTTACAAAATGTACAAACACCACTCAACATTTTAAGTGGTTGAAGGCAGTAGGGTAGACAACCCTGAACCCTTGGTTTCGTACTCACTGGTCAACGTCACTAAACGGTTACTAAGACCTCAAAACAACTGATGCCCCGTCAGTGATTAGAGGCCACATTCATTTTCTTACCAGTACGGATATTAAACGAATATCGAGAGATCTTTTAAACAACTACTTTTCCCACTGTCTACTAGCAATTGATAGTTTGTTCTAGTTTTGAATAAGAGAACAATAGAAGGTATAAATAATATTTTGTTCAGGTACCAAATCGTGGTGTGGGCTCCTGACATGAATTTCTTAGTATTATATTTTGTGTAAAAGAATCTTGAAAAGCAGGTTAATGGATTCAGCTTCGAAGTGAAGAAATAAAACGTCCTTTTTGAACAGTGTGTAGAGCAAGAAGAGAAGGGAAAAGAAGCAAGATACGGAGTACTGGTACATGCAGAAGTTTCAATGTATGCTATGTGTATTTTGTCACAATCGCACATCCCTTTGACAAATGCTGACGTCTGCTGCCTATTACCTCCATGTCTTGCTGGTACGCCTTCACGTCCACTTCTTTCAGTATTTACTAAGCGGTTTACTATTTCATTTCAGTGACATATTTATAAAACATCTGTAAGTGAAAATAACTCATCCGTTTCAATAAACAAAAAGGTCTCGCATTTTTACAGATAC
Source organism: Trichobilharzia szidati (assembly GCA_944472155.2). Lineage (NCBI taxonomy): Eukaryota > Metazoa > Platyhelminthes > Trematoda > Strigeidida > Schistosomatidae > Trichobilharzia > Trichobilharzia szidati. The sequence goes on along the minus strand of OX235274.1, from coordinate 118,121,770 downwards.
TTTGCTATCTCTACTGCTTATAATACCTTTATCAAAGTAATATTAATCCAGAGCTTACAAAATCTCAGCTTAGATATACAGTAAATTTACATTAAATTTTCAGCATAAGGTGGATTTCTCCTCTGGCAAGTGGATAGTAACTGATGAAGATAATAAACGATATTTAGGTTTTTGGATTTGATAAATAGGTGACATTATTCGTACGGCATGTATTCATATAATGAAATCGCTTACTATACGTGTGTTGATTCCGTCACCTCAAGCGCCAAAGGTAGCGGTTTTAGAACTAATTCAAATTGTGTTCTAATCCGTCATTCCCACTCAAATGATTCGGATTTCAGTTAGAATGAAGTGCGTTTAAGACGAAACGTCCTTTGTGATTTTCGTAATTTTCCTGAATGATTTCAATATTATCGAAATCTGTTTTATGGCCAGTAAACACTTATGCCCAACTGTTTTGTATTCTCCAAGTTTAAAAATGATTGAAAATTTAAGACAGTATTAACTTCAATAGTGAATCTGTGCGTTTTTTCGTTTTAATTTCTGATTCTTTAGCAAAGAACGTTCACAAGCATTGTAAGTGTAATAAAATGGTGTAGATATTTGTGAAGTTGATCTCAACATGAATTTATATCAGTCAGGGGATAATTAATAAATAATTGTTTTATCATCACTGTTATTAGTTTTCGGAGTTTACAGTAGAAAGCCATAGAGCTTCAACAGTACCTCTGGATTCCACTCGGTTCTCTGCAGTCACTTTCAACTGGCTTCACAACTGTCCCGCATGCATTCATTTCTTCTTCACATGATATTCTTCATGGCACTCTCTGATACACGCCCAACCTGTTGCTTCGGATTTCGTAACCACTCGAAGGTCTGGTGTATGATATCGATTCATTGTCTTCTCAGTGTATGTACACTCCACCTTTATCTCCTTAGAATATATTTTAGGCAACAAATTCTTCGCCAGTTCTCTGCTACATTTCCGTGTCACTTGTAATTTTCGGACATCTGATCTTCAGAATCCAGAAAAAGCTGACGTTGATTAAAGTCTCCAGTAGTTTGTTCAAAATACTTTAGTTTACGTGACAGCCCCCTCCCTGTAAATCGTAGAGAAGCACTGAATTTCTCTTGCAGCTGAACATTTCCCTATTTTTCCGTCCTGCTACATGCTGCTCATTTCCACACTGATTTCAAATTAATGATTAGCTGTCTTAGTTTCTAAAAGTGCATAATGAAAAAAGAAAAAAAGTTATAGCATTGATGAAGAGAAAGCAGAAAAGTTGAAACAAGGAAATATGGACTTAAACCTTCTAGTTTCTAAATCTTCCACAAACCCCTGATTAACAGACGGAGGAAAATCTATCTGAAATAACTGATTACCCTTTATCGATGAACTGTTGGTATGACTAACAGGAAATATGTCCGATTTCTGAATTCAGAGTTGGTGGCCTTAATAAAATCTCATTTGTAGTGGGATTTTCCTCAAATTGTACATGTGAAGTGACTAGAATTCCACTCACAGATGACTTATTCCCTCCCCATGTTTATTACATCAGAAATTCCTAAGAAATCAAGAGTGATAGAGCTGTTTAACTACAACTTGGTGCATCTTCAACAACAGTAGGTTGTTAATTCGGAGAAGCAGAAGCGTATTCAAATCGACTACTTGATATTGTCTAATGTAGCTATGTGTGTGTGGGTGTGTGTAAATTTCAGCAGTTCCTGTTATTCACCTTGTAATTGATGTTAATTTCGTCTTTTTGTGCAGTTGGATCTTCTGGTTGCCACTGTATGGATAAAGTTCATTTTATTGGTTTACAGGGGAGATATAATCCAAGCGGTTCCAATGGTCCTGCAGTGATTTCAGAGATGATTTTCACTTATGATAGGGAGGTTTTTATTGTGTATGTCATCTTCAGGGCTCTCTACATTCATTCAGGTATCATATTTATCTTAATAAACTTAAAACGACAGAACTCAACAGATTTATTGATTTTCGAAATAAAAGTAAACGGCTGGAATCCTACAGGCTAAATCAGAATTGTCAGGCGCATTATCAAAGAATATCTCATTCATCCATGAAAAGGCGATTCTTCTCTCTCTGTATATCCTGATTGACGTTGTGTAAATGAAATTAATTCACCAAATGATACCGATATTTTCCTCTTTTTTGCACAGCCAAATAATGTATAAACCGTAAGTTTATTCATTGCACATGACTTGAATTTCTCCCATCTTTTCTAAATCAAATAACACTATACTACTGGTATGACAGATAATACAACCTAGCAGACTGAGAGCCGTAAGAAGCTAATAAGGTAACGAAAATTATCCCAATAACTTACCTTAACAGCGACAATAAGAGTACTACCAACAAGAAGTACGATGGGCTGTTGACAGAAGAGGTTTTACTACTTCTAACTGCAGTCAAAACAGTTGACAACGATGCTAATTGCACATGCATCAAATGAATTCGATAAATACTGGATTCGCTAATGAGTTTGAGCACGTAGCAGCCATCAACAGCTCAGCCTACAGAAAGCGTGTGAAATACAAAAGGTACTATAAGTAAGCAATAATCGCAAAATATATAGTGATTTTGATGTTGTGGTCTGATGTCGGACCGAAATTTCCAGAGGACTTTGGGATATGAAATAGCCATTTTTGTTCTATTTGTATTTTCGTATTGTATTTGACGTCTCATATACCTCACGTCGGACCTCCCTCTTCTTTTCAGTCTCACTAACGGCTAGTAAATAAGGCAATAATACTGGAGTCCATCGACTTGGGCGTCGGTGGAATAGTGGTTAGGACGCTCGCCGACCATGCACATGGTCCGGAGTTTGATCCTCGGCCGATGCACTCCTTTACCTCTCTAAGCCTGAAATAATGCTAGTGAAGAAGAAAGGTTGGACATGCGGCTAGCAAACCCATCCTGTAAAATAAACACTGCTACAGAAACTTCAAGCCACTAGCTTGAAGCCCTATGTTCCACTGGGGAACGTGAAGAGGAAAAAAAACTCCATCGACTGGGAATTGAAGGCCAAACCAAGTACGTTGCTGGTGAACATTGTGTCATTGAACCACCGGCGTTCAGTGATAATGCGCTTTCACCTAAGGTAAAACGGTGTACTTTAATGACATTTGTAATAATTATTATATTGCACGCTGCTACACTCAGACTGGGATTCTAAACAGGATACTACACCAACATACAGTATCTTGCTCAAATTGATGTTCAGAAGCAGAAGATGAAATAATCTGCTACAGCACATTGCTCCATCACTACACTTGTGAGTAAACAGGAGACCGGTTATGTTCTAAAGGAATAAGAGGTAAAGTCATCGATCAGACAGTTGAATTTGAATTCATTTATTCAAACATTTTGTTGAATGGATCATAAGCTTTTCTTGTTTTATTTTTCTCTTCTCAGGAGACAGGGCACTCGTATGTACGTCAGTGTAGATATTATCGCTTTTTATTTCTTTATTCAAAGATACTTTAGAGTTTCTATGCAACATATCTCTGAGTGGATATCTCCTCAATTATATAAAATAGCGTTTCACTACATCAACTTTTCACAGTCACATTATAAGTTTGTTTGCTGAATCACTGTTATCTAGGAAGAAATAAGCATATTGCATCGTCAAAGTAAAATATAGTTAAGATAAGGAAATTAACGGAAAGTAACAAAATTGAAATAACACAAAGTGTATTCACTGTGGTAAAACAACGTTAGCAATGGTTCATTTCTGAATTCATAACCTCGGTTTCAACCGTTTAATGGCAGCTGCTTCAGAGATACCTGGTAAACTGAAACTGCCTTGAATTCTGATTTTGCTGAATGATTTTAAGGCATAAATTTCGCGATCACTATCAGGTAACCAAGTCGTTATCATGTGAGAGATCATAGATGAAAGCGATGAAAGGTCAGAAAGGGAACCTTATTACAATTGGTTGAACCGATTATCACATACAATTCGTCCAGAAATATCATCAATGGCTGGGACTTCTTTAGTAGCTTCATGGCATTCAGGACTTCTGCTTTTAATGGAGGATTGGTGTTCGCCGACATGTGGCACGAGACAAAATCCCCCCAGAAGCACAGAAGACAAATGCAGAGACCTCACCAGATATGTTCACGTCACCGTTACAAAAGGTTTGGAAAGAAAGAAGGAAAGTAATCTACTGATTAGAAGAAATGTTACCTTGTCAAAGTAAATAAAGAAGGGTGACTCAAGTCTTTACAAACAATGAAATGCAATCCTGCACCTGTTCATGGCAGGAAAATGTAAACTCACGTCATCTTTAAGAGACTAAAAGATGCAATAGATGTGAACTATCGCTACGCGGAACAAGCTACATTCAGTAAAAGCCAGTCATATGCTGATCAAATTGCAGATCTACGCATCAAAAGATGGAGCATTTAGGCTGTATAACTGTGCCAAATGTTAAGTGAATCACAATGAAAAAATCAGCGACGACATTGAAATGAAAACAGGAGTTAGACAGAACTGCCTACCATCACTGATGGTATGCTTGATTGTGATGAAGTGGACAGTGCGAAAGACCGTCGATAGCGACGAGACTGGAATAAACTGGACCGAAAAGAAAGACTGTAGAAGATGTGAACTTTGCGGACGATCAGTTTCAAATGTCACACAAAGTCGTACATATACAGACGAAAACCAATGAGCTGACAGACGAAGCAGCGAAGATCGAACTTCAGGTGAACATGGGAAAATGCAGAGATTATGAAGACAGTGAACCAACAACAATGGACACCAGTCACTATCAACTGCAGAAATTTGAAGGAAGTTACTTCTTTCACCTATTTGGGCAACATCGTTTCAGCTAGAGGTGACACGGATGACCGTGTCAAAAGCAACACCGAGAAAGCATGACAGACGTTCAATAATCTGAAATCAGTGTAGGAATTAGTGATTCTGTATAGTTGAGAAAACGGGCGTGCCACTTAAAGCATTTCTAACAGGGTTCACATTTTTACAATCAACTGCCTTCACTTTAAACTAAGGATCAGATGGCCAGAAAAAACAAGCATCAAATAACTCTGACAAAAGAGCAACCAACAACCTGTTGACCAACAAATATGCCAAAGAAAATGGAGTTGGACCGAATACACACTGAGGGGAGTTGAGTGGCGTCACGAATCAGATCCACGAGGTGTAACCAAATAGGGGACAGCACGTTGATTATCTGAAGGTAACATGGAGATGATGTGAGAAGATGAGAATCTGTGAGCAATCATGAAGCAAGATAAGGGGGACTTCAGAGATTAGGCTGAAATAGAGATGCGCTGTTGAAGTCATAAAGGGAATAATGATGATAATTAGTAAATCTAATAAATGAGTAGCGATCGCAGTGGTGAAAACTTCTTCGCTTTTGTCTCAAATCTCTTGAAATGTTCCAAGACATCAGTCCAGCTAGATAGTCGAACGATTACGCATATGCTGTAAATTTCTTCTAAGCAAGCCCAGGACCATAATTTGTAGTCAGACTTTCAATTAACTAAACCAGACGTTTGAGCTACGCGTAAAATCCACACCGCAAAATACATCTAAAATATGGTGCTATATCACAAACAAACACATAAAACAGAATACACAAATCATCAACTGAGCGATGTGTAGGCTGCATGCCGGCAATTCACTGTCACTCTGAGTTAATGAGAGAAAAACCAGCAAAGCTTTGTCAAAGGTGATTCATGATTAAAAATAAACAACACGTGAATTCGAAGATCAGGAATGAAGAGGTTTGAACAAACATTGTGTGAAGTATAAGGGAAAATGTACAGCAAAAACCATTTTGTACAGAAGAAATTGATTACGACAGACCGAATAGAATGTTTGTACAATAATTGAGATCAATTCCAACAGAAATCAATAACTATGGTTACGGGAAAAGGAAATGTCGAGTGAATGTAAACTCATACTAAGTTAAGCATAAATGAAGCAGTAATAAGTACTAGACAAGAGCGAATGAATGTGTGACGTCAGTTTACACTACAATTCACTTGAAAAAATTCATTTCTGATTCTAGAATACTCTTTAATTATTCCTTTGCCTACTAGCAAGCTAAACAGTAAACCATCCCTTCCATTATGCTATTCAATCAAGAGATATTAGTGTTCACTAACCTTATCGCCAATAACCAATGTATCTGAATGTTTTGTATAATAACATACAAATTCTAAAAGGCTGTTTAACGTTTAAAAGAACCAACGAAATATAATAGGTTCATGGTATCCTGCTTGATTTATTACTTTTATGTTGTTCAAGTAGGTCAAAGGAAGTAACTGTATGAACCCATAGTCCTCGTCAATTAGTAGGGACGAAAATTAGTCAAAAGCTGGTTGAGTAATACCTTCTTCTGAGTATGAATATTCATACTCCCTGACTGAAACCTTAACCTACTTATCCTCAATATATTTATGATCATAACGGATTCTTTGCGAACGAGCACTACTCACCGATCTCAAGGAATCACTGGTTTTCGCAAGATATCTTGAGATAGTTAAATGCCTTCGTTATACAATTATGCAAATTTGTTTCTAAAAGGAAACATAAGTTTTGTTGAAATGACAGACATACTTTCATAAGGACTCCAGACAACTACGATTACAGGACTACATTCATGATTCTAAGCAAATTACACCATAATACAGTGAAGTTTAGTACTAAATATTTATACACAAAACATTTAGTTAAATTAAAAAGGTATTAAATATACAAACTATATCATTTTTCTACTTTAGCTCTACTTATCTCAGACACCTGTAAGTGAATATAAAGTTAACTTCAATTTCAAGAATACAAGAATTCTAACTTTGCAATTACTCCAAACGCTCTAGTACTAATCAAAAGCCAGATCTTATAATATACCCACAGAAAGTAGGGTTTTTATGTGGTCCGAGTGAAATATGAGGATTCAAGCTTTCAGGTGTCCCTAGCGTAGGTTCTGCATTTACGCAGTGTGGTTAGTAGCCTCAGGCATAACCCTGCCTTCTTCCTATCCAGGCGGTGTAGAAGGTTGTCGGAAGCAGATCGAAACGTTGACTGCGTTTACGGTTCGCGAACATTCTATCAATCAATTGTTGAAGCACACTGGTTCGTCTAATTTCTCCTTTTGAAAACCACTTTAAGACATGCTGTCTTGCATGTTCTCAAGTTCTACAGGTGCGAGAGAATTTCTAGAAATATATACATATATTTGTATTTGTATATTTGATTAATAAAATTCTGTTTATTACTCACTGATAATATGTAAATTTCATCTTTTTCATTTTCCTGAAAATACAAACGAAATTAGCGACAGTCTTAAAACATCGTTGTAAGTGAAATGAATTGACTCAAATCTTTATGATGAACAACACATTATAGGGGGAAGCTAAACTTTAGACACTAATGGAGCACCAATGGCCACAGAATGCTTAGTCAGAAAGTTGTTGACGCCAGGTGAATATCAATATGTTCTTGAAAAGAACACAGTATGAAGTGTCACAGTGTGAAACGGGATATCTGGTTACTTTTAGGCTAAGTAGAGTTAACTCAACTCAATAAGGGAGAAATTATGGTTGGTTGAAAGTAGACTGGTAATCGGTTAGAGATAGGTAAGGGCAAGGGTGAGATTAAAGATAAATTGAAGTTAGGTTGAGGAATGATAAGACGTAAGATTAAACGACCAAATTTACTTCTCAGCCCTACAGTTTTACCGATGAACATATGTGCGTTCGCACATCTTCGGTGCGTAAAGTTTAAGTTTGTCCCTTCGAGACTCAAATATCTAACCGATGTGCTCAGTTGATGACATTGATTTCTTTGATCTTAATGAAACTAACTCATTTTAGGAGGAATATGCAGCATACACTTCGTCATCTATTCGTTCTTTCTATGTATTCTTAGCCCAACAGTGGAGCTGGAGGTGGACAATCCTGAGTAAGTGACAATTGAAACAATTTAAGTATATCCCCAGTTACTGTGTTTCTTATATTTTGTGCAGCTTTTATTTTATGATTCTAATTAATACAATTGTAAGAGAGGAGAAGGCAAGTGGCAGTGCGTAGTGATGAGTAAATAGAAGAAGTATGTCTCATGTTTCGCCAACCAAACATTTTACAGGCGAAAACCAAAATGTCATTAGAAGAGGCAAGCAGCGATGTCAGGACCTTAAGTGAACACAGAAAAGACATAGGTGATGAAGATATGTAAGTAGCACCGATAAGCATCAGTTACCATCAGCAGGAGTAATCCGAAGTGGGTCACTTCTTTAACTCATCTAAGCAGCATCGTTTCAACTACAGACGGCGTCATGGATTAAGATGTCAAATCCAGCCACCATCAGAAAAGCAAGACAAGTATTCATTGCTTTGAAGACAGTATGGAAATCTGCTGCAGTCAGAAGAAATTAGAAGTTCTCGATCATCAACTCTGATGTCAAATCAATGCTTCTTTATGGTTCACAGACTTCGACGATGTCTAAGGACTAAGATTTTTTGGTGAATATTAGTAAAATCCATCAACCAAAATAACTTGACCATAATCCTTAGACATCGTTGAAGAGTCCGCACTAGGTGCCAGCATGCCATCAGAGACTGAGCATTTCGGTTCAACATAATCAACCGACGCGGAATTCGGATTAACTTAAAAAAATAAATAATAACCGATAATCACTCCACAAAAGGTGGTTCTTGCTACCCAATAGGTAACAGCTTTGGCGTTTAAAACTTAAGGTACAGGTTTCACGTCTCACCTGAAACCACATCACTCATTGCAGGTGCAGGTATATCAAGCTGATGAGTCTCAAATAGGACAGAATTCGTGTCTAAAATAACTTCATAGAAACATTGTTCTTCACAAAACTCAAGAAACACCTGTCTCAAGAATAAAAATAGAGTATCAATAACAGGTTTGAACGTAATAAATTGTTAGTCGTAAAATGTCTCTCATTAAGCATTAAATGGAAATAATTGTTTCTTCAAAACCACAGACACATGCCTTTCTGGTAGCTACCACCTCACGATGGTGAGCAACTCCACGTAACATCGAAATCAGAGGAAGTTCTGATAAATAACCTGTTTAACTGGTAGGGTCCTTGATTACCACTGATGTTCGTTTGGCTGTGTATGCTTCTCATCAGACCACATGCTTTAGAATACAATTTTTACTAGGTGAGAATAACAGAACCGTGTGTTCTACATATTTAACGTACGCATTAATTCTACTACAGCCTAATATGTGCCAAAACTCGGTATGTTTTCAATCCATTTTTTTAATTTTTCGATTGAATGAATAGTCGAAAATGCATAATTTATATTATGACAAAACATGACTTAAGTAGATTTTATAGTTTATGCGGTGTATTCCCTAGTTGTCGTCCTTCCAATTTCTAAATTTATCCGTGTATTGAACAGCTAAAATTTCACAATAGCATGACTGAGTGGTTAACCCTAAACTAAACTGTTTATCAAATATAGATATTGACCTACAAACTGTAGTCAGTCTGAAAACCAGAGGAAACAGAGAAATACTGAGAATCTGTAACATTTTACGTTAGGACTGACTTACTTGACTTATTTTCAACTGTGATTTTCTGCATTACAGTACTGACGGAGAGTGATTGATACTAAGGCTTTTAACTATCTGAGCTATTTCCACCGCATTACAACCAGTGCTGATATCATTGGTAACTGATATCACTACCACTAATTATTGATGGATACTTAACAGCTATCTCGTCTCAACTTCATTATATACACTCAACTTGGGATGCACTGAACCTATCTATGTCTGCAGGGTTTCGAGTTTGAAATCTTAAAGTCCTGGTGAGAAGTTATAAGCGGTGAAATTCGCTGAAATCAATGAGAAGAAAACTACAGTAAATGGACATTGTACCATGCCATGAACTGGCAGAAACTACAAAGAGTCCATCTGAAAGCCTAACAATCTCACTTTAGTTACTCATAGATATTTTGAGTGAGAACAAATGTATTGTCTCACAGTGAGATAAAGATGTCCAACTTTTTTCGATTTTCAATAGTTCAGTAAATGTTCTTCTAACCTTTTCCTATTTATATACATTCGGAAATACCTTCAGAATCCTCTGATATTCTCTGTTCATGTGAATCTCAGGAATGCTGCTAATATATACTCACTTGCAGATATGAAACAATGTGATGTGTTTTCCTTGACTTTGGCGCCATCCCTACTGTTCTAGACAATGCATTTCACCTGATTTTGATTTATTTCTGTTCTCTGAGCTGGACGCTTTATTTGTGAGGCTTTCATCGCCCTGCTAGGCAACATCTTCAGATTACAGCCAAATTGAAGTATGACTTGAAGATGTTACCTAGTACGGCAATGAAACTTTCGCAAATAAACCATCCAGCTAAGAAAACACAACCGCACCGGAATCATCCACCTGAGCTACAAATCTTCACCATTATGATCAATCTACACACTATATACGCATTTTAGTTACCCTAAGTGTTTTTTCCGGTGTCCGATGATACCAAATAATCAATGATGATTATTTTTTTCTGTTAACCTCTTCCTGTTTTCTTTATTCTAGATGCGACTGCCTCGTTAAAATGTAAGATGAAGTTGTGTGTTTTCTTTTACAGAGTAATGAGAGAGAGAGAGAGAGTATAATCAAATTTATAATCCGCAAATTAACTAGCCATGTCACCACTTACAAAGTTCGACGTGAAATGTGATCACAGTTTCTATTAGAAACGAAATTATACAGCTCGCAACTACTTATGACGATCAGTAAAGTAGTATACGACACATCCACCCTCGCAATTATGCTTGTTCTCTTTATTTCCAATTTATGACATCAAACATACAGTATAATGTGATCTAAACAATTTCAATCTGTGAAGGAAACTGTAGTGAAATTTCACTTCCAGGTGTGCTAATTGCAAGTCACAAATCGATTTGTAAATCACCAATCTGATTCAATGTATTGCCTGTTCACCCATGTGGCCAATCAGAATTCAGACGGTACCAATTGATTAGTCTCTCTCAGATGAGTTAAAAGAGAAGGACCACTGATGAGGTCTACCTCGAATAAGCGAGAATCCTGTGTGGTTTTTAATCCACTTTTATCTTGCTAGCAATTACTAATGGTCTGTGAGAATGGTATCCAATTACTCATGACAATCAGTCAGTAGTAAATAGCGTCAAGTATAAAATACTTTTAACTACGATATTTATAGTGGTATCGTACGGATGCACCAATGATACATTAGGCGAAATTCATAGTTATTCAACTGTGGCTTACCTAAATTTTATTTGGAGAAACATTTACTAAATTGTAATCGTCATATTCCACTGGTCTATCCTGAATAGATATAAACAGTTGATGAAATTGTAAGTATCTTTTAACAAGTTCATTAAGCTTTATGCCTAATTATTTACGATGCATTTTTAAACACTCCTAAAACGTTTATCATACTGCAACACTTCGACTGACAGTGATTATTTAAATGCCGAAATCGTGTACCTACTTCCATAGGTTACACAAGGAATATATATATAAATATATATACGAACTTGGTCGTTACCGTAAACAGTCTCTCAGTGAAAGCGAACTGTATCCGTTGCCTGATGAAACCATAAGGTTGAAGACGTCAATCTACAGTCACGTGGAATTATACAGCCCTGTGACTCTCGATCTTCTACGTCAGCTAACGACGTCTGTTTACCAGTAGAAGAAGGCATGATAAAAATAGGAATACAATGAAATATGCAATAATAAAATATACGTGATACATGCTGTGTGATCCTGAATCCACAAAAGACGAAACACTAAATTTTCGATAGACATATGTGAAGATGCGGTAGGGATACACAACATCAAATTCAATGAAATTAATATAAGATACTCGAAAAGTGTATTACAGATATTAGGAATGATAAAGTATTAGAGTATATGTTCACTTGAAGGTAGAGCTCACTCTACTGTGCAAAAATTAGTAAAAGAATCCTCAAATCTACATGTTGTGCATTTCAATACTTCCTCTCCAGTGTATGTTATCGAATGTTGTCACTGATCCCACTTAGGAAGAAGAATTAGAAGCTGCTGGTTAACCCATGGTATCACAGAAATTGTACAGATGATGTAAGAAGGAACGTGATTTTTAACTAGTAACGAAAACCATACAGAATCATATTTCTGTTCTCCACAAAATATAGCAGAGTAAACTTGTACAATCTACGTAGCATAACAAAGAGTTAGATTGAATATTTCGCATGACTCTACGATTCACTTTTTGGATCTGCTCTGGCTGCTGCCTTTACAAAATCTTGACATGCGCAGTAAATATTTGAGAATGGAGAAATTTAAAGACAAACAGTACTGTATCCTTTTGCTCTGTTTTCATGTAATTTCCCAGTTCATGTTATTCATTTCCAACTTTCCGAATGGAACCTACAAAAGTTTAGGTTGTGATGGTGTTTCTAGTCCTACGTGAAGCTTCATTCATTCATGGCTTGCTAGCGGCTAGTCGAAATTTAGGAGTCCATCAGCAGGGCATGGAGTCCGGACTACATAAAAGACTGACGAACATTTTATCGTTGAACCAGTCTAAAGTTTTACACAACAAACGAAATCCCCAGCTTTATTCCAAAAGGCTCTCCTCCTCTGTTCAAATTTGAAGCTTCTGAAAAAAAAATATTTCGTCAAAGAAAATGTTGGCAAGAGGAGATATTCATCACGATTAACTGTCAGATGGAAACAAATCTCCAGTACATGTTATATTACCTTCATATTATGCGAATGGTCAGAAATGGTATAAAAATGCCAGTTTGTTAAAACACACAGTTTAACTAATGAACATATTCTGCTGCTATTACTACCGTAATGTGCTACTTATGGATAGCCATATGTACTGAACAAACGTTTCCTCCTAGTCTGCAACTCTTCATCAGTGTGCATAAACGACTCGACTGGGGATCGAACGCACTACTTCTCGACTACAGATCAGTCCACTGACCATTTAGCCACTAGAATAAAATCCAACTACCTGTAAATTCTAATCTAGTCTCACATGCTACACACCGATGTTGACTGATCGTATCCTCTGTAAAATATTTAGTAATATTTATCTAATCATTACACAAAGATTGACTGACGAAGTACAAAAGAAAAATAAGTTTGATAGTGGAAAACTAATTTCATTTCCGTTGTAGAAATCTAAAATTAAGAGATTTGTAAGTTGTTATAACCGCTGACATATGTGATTTACTTTGTAAAGAGTGTACAATTACATCCCATTTCTTATCATTTAACAAGTTTGATAAGTGAAGCGAGAGATATACAACACATCAGATCAATAAGCCTATACAGAACATGAAACTAAACAATAGGAAACACAAAGTTAATTGGAGGATTTCATCATGAGATGACATCAGTTAGAGAACCATTGGAAAACCACCAAGGAGTACTAGACAGCTTTTTCGCCCTCTTGCTGAACTCTTCAGCACTACAAACTCGTGTGCGTTCGAACTCAGGACCTTCTGGTTACAAGGATAGCGACGTCGAAGACCATTAAGGCAGTAGGACCCAATCCAATAGCCTATCGATTCAAACTTCTGCCAATTCACAACATAGCGAGACCACTTAGCAATGTCTTCTTCGATGAGCAACTGTCCTCGCCTTCGACCTGCTGTATCCTGCTAGTCACAGCTTCCCTCTATAACCCCAGGCAGTTGAAATGAGCCCCAAGATGTAGAGTGTGAGCAGCCTAAACATTTTACGAACAACTAGGCTACTGATGTTTATGTTGAATAACGTCACCAAACATTTGACGTAGACTTACATGTACTAATAATCATGTCGCAACTGAGGTTTGAATTTGTAAGGCAATGAGTATATTATCTGAAGACCAATCACCAATACTACTTTCCAGTTACTTTTGATCCCACGGAACTAAAAACCAAATAAAGACAGAAGATGGACTGCTCTGCGCTGGTGAGAATAATCGATTTTCATTATATGAAAATGCAATATGCACAAATATTACCCACCACGGAAAGTTAAGCCAATAATTTCAGGTTCCATGGTTTTCTAATAGCAGTATAATAAAATTACACCCTGACCCAAAGATTGAAATTGGTCCAGAATGGTTTCAGCTTGCTTTATCTGGTTTTAAGATTGGACTAAATAAACGGTAGGATCTCTCAATTTCACCAAGGAAATCATCTCAGAATACAATCGACCAAGATTAGGTTAAACAGACCACACTGCTTTTGACAAAACTTACTACATTTTTCAAGTAGCACGATGCTTTATACTTCTGAATGTATGAAAGATGACTCATATTCCTTCCTCTACTTCCCTATTCAATGCGCGAGCTATTGACTTGACTAGAAAATTCAGCACTGTGATGACATGCATAAAGTGAAGAAAGGGAAAACAAATCAGGCTAGATACAATTGTGGAATTCATGCATCAGATGGATAACCAGTAATCGGGTGTCGTGAACTGTCGTTGGCAACTGCAATATAGATGGTTAGACAATATCATGAACATTCAGTCGACGACAACATCTCAGTGATGTGATCAAGTGGATAACTACATGGGTAAAACGATACTGAATGCGACAGGTAACACAACCGCTTACCGAATGCAGCTAACAACCCACCCACCCTTCTCATCAATTACCTTATCCTTCACTAAGACACGAAAACATCAGAAGACAAGGACTAGCATGAAATTGCATGGGTGAATTTATTTGACAAAAATGCACAGGATATTTTGATTATATAAATTAGTTGAGGACAATGGTGAATTGACTCACTGCAGTTTAGCCAAGCGTTATTAAATGTTATCTCACTCTCCCACTCTCTCATAGCTACTCATATATTTATTCACCTACATTATTAAGTCAGCTAAGTGAACGAGAATACACTTTCATTTTCCCTAAATAGTGCCGATATATTTGAATTACATTACAATGGTGCCTCTGCACTAATACAATTAAAATCAGTTCTAAGGGAACCTTTAAACTCTAACAAAAAACGCCCAAATTCTACTCTAATATCTACTTCTTCATCATAAACTCAAAGGTGATTATTTATACCGAAATTTGATGTGATTTTTACTTTTGTTTTTGTTAGATGGAACTTTGGACTAACATTGTAAGAACTCATTGATGATTCTGGAAACAATAAATTTTCTCTTGTTTTTCCATTACACCTGAGTTCTAATTCTCAGAATATTTCACTCACATGAAATCAGAATAATCAGGAAAGCACTGTGTACTTATTCAGGTGTGTGTGTGTGGGAGGTTACTAATACCTACATCGTGACAGCTGAATACTTCTTGGGGTACCTGGAAGAGAATCAGCACTAGTGTTGAGTGACCACAGAGTCTTAGGGACAGCTGGCTAAGGCAGGTCGCACACAGCCTGTTGGTGTTGGCTTCTCCAGTTTCGTATGTACGAACATTTTACCGCAAGCTATGTATCATTGGTATGTTACTTGGGGTGAGCGATTTTCTTTCCTAATCTGTCGCCTGCAAAGCGGAAATATTGTATATCTGACTTGTCGGGCGTCTATGGAAAACACTTTAATGATGGCATATCCTTATTCGACGATACATAGTTTTCAACTGATTAATTTATCTCTATTTGAAAACTAAAGGTTACGTCTGCATCAACTGGTATTTCATTGTTCAGTTTATTAAGGCGTAGACCTCTTGCCAAATTTTTGCTATTTTTTGGTTTCTGCTTTAACGACGGTGTTCTTCGAAACTTTAGGCGTCAATGTTGCCAAACCTCGTGGAAAGTCTTGATCGATTCTATCCGTTTTCAGTGACTGCTCGTGAGACGGTGATTCAGAAATATTGATATGTTACAGTTGGTAGAAAGCCTTGTCGAGTAATGACTTCAATCCAAACTCGAAGTAGCTCGTGTGAATTCCTCAGAATTTGAACATTATTCTTCGATGCTAGGGTGACGTAACACTGACAAAAGGTTAACCAATTCGACTGCTTAATGTCAGATTTATTGATCGAAAGCTACAGATCCAGTTACTAGTGGGGTCAGTAGGATAACGGACAGGACACTGTGGTGCCCTTTTCTTTCGTTCCTACAAGTTTGTACGTGACTGGTTGGACAGTTTTAAGTGACTTGCAAATTCACTCCATGCATCAGTTGACATACGTGTTGGTTTTTATTGAGGTTACGATTGTTTCTGTTGATCAAACCATGAATTACCCAACGAAACATTTGGTTGTTTTTATAGGAAATGAAGATTCCATCTAGACAGAACTTATGCTAAACTTTTTCTAACACTCTGTATCCTGAAGTCCCAATAAACTTAAATAAGTTTGGATTGAATAATCTAAACATTAAATAACTTTGTTTATGACTTATTGTTACAGACTTATAGAGTGAAGGTTGGTTCACACTTATCAATTTGCATAATTTAAAATTGTGTTTTCTATATATGTCGTTATTTCAATATATAAACTGTTTGTCTCCCCATTCAAATTCACATCAATCGACTGAGAAATGAATTCAGAAACGTCTTCAACACTATGATTTATCACTTGTTAGTGTGATGGTTGCGAGAGTCGAAATAAACATTTTGCCACTGCATGGAAGATGGAACCACACAAGTCTAGAACTGGGCGAAGAGAGAGTCTTGGCTTATGTAATTTAGATAGACCTTACAAAAGTAATACATAACTTCCAGTGAGTTTGAGAGAGTTATAGGTGGCCTCACAGATTACTCCACCTTTCTCCACATTTGCATCAGCACTTGTTTTGCAGTCATCTTTTAGCCTTTCTGTTTGAACCTCTTCAATTTTAAGCTTTTAGAATCTCCTATTGTCGTTAAAGAGCAAATTCATTTTGTCCACAAACCTGCATTTATCCATCAGTACTACGCCCACATCTTGATCTAGCCTGCTAATTATTCTGCCTTCATTATTTATTATCCTGCTCAAAGCTTCTCAGTGTTGTTTAGTCAATAGGCTTTTGGTAGAACAACTGTTGTTTTTATAATGCTGACAGTTGTCAACTAGTATAGTTGTAAACCTAGTGAGTTCATCATCAGATAATGGGATCAAATCATTTCTTTGAAGAATGAAGATTTCAAACTCGATATTAGTGTCGAGAAAGGCTGATCTTATGTAATCGGTCAAAAAATGTATGATCCAATAATAAAATCTCTGGCAGAACCTTATCTATTTTAATTCTGGGACCATTCTATCTTATATTAGATGACGGAATGTCGATGGAAAATATCACAAAGTGATGTTTTCCTGTTACATACAGCTTGATAAGCTTTTTCAATCAAGTTAATAAGCGACAAGGTATTCCTTAGTTGGATCTGTGGAGGATTGGTTGGTCTGCTAGTGAGATTAACACAGTCTAAGTAAGCTCCTCCATCTATTCAAAACTAGCTGGTGTGTTTATAAAATCACTTCTTCCTATGGATATAGTTATTCTGACCTTGAAAAGAATGTAATTTCCAAATGCATCCCATAACTTTACGCGGGATGCTTATCAAGACGAGAATACAAGTCAATTACTACATCAGTTCTAGACCACTTGGTGAACTTAGGTCACACAGATCCATCCAAGTCTTCTTTCAAAACTATCAATAAAGTAAGGTCGAATGATAAATCGGATACGATGTTTCGACAACTATGTATGGGGCAGAGGCGTTACAGCGTCGTCAATTCATCAATTATTTAAGAAAAGCGAAATATCACAATGCATTCCTGTTAAAAGCAAAAATTCTTCAAGCCATAATATGTGTGTTAGGACAGAGATGTAACGAACGATCAGTCGGTGTTTCTCATGAAATCTGCAGAACGAACTTTCGAAACTTAACCTAGATTAAAGTCCATGTCATTGAATTACTAACCAGTCACAGCACATCATTTGTAAATTAAACTTGTAAGTTCATGCTCATGTAGAATAATTGTAGTTCACCATGGGCAGGGTTAAAATGAACTCAAATCAAGCATTACCCACTCAATTCAGTGGGTTAACTCCACAAGGTGGTAAATATCCTCCAGCATTTATTCATCCACACTGTTTCTGTGACATAAAATTGATGCGTTTCAATGTCTAATGACTACGGTAAGGCATCCGACTTACAATCATAATTCTATAGTGAGTTAACTATTTGATTGATTCAGTGGAGTAACTAACGTATAACTAAACTAGACTTATTTCTCTTTAAACATTTCAGAATGAAGCAGTCAATATCGAATTATGCACAATTTACCCCAAAATATTCCTGTTTCCTTTTGTACTGATTGTAATAATTATGCAACAAATATACTGATGATTAATTCCCTTTACAGGCTGTTCTTCTACACTGTGTTAAACTATACAATCTTCCTTTCACTCAGTTTACCAGTTATTTGCTGGCAAGTGTTGTTTCAGTGGCAGGTTATCATTTGCTACGTCTCATGCATCATACGTGTGAAAAAGTGCACCAGTTCCTCAAGTGATGTTCTTTCTCGACAGCACGAACCTATTTCAATACATAAATTAATTATAGAGGAATGAAGACACGAGCGAATGGCTGAAGCACATTTGACTGTGGTTGAGCGGGTATCGTTTCTCAGTGAAAATTCCAGTACATGTTGCATGTAGTGTGAGAGACATTTAGTTTATCCCGCTCAAACATGGCTTCCGCTTTTAAAAATCTCCAAGAAATAAAGGAATTTGTCTGTTGACATTACGTTCTATTGAAGACGGGTTGTGCACACCGTACGTATCAGCTAATATGGACCAAAAGCTGATTACCACCACTTCATGCCATAACGATTTTCACTGGTGGAAACAGACAACTTACTCACTGACCATAGTAGGACGAAACAGCTTCCCCTGAATCTAGTCTTATTTGATGAAGGGACATAGTGGCTGTCAGGGAAGTTTTGTATCAACCGTCTTCAACAGGTTTAAATGTGATCACTAAAGCAACAGTGCCAAGTATTAATTTCAGTAATTTATATGAAGCGAAAAAGTACAGTAATTCATATCAGAAACGCACTACAGGATGAGGATATTTGACAAGGATTTTAGCAAGAACTCACAAAAATACTTTCATTGCTTACAATGAATTACCTTAATCCCACCCATGTTGAAGGATGTTTACTCCCACCACTCAAGACAGAATTTCACGGACGAATATTGCTTTCTAAGGAAGCAAACAGATTGTGATACGCTAGTAGTCAAACGGGGTGGGAAACCTTCGATTTGCGCACTCAGCATCATTCCTCCAATATCCAGTACCACAATAATTAGATAGTGTAAACCAATTTGATTTCTTTGTGCTCGTTTCTTGGTTGTGAGTTACAGATTCCCAGTCTTTTGTAAACTGCTGCGTGGTTCGTCCCACCACTCGAGTGTTGCAGCTATGGTTGACTGCAAAAGGATTGGTGCTGGAATGAATCATATGTGGTTTGTTGTAGGCTGTATTTTTAGACCGTGCTGCTACCGCGAATGGAGTTGATCTTCCCACCCGTTAATCGCTTGGTGTTGTCTACAAAAGAGATAATAGCCGGGGTTGTCGGGAAAGTAAGACAAGGGAGAATGTGAAGAAGTAAAAAAATAAGTCTAGGTGCACCCATTATTAGCGTGTGAGTTTTAAGGGAATAGACAGTCTGCATGTAGTCCTTGTTCTGACATATGTTTTGTACAAGCTTAGAAAGAGCTCAGGAGTGAGTGCACCTAAGTGTCTATGCGTAAACTGTATGTCCGCATATGCCCTCGTTACATCTCCTGTGTAATCCACGCTTGTGTTCATTTTTCTGTTTGAACCAGACCTAATTTACACCCCGACGTTGTGCAGGACAAGTTTTCGTTACACAAAGTGAGGCTTACATTCTGTAGCCTACAGCAGTTTGGTTTTCAGGCAGAAAGTCATACCATCCAACCGCACCCAGTCTTCTAGAAATTCTTCATCTTGCTACGGCCCATCTCAGCCTTTTAAGCAATTTATTCCTCTCAAGTCTTTATGTCTGCAGCAAAAGCAGGAGCCGGGTGGTCTAGACAGCATGGTAATATCACCAAGGAATCGATTTTTTTCAATGGAAAAATCACTAAACTCGTGAAAAACGACAAAACTCCACGTTTTGAATAAATCATTTCATAGAAATAAAAGTGAAATTTCTAGTACACAAATTTCAATTAATACAAAAACTGAAAAGTGAAATGACCACGTACAATAGAATGTTGACATCAACACAAGATATGATTTACGGTGAAAATTGCATGACACGAAGAGACGGAACCACGTGCTATCACAGTTATTTCATGGTGCTGGCGAAAACCACAGCAACCTGAAAGGCACAAAGTAACAAGGATAACAACAAGAATATAAAGAATTTTGATTGTATTTCTGTCAGTCTGTTGATTTACAGAATGAATGACAATTCGTGATTCAACTTTGTGAATAAAATCAACAGTGGGATCTACATGATATATGACTCAAAAATATGTGATGATTTGACCCTGATTATGAAACTTCCTTTACAAATTCTCATTTCTTATGAGATGATTTCTCATTGTATATTCGATATAAAAGCTGACTCAGAATTCATGTTCAAAAACTTTCAGGGTAAATAATATGTTAACTTACCACAGTTAAACCCGTGTTCAAAAAGCAACCGGCCAATGAAATGAAAACTTCCTGAAATGTATTTGGGTAAATTATATTCAGAATGTTGATCATGAGCAGTAATAAATGCAAATTTTTAATTGTAATAAGTCGGTAATAAAACTGAATGCTGCCAAATGGAACGATACTACAAAGTTCGAATGTACAAGAATAGAATTTCAATGCAATTTCAACGAAGCAGTGAGATAAATCAGGGAGCACTGCAATGATTCGTTTAAATAAAATCTCAACCTCACAATTTTTACTATCATGTGACTGAATGTTTACACCTTAATCAAGATTCCGTTATCAAATAAAAGTGATACTGTTTTGTAGACAGCTGAATGTACTGAGATTATTGAATTACTGTATAACTATTCTAACTTCCTTTCTTCTTCCCTGTCAATATGTGCATGTTTGATCTCACGAATGTAGAGAATTAGTGAATGACTAAAATCACATTCAAGTGGTGACAATAATTACATAATTCTGGTTAAAACAGAATCGAGTGTTAAATTAAAAATGATCATTTGATATTTCAGTTGACTCACGTTGTTGTGCTCCGTGAAAAGCAAAACCACTCCAGTTATCAGAAATACCATCGATAAATAAATCAGAACTATAACTGCTGCTAGTTTCATTCTTCTTGTTAAGACGCAGAAGATAATGGTTAACAAGTCTTCCCCAATAATGAAGCCCAATAAAATATAACAGTGCTTTTCAGATTGTCTGCAACATACAAAATAGATACTCGCAGAGGATAGAACAACCTGTTGACAAAATAATTAGACTTTATCAACAGATGCATTCAAATAATGCAGTGGTTTTTAACAAAGTACACACCTTCATCACACTTTTTGTAAAATAACACTTATACACCAATAATTTCACCTTCCTAATATGGTCATTCCGCGTGGAAGTCTGGACATTGGTTTCACGCTTACTGGGTCTGCAAGAGTGTGTCTTACTTACAAGCATAATAAGTCTAATGCATATTTAGATTATTACAGTTACCTATGGGTTAAATGCACAGTGTGTCTGATTCTAGTTCAAGTTCATCCTTCAAGTGATAAAACGCGATCACTGTTGTCCTGTTTATCCTAACTGCATCGCTCCTCAATATGTTTACCAACTTACACCAATGTTTTGCTCCGTGTGCATGGCAGAGGGAGGCGGAAACCAGCGATCATTCTCGATCAGGGCTTCAGAACATATTCCTCACTGCTGGGACAACAGAAAGGTTCACTTGATTCAAATAATAAGCGAAATATATTTTCAGCACCATTTGTCGCTAAGCGAAAATTGTTTTCAGTATTACTTGAAGACCCACCTCTTAAACGCGTCCAGCCATCTACTTAAAAACATTGCAACATAAGCCATACATTTCATAGCTTTAAACGATATAGATTTCACCGCATAGGTCTCAAACGATCTTTGTGCAAAGATTTATGAAATGTTCAATGATACAGATTAAACTGAAGACATTCTTTCAAAAAGTCGTTTCGAGCAGCGTAGGTGACAGTTTTAAGTTAGTCAGTGCACAGAAGCCGACATTTTCTGACAATATATATGAAATCCGGAATCACTTCTGAAATATGTGGATGATATTTTCATTATTTGTGAACGTAATTCAAAAGCGGAAATCCTTTTGATTAAATCTAACATATGATGTCACATTCCTTTAATTCACAACAAAACAGGAAAAAAAAGAAGACCACTATATTTCGTGAGGTTTTTCTTGTGACAACACCTGAGACCTAAGTGAAAAGATCCACATTTAAAAGTCCTCACCCACGGGATAGTAAAGAGATTATAGAAGCTTTGATCTAATCCAGTATACAGACAGCTAAGTTAGAACGTGGACGCAAAATGTATTCTGGCGCGGAAAATGAATATGAAATGAAGTCCCTGAATGGTACTTCATCTAAAAACATGTGTTCCTCAATGCTCTTCAATAAACACTTTAAAGAAATAAGCCATAGTAAAACTCGTCAAACAGTTTTAAAGAAAGTCGCACATATCAATCTTCCATTTAGAAGAGACGACTAACAAGAAATAGTCAGACGAATATTTGACATATTGGCTCAATATGTCTCAAGAATCAGGTTTCTTAACACCACTGAGCGCGTGCTTCAACAATCCGCTTGTCAATCCTCGACACTTCAAATTGTGTTTATCTGACTGAGTGTGTTTTTAGAATAAAAATAAAGGTTGTACTGAACAGCGTTTTTCTAATCAAATTATGGATTATTGTGAAAAAATTGGATGTAGCTGAAATCTCAGTACCAAGGATTTAGGTTAAAAAGCATCTTTTGAACTAAAGACATGCTAGTAACACTGTCAAGTGTTTTACTGTTGCCAGTAGAAAACCAAATATGAAGATGATTGTAAATGGTGCGGCTTGTAAAATAAGGGTTTATAAACTCAGTCTCTGTGTACAGAAAGATATGGTGGTCGCTCTGTATTAATCTTGGTAATGATTCTTACTTACGAATTGTTATTATTATTAACAATTATTTCTATACATTATTCTACTTCATTATAATTCCTGACGACTTTGAAACAATCCTTAATCAGAGCCATCATCCTGACCACTTAAGGCAATATTGTTATGAGTACTATTGTAAATGTCAATATTACACAAGTTTGTATTTCTTAATAGATTCCCGGTCGATAACTGCTACCTTGCCATGGTCGTCGGGCTTGAGTGCCGCAGTGACCCAACAAGCTAAACTGGCTGGGACTCATGTCCCTGCAGGTCCTACCATGCCAAGAATGTTGTTTGGATAGCGGTTAGACTAAAAGCAGTTACCATGGGGTACATGGGCTCCAGAATCTAATCGGATCAATTTGCGTACGAACCCATATGCCTCAACGGCAACCATGGGAACGCAGCACCTGACGCTGCTCCGCTGCCTTGAGGGTTAGACTTCAAGTCAAAGGCTCGGGGGTTGGTCCCTTAAGAAAACCACCTGCTTCGGTCTGGGCACCCGGGCAGTATCTCAGCCCTCACACAACAAATGAAATAAAACAACAAAATATCAGTGGAACTTATCGCGCGCTCGTAACAATGCGTTCAAGCAATAATGATGTCTCAAGTAACACATCTCTTTCCAACCTTACTTTTATTTTTATACTTAGTTTCATGCATTTTACCTTTGCTCACCTTGACCTCTTAACCTTCGACAGCCTTTCGCCTTTCTCTGGATTCCTAGCCTATCTGTGTCGTTTCGAGATGTTAGTGAGTAACCTTCATAGCTCGAATCGATGGCTCGAAAAGTTATCGGATATGGCCAAGTATCGTAATCAATGGCGAACGTGTTGCAATTTCCTTCTTGCTTCCCTTCCTGATGATAGTTAACGAATACTGTTTGAACTTGTTAAACATGACTGTTTTCCTTCCTGATGAAGTTCTTTATCCGTTTTCTACTTATATTTTTACTGTTAATCTATGTTGTTTTATTATTATTGTGTGGCGCATCTTTCTTGGTGCCATACTGTACCAAGTTTATCTGCGTTTAAATAAAATAAAATAAATAAATCTTAATGGATTAGACTGCTTTCTCTGATGACTAATTGTTTATTTAAGTGATGTAATTTTACCGTCATGCCTTATTTTAATTCTTTTCTCTCGTGTACGATTCCTCTGATATCCACCTGAACATGGTGTAAACGTTTTAACACGTGTCATTTTGCATGGCTGATTCAATTTGACTGATTTCCTTATCAGTCTTATATCTCTCAATGTAATACCAATTATATATACATATATATATCCTTGTGTAGAGTATTGAGTAAAAGAATTCTATCGAAATTCAATCGATTCATTAATCCCTCTTTTATTACCATTTGTTGCCCGTTTTAATTCAATACATTTAAGAGTGCACGTCACGGCAAACACAAAACGATCATAAGGAAATAAAGTCAAATAATTAACCTGAATACCCTGAGAAACTTACTATTGTTCCTAAGAGGATCAATCCAATTTTCAAACTACTTCCGAATTCGAAGAAAATTAATGCACAGAGGACCACAATCACTACTCTAAAACACAAACAGAAAACTGCTTTATTGAGACATATTTTATAAAAGATTCAATTCTGAGAGAGCTGTTGATTTTTATTACATTTTGTTATCAAATGGACACGAGATGTCCGGTATCAACAATATGTCTGGTAATTGCACTCTGAGAATATTTGCTTCCTTTCAGGCATAGGTTTCTTCGAATATGTTCAGAAAACCGGATAGAAGCCCTTCTTTCTGTCCTTCCAATGTACTTACTCCCGCAAGTGCACGTAAATTCATAAACGCAGTTGGAGGTGACATCAGCAGGGTATTTATCCAGTTTTGAGTTGATCATGGAAGGAGTGGTGTTGTATACTGTTATGAGTTTTGCTGCCGGGAAGCTTCTATTTATTGCTCCTTTCAGCCTTCTGTCAATCTTTTGTGAAACTGCATCTCTTTTGAATGGGAGACAAATAAATACTTTTTTCTTTTCTACAGTTGGATGCTTTTCTTTCTTATCTTTTTCTCTGCTGTACTTCTCTATAAATCCTTTAGGATATCCGTTTTCCCTCAGGCATTTCTCGATGAAATCTAGTTCTTCTTCGACCTTGTTTGGTGAACATAGCTTCCTGGCTCTGTCGTACAAAGTCCTCACTAATCCACGTTTACAGCTTACCTTTATAGCTTATTCTTTTAATACCATTCGTTGTCCGTTTTAATTCAATATGTTTAGGAGTGCATGTCACGGAAAACACAAAACGATCATAAGGAAATAAAGTCGAATAATCAACCTGAAGACCCTGAGAAACTTACTATTGTTCCTAAGAGGATCAATCCAATTTTGAAACTACTTCCGAATTCGAAGAAAATTAATGCACAGAGGACCACAATCACTACTCTAAAACACAAACAGAAAACTGCTTTATTGAGACATATTGTATAAAAGATTCAATTCTGAGAGAGCTGTTGATTTTTATTACATTTTGTTATCAAATGGACACAGAACACTGTTAACTGGATGCTTCGCCGTAACTTAACGTCCGTCATTCATCAGGGGTTCTGATCCTTACTCATCGAAGCCGTTTACAGATACTAGGAGTAGAATTTTTCATATATCAGGAGCAATTGTGGAACTATTCCTAATTTACACTCACGCATTTCGTTTCGTTTGCTATGCCCTAGTTTTTTTATTTTGATTACAGCTTGATTCCGCACCGTATTTTCTGGTACAGGTATGGAATTTTAGCATGTGATACCAGTAGCTCAAATTTGCAGACCGACCATTGATATCGGGTGTGTGTCGGCAGGGGACCGAACCCCGGACCATGTGCATGATCGGCGAGAGTCATAACCGCTGTGCCACCGACGCACATGGTCAAACATGTAATCTTAAATAAGACCGATTCGAATAAGAGATAATGTGAAAATAAGAGTCAAGCAACGCGGCGTTCGCCAGAAACGCCAGATCAGCGAACTGATCAGTAATAATACAAGTGCCTAGAAGATTATGGATGATTCTGAAATAAGCAATCACTAACAGGGTGATCATAAGTGGTGTACATCTTTTACGAAGAATTCGCAATTCTCTCTTCACGCTGAATTTGAAGTTGGCGATGTTGCCGAGAAGGACTTTCAGGTATTACCAATACAATCACGAGGCACAAAAAACGAAACAATTATCCGGTCGGAGAATAGATGGTCTCACTGAGAATTCCTGGTCTATGAACACTGTTGATGCTAAGTATCCTACTCAAATAACGAAAACACTTGAACAGAAAATTGCTTGAAACCCGGTCTCACATTTGGGTCTATAGTTGACTGATTTTGTGAATATGTTTAATTTATAACCATAATCTGACATAGCTCTACCAACTCTCCATTTTTTCATTTTTTCATTTTTGTCTATTCAATTTGTATACTCTTCCTTATTAAGTCAATTGTTACTATTACTACTCTCACTTTTAATTGTCCCCGGTATTATTTCACTTGTTCCACTTGTCATTCTAAATCAATTCCTTTATGCAACATTAAATTCTATGCTATTAAATTTCACACAATATTACGTAACGTTTTTATTTTTTCGATTTGTCTACTAATCTTATAATTGCACACCTTTTTCAAGTTCTATCCATCCTATGAATTATTCTATATATGACATTAATTTGCTTTGCCACTTGACCTTTAACTACGATTATAATCACAAACATTTTAGTTTTAATTGCACTTCATATTATTATTATTTCATGCATTCAAACCTATGTTTCAATTCCCTCACCGGATATAACTTCTTAAAAACCATATATATACGATTGTACAGCTTGATGACAAATTCGTTGAAAAGAGTCTCTTCGCTGA
The DNA here is from genome assembly GCA_944472155.2 of Trichobilharzia szidati. NCBI lineage: Eukaryota > Metazoa > Platyhelminthes > Trematoda > Strigeidida > Schistosomatidae > Trichobilharzia > Trichobilharzia szidati. The sequence goes on along the minus strand of OX235274.1, from coordinate 118,094,758 downwards.
ATCATTTGTTTTGATTTACTATAAACGTATTTAACATTACTCAGTACTAAAATTGGTAATCTCAGAAATTACAGAAAGTGAGACTTACAAGCAAGAGATTGCCACATAATCTCTCCAGTCGTTACCAGAATTTTGAGCCACCTGCAGGATATAGTATTCATCAAATATAAGTCATTAATCTGATAACATTCAGAGAAAACCGATGCCTACAAAATTGAAAAACTATCATGAAGTGGGATTGCCTATGGCTGCAAACCTGAGAAACGCTAACTTTAGAAAAAATCAATTGTTCTTCCAACAACAAAACGTAACTACTACTCATGCATACTACATATTCAGGTTCATAAATAGCAATGGAAGATGATCAAGAAATTTTCATGTTGACAGCAAAAGTTATGTTGAAGGATGTGAACTACTTCGACTTCACGTTCATGTTCAGATATGTTATAAATAAGATGCCGATAAAATACAAAGAAAAAGTTGGAGAGACATGAAGAAACAGGCACCCATTTTAAGTAGGGTTTCCATGATATTACGATGCCTAGTAAGTATTGATATCAAGTACTGAACTACAAAAACCATTGAGTCATGAAATTCGAAGGCACATGATAACACGGAGAATGAATCTTTGGCGATTCTGAATAATCACACAAAAGTGGTCGTAACGACACATGATAAGGTTTAAATTGGGTTTCTACAGAAAGTAGAGCCATCTTACATCAGACGTTACAGTAATCACTAAGAGAAATGCTCAGATAATGTGCAAATATATTCATCTCATTCCTCATAATTTCATTCATAGTTTTCATATTTATGGTAAATTGTTCAACAACTGGTACCAAAGTCTTCTACTGACGTGGAAGTTTCATTATTGATAAGCATTGTCAAGTTGCAGCGTGAGTATTCAGTAAAGATTTTAAATGTAAACTGACGCCTTTCACTCTGGACAATGTAGAGGTATTTGATGAAAAGTGCTGAATTCATTGAACAATTAAATGTGAGAGAAACCAAAATTTAATGATTTTAACTTTAATTTGTTGGATGAATATTTGAGTAGCCGTCAATACGCTTGCTTTCTACCAGATTCATATGAAGAACAATAAAGAACAGTTTGGTCTCCACTCTGTAAACATCTTGAGGAAGGTTGCGACATAATTTGACAGCTTTAATTAGTTATCGGTATCTGTATGAAGACACAGCGAACCTAATTGTGAGAGTTAAACAGTTCTGTTTACCACAGTGAAGCTTACGTCAGACACTACTGAAGTCATACATAGCAGGATATATATATAATATATATATATTCTGTTGATGTCGACAACATAAGTTGTGTTGAAGGGTGCAGGATGCTAGGACTCCAACTGATTGCTCAGAAATTTGACAAATAGGATGTCAATAAAATACAAAGAGGAAATTGGAAAGACATGTAGGGACATATAATTCTTCAGAATGGGATTTCTCTGAATAATTGGTTAATCCTTAAGGTTGATATCAGGTGATAAACCCCATAAGCCATGAAATCATGAAATTCGAAGGCATAAGTTTGCGGATGACAACAAAATGATAGTGACGACAAATGATGAAAAACTAATTTCTTACCTGCAATAAACTAGTCATCTTAAGCTAAACGTTAAAGGATTGATTTCAAGAAATGCTGAACAAATGTGTAAATATATTCATGTTATTCTTGAAACTTTGTTTCATAGTTTTTACATTCATGCTGGTGTTTTTTTTCCAATTGATAACAAAGTCCTCAATCAACATCAAAGTTTTCTTATTTTGAGAGTAATCAAGTCATCAAGAGAATATCAAGTTAACAATTTGAATCATCACTAAAATTATCTTACTTTGAACAATGCGTTTTTACTTGATGAAAATTGGTTAATTCATAGAACACTTGAATGTGAAAAATCAAAAACTACTGGTGATAACTTAATTGTGTAGGATGACTATTTCCATACTCGTCAGCGCATCTGATTTCGACTTGATTTAAATGAAATAATTTAAAGAACCGATCGATCTCCACCTTGTCAGGATCCAGTGACAAAGTTTCGTTCGGTTTAGCATTTGGGCTATTTTAAGAGATATTTTAAACTGACTGGCTGAAGTCTGAAATGAAATGCACCAGCGGAATAAAACCTGACGATTTGAATGAAACTGTATCTTGGGGTTAGTAAAACACCTTCCAACGATTAAAGAAAATTATTTATTCACTATCACATTGGAGAGGAACCACTATTTGTCGATTGTTTATACCTTACATGTTACCCAGACCTTTGTCACTTGAAATTTAAGGTTTTGTGCTCTAGAGGATTCCTTTCAAATCGTTGGCGATATAGCTTAGGCGAGTAACGTATTGGTCCTATAATTTAACCGAATAAATAGCCGTAATCTCTGTTAATTTCTCCTTTTTCTTGGACCGGTATTGTGTTTTATGTCCAAAGTTTGAGAACTGTTTTCAATCCATCATTGTCACACTGTTGAAGTAACAGTAGACCGAACTCACATCACTCATAATGTCGTTACAACAGGCCAGTTCAGAGACAATATATTTGAACAAGTCAGTCATTGATGTTACTCACAAAGCTGCACTACTAATGTTGATAATGCAGTTTTTATTACGAAGTATTGAAGAACTCAAAACTGTGGGCAATTCGAACACGTATAAGCGATATTTATGTAAGTAATATCACATAGAAGTGTTATGTGTGCTTTAAAACACTCAGTCTGTAGATTTACTGACTTGAGACTTCAGGCCTATCACGACATCAAGGTAATTATGAGTTTCAACTGAATGTAATGATTCTCGAGCTAGTGTGTGTGCAAAGACTTGCATAGAAATTCTGACTGCTGCACTCACAGTTGCATTGGTGAGCATAACTCATTCCATATGCACCCTCAAATGCCTATTAAGATCACTTCTCAAGATATAAATGTTGGCCTTAACCAGTAAGTCTTCAACTTGAGCTAGTTATATTAAATACCAAAAAGACCCTATGTAAGCTATCACTTATCCATGACGGTTAACTTTCTCTTCAATTTGAAGTAGGCGCTGTAGGTACTGTGCAGTAGGATAATGAAGGCTTCGCAATTTAACCATCCAGCACACAGAATACAACCACACCAAAATCATCCATTTAAGCTACAAATCTTCTCAAATATGTTAAAACTTTACTAAGTAGAACAGAGGAAATAGATGAAGTAATCAATATTGCACAACTTTGTCTTGTAGATTCAGTCACCAAGTTCTCCTGTATATTTTGAGTCAAATTTATTGGGCTGTAAACCTCAAAAACGTAAAAACAAAAATTAGAACTACAAAATTGTATATTCAGAATATAAATCAGACTAGTTCATCCCCAAATGAAGAAATCGTCAGCACACTTTCCAGAGATGAGATAGAATGAGTAAGAAGAGGTGAATTGTTCCTAGATAACTCCAATTAATCATATTTGCTGACTGCATTTAATATCTAATTGTGTGATGTCCATGTTTAACTGGTGATATTGAGGAAACGATTTCAAATATGGTTTGTGTATATCATATGACCTATATAGTGTGGAGATTGGACAAGAGTAGTTCAAGTCATTTGAATACTACTCAACAAATTGCTGTGTCGTGTATGTATTTCACAAACAAATGAGTGAGTGATTAGTTGTCCACTAAATTGAATACTACTACATGCCAGTACAATGACATCCTATCAAAACCAACGAAAATTAGGATTGTGATTCGAATAGAATCCACTTAATTGATGTAATCAGAATACGCCACAAACTCAGTAAATTTCAAACTTTGTGTACAATTCGATCATTTTATCGTGACTTCTCTGCGTACGAATATGTTGACAAAGCTTGCTACTCAGATTGAACAAAATAAGGTTATGTCACACCTGCACAGCAGTTTTTCCATAGTTTCAAAAATGTTCCATATATCAGTCATTCAATTTGCGGAAAACGGAGAAATCGTTAGTGCGGTGGTAAACTAAACTGCTTCGTTACATCAAATAAGACTGAATTCGAATCAGCAGAATAGGTAAGCACGAAACCAGCATTAAGTTGGCTATTGATTTCTGAACTCAACCCATAACAAATTGAATGAATACATCTCAGATAATCATGAAAGCACTTCCCCGAAAGGTGTACCGTCAGTTTACTTTTATCATGCATATTTGTATCAGTTACTTTACAAAGCAAAATACTGTTGAATGAGAAAACTATGTAGTACTATTAATACTGTTTTTTAACCAGAAGTGATAACTGATCTTTCAGAATACTTTGGAAGCATCTCGGACGCAATCACATATCTTTTCTCTAACTCACGTACACTAAAACCACACACTCTGATCTATTTTGTCGCTAAATTTTCTCACATTACAGGGAATAGACTGAGATTTTGCATCACATATAAAGAGGTGTATTGCACAAAAATATTTCAATCGGTCTGATTGTGGTTGGAAATGCTCCTATTGTTTGCCTCAATATATGCTCCTTTTCATAAATTTCAGTGAGCTTGTTGAAATGCATATTTGCATCATTATTTTCACTCTGTTTATGACATGTCATTCCTGATGAGTAAATTCTTGTATGCTTGGGTCACTACACTTTTTTGTTCAGCCATATAATGTGGAAAACATCGAGGTGGTTAGTCTGAAATGTCTTGTAAGTCTAGGTAACTTGTAAAAAATTTACTGATTAAATTCGTAGGGAGCTTTAGGTCAATATTTGGGGATGATAACATGGCTTACTGCACATATGTGGGGACGTACGGACCATTAGACACTTTCTCTTGCTTTCCATTTGTGTCTAACATAAGTTTCCCGCAGAATCTAGTCACAGGTCCCAATAACCACTCAGTCCAAATAGGTAGACGTCTAGGAGAAAGATGCTTAGTGGGAGCTGACTCGACCCAAATTGAGATTATTACTAATGCACCTGTGAGTGTATTTAAGCAAACTGCTACTTTTTCCAGTCTTAAAATAAGGTGATTTCCTCCTGACAATTGCTTTTTGGTGGGCGATACACCAGGAGTTATTCGTGAAATCCAAAATGAAAATCAGTTCAGATTTCGTGCCCATAAGAAGACCAAGGCTTTTTTTGAACAACAATTGGATTCTAGAGATATTGGAATATAGCAGATAGACAAAGCGGGTGAAACACGTATTCACGCTTTCAATGAAATCCGGGCAAAGTGCATTAGCCTAAGTCTTTTGCATTATTCTGTTGTAATTTCCATATTACACACCGCTGAATTGTCGTAACTTAAGAACTACTTATTAGTTTACATGCAGTCACAGTTGACTGATACCAAGGATATGACCAAATGGTGAGTTTCAGTTTGTTTTCAGTTTCATTAATGCGCACACACGTCTGTATACATACACGTCTTGCAAGACTTCCCTTCTTCCTATGTCCCTATTTTCGTATATAATAGTGGCACATTATTTGCAGATGATTAAGCAGTTCATTGTTATCAAAGTCCTTGCCCTGGAAAAGATTTTGGTAGTTACCGAGGTGTGGGTGACTGGAAGATCAGTGATCATCCCACAGTCGTATTCATGTGATGAAGTCATGGAACATGCAGAGGCTGCACTGGGTTCCATGACTTATGATTTCCTTCTGTTGGGGCGCTACAGTAACGTCACAGTTTTTAGTAATGTTCCTTTTCAGATAATTTTGATGAAGCTGTCACACTGAAAACTGCATCGGAACTGTTGCACTCTTCATTTAGAGTGTCATCATCTGAGGACATGGAGCCTGCAAGCCAATGCAGGGTGAACGAGTAAGCCGTAAATCTTGCCTAATCTTCCCAGTGTTACGAAGCCGACAAGAAAGGTTTCAGTCGATGCTGTACCTGTAAACTACCCATCTCGGTTGTTAGCTGACAGGGAATTTCATTTCCACACACCTTGTTTCCAAATAATAAGGAAGATGAGGTAAGAATTTTTGGCAGTTCATTTACGTATAATGGGAATAGCAGGGGGTCAGGTACGGTTCACTGAGGTACTCCACTTAGTACTGCTTTCCACCTTGACAGTACACCATTAACCGTCACCTTCAGGTAGTCGCTAAACCACTCACATAAGCGGTGGTCTAATCCAAAACGCCTAAGTTTACTAAGAAGACCTAAATGGGATACCTTATGGAATGCTTTACTAAGATCGATGAAGAAAACGTCCAGTAGATGGTTATCATCCCTGGCTTCGACCCAATCTTCCCTAGCTAACATTAAATTTGCCAAGCAGGATCGTCCTGGTTGGAATCCATGCTGTTCCACTGTCAGTAAGCCATGTTCTTCCATATGAACTAAGAGCTGATCCCTTATGAGTTTTTCTAACACCTTTACTGTAATGCAGGTCAGACTTACAGGTTGATAGTTAGATACTAATTGACTCGTTTGACTCAGCCGCCTCTCTAGTATTACTTATAAGGGACGGTTTAACAATGCTAGTTTTAGTCATGCGTTTGATATATGAGTACAGTCTTTTTGGATAATGCACACAGTTCAGTACTGACTGTCTCTCATTCCCTATACAACTTTTTTCAATCTTTTACTTAAAAAGGTTTCGAATTTTGCGGTAATCCATCCGAAACTTATCCCTCCCGGTCACAGCGAACCGGTCCCATAAGTTCTTTCGTCTTCGTAATAACCTCCTTATTTCGTTACAAATCCAAGGTGGTTTATGCGATAGTTTTCTAGGCGTAAACCAAGGTACAAAGGGCGCAGTGACGCAATGTAGTGTATTCTTAAATCCCATCCAAGCCAACAGATTGGTGTGTATCAAAATATCAGTCAGCTAGCGTTGCTGCATTTCGGACTGGAGGTATATTCGCTTTCCAAACGTTTCGACGAGCAGCTGTTGACCTATGTATGACAGCGTGAATCCTAAACATAAAAATGATAACTAAATGGTCACTATTGCCTAGCGGCGCCAGGCACCTAATGTCACTGACAACCTCCTTCTGGTGTGTTAGCACCAAGTCTAGAGTGGACGGATAATGTTCAGGGTGGTATCGTGTTGGTGCATGATGCACAAGTGCGCATTCAAGCACTGTCAGTATGAGTTCACTGTTGAAACAAGTCGATGAATTAGTTGATTTTAATTCCTCCCACTTAATATGTGGGGCATTAAAGTCATCTACTATCAGACACCTACTCCTGCTATTCCACGTCCTGAGGTGATTTATAACGAAATTGTCAGCTTGGCTGGCAGGACTTCTATAAATAATCCCAATCGTCACAGTGCCCTTGATCAAGTTCATGACACAGCTTGTGGCTTTACTGTTGCCGCTCTCATGAGCTTCCGACAACGTTGATCTAATTGCTTTGTCATTCCGGATGTATAGAGCCACTCACCCATCTTTCCGACTGCTTACTGTCTGCTCTAATGCAGATGCTGCCAAATATGAATGGAATAAAGTCTACACCCACTAACAACCATGTTTCGGTGACAGCAATCACATCAGGTTGTAGTTCTTCAGACAACACTCCCAGTTCAGGCAGCTTATTCCTAAGGCCTACGTGTTTACTCGACTTATGAATAGAGGTCTGAGCAACATAGGTTTCCGAGACCTCACTATCCGTAAACAGTTCGAGGTATTTTTCACCTATTTCTATTCGCGCCTTTAATTCAACCTTGGCTTCTCTTCTCTTAATTCTGTCTTCCAGTGGCCAGTCGGCCCTAATTTTCATCTTCTGTCCTTAATCTTGAATGCGTTGTTGAGAATAATACTTTTCTCCGTCTTGTTCCCCAGTACTGTCTTCAGTAGTCATAGGGAACTTTCTGTTGCATCGGCGTTTCGTTTGCCGATTCTAATGATTTGCCTATGTGAACTTTGTTTGTTTTTTCAGGAAGCATTTCACGGATGATAGAGCTAACTACTTCGAGATCCTCAGCATGTCGGGCAGCTGGATCTACATTCATTGATTCCTCCATGTTCTAAATTACGATACTGTATCTTGAGTCCGAAGGTATAACAATCTTATTAGTGTTTATGTCCGTTGAGACCTTGTCACTAAGCTCAGTGCTTTTCTCTTTCCTGTAATTCTTGAGCTTCCTAGATTTTGGCATTAACCAAGTGGAATTAGTTAATTTCACTTTGCTCTCGCCCCAGTTGGAAGCCGTGCGTTCACCAGAGACGCAACGCTTCGTCGTCTTAGCATTACCTAGTGGTCTTACAATGTTGGCACTGCTTGTGCTCTTAGATTTTCGAGGCATTTCGCGTTCTGTTGCAGACTTTTGGGCACACTTTACCTCTCTTGTGTCTTTTGAAGCTTGGGTATGTGGTTCTGTCCCACTCTTATGACTCAGGCCAGTATCCTCACTCATGACATCCGTACCAGATGCTGCCCTCTTGGATGGGGAAGTCGATCAGGTTAGTGCAAAAGTTGCACACCCACGAAGATGATGGCTTGCTACATCTCCCATAGTCTGATGATGATAAGCCAGTGTAAACTTTAAGAAACTATAGGTTGCAGTTATCACACTGCATCCCATCATTCCCGGCAAGTGGCAGTCCAGTCATTCACAGCTATTTGTGAGACTAATGTCAGTATAAGTTGTTTAAGTTACAGAGACAAATATGCATATATATACCTAAATATAGAGATATAGAAACCACACAAAAAGTCACAAAAGAGCACCAAAAAACAATACTTCAACTAATTAAACCAGTTAAAGTAAACTAAAAAACTTCTGATGTGATTTACACAACAAAAGCAGAAGTTACTTCACAACGTAAAAATGCCACTCTCCTTTTCGAAGAGCGCACGTTAACAAGATAGGTAAATCTAAGAAACTGCAGTCTGGAGTTACGTAAACATGCGTTACGTAGGCGTAGGAATATTTACTTAAATGCTTCGTATGACATCTACTGGTGATGCATACTGTTAATGGAAAAATGAAGACATACATGATTAGATTTAGATCACTTTGTGTTGACAAAGTGGTTACGCCTCAGCCATGCGTTTTCTTTAAATTGTGTCTGTCCACTTGATGAACTTAGATTGTCGTAATACTGATGGTGAAGCCAAATCGTTTGTATAGATGAGACACTGGCCTTTCAGTACCTATTTGAGGATATTAGGGACTTGAGGTAGTTTAATTTTTTAGTCAGAGACCTGCAGTTAGTACAACTAACTTTAGGGACAGTCATATGATTGGTTTGTGGGCAAAGTTCAACAACAGCGTCCCAGGAGTGCGAACGCACGAGTGACCTTCAGCTGACCAATCATAAAAATGAGGAATGTTTGCTCAAAAAATGACATATATTAACAAGGAAATGCTTGAAAACGCATTTGTTATGAAGAGGCAAAACATGCAATTATCAGGTCATCAGTCAAGTTATTATCGCGTTATTAACAAGTCGTTGACATGCAATTGTTCCTGCTTCTGATTGGACGCTTGCACAATTCAAACTCTCAACCGGATTGGTTGATTTCCACTCTACCTTATTTTCTGTATAAATACAGTATATTTTAATGGATGCTGTCAACCACAGTGATGTTTTTACCTCAATTTTTGACAATGACTCAACGCGATAGGTTGAAGAGATTTTAAAAAGTACGCGACGATAAATATTACGATTTGAAGACATTTTAGACTGACTAAACAAAAATATAAACTAGAAACAAAAATCAAAGCAATATATGTGCATTGATGGAAAGAGATATATTTTGGTGGTCCGAAATTCGAGCAGGCCACCGAATACCTTTTTATATTGATTCCTATAAGCCTATTATCCTGAAAATACTTCAATTCTAGCTCTGGATGGAATTTGCAGAGCAAACTGTGTACTACTTCAGTATTTCCACGTACTTACTATTGGTTCATTTGGTTGGTTGTTCAAGTTCAATACGACTGTCGTTCGCCTCTGTGGATGTAGCCTACGGTAAACCCATTGGCCCTCCATATATGCATGTTTTATTTGTTCCCATGAGACAAAACAGAAAGAATACAAATGGATGGAATCTGTGAACTTCATTATAAATCTTACGCCTTGTTCTATAGTATTTAGTTGCACATTAGATTTTCCGTTGGAAATGCCACGGCGAAGTTCAACTATAGAGTCCCAGGATTGTAAATGTTCCAATGACCTTGTTGATGTTCCAATGACCCTGAACGCATGCTAGTCATTGTTTGAGGAAGCTCACCATTATTCTAGCGCGAATAATTGTGCGTACTGGTAAGTGACACTGAATTAATTGTCTTCTAGGAACTTTCTTTGAGAAGTTGAAACTGTCTTTGATGATTGGTTGTAATTGGTGTCGATAGTTTAACTTGGCCTGAATATCTTGTTTCTGTCCAATTACTGGATGCCAGAGCGAATAACGTTTAGGTTTTAGGAATTTATGACACCTAGATTCGCGAAGGGTTTATGGAGCTGATTCTAGATAGGAGTGCTGAAACACTCCTCCCTATTATTCAGCGTCTAGTGTTACCAGGCACCACCATTCACACAGATGAATGGGCGGGATATAGCCAATTATCGCAATTGGGATATATACATCATAGAGTGAACCATTCGAATGATTCCGTCGACCCTGTCACCGGTACTCATAATAGTTCCATCGAAGTTTTCTGGGGAAGACTGAAAAATAGAATCCGAGCTATCAACGGATCACAAAACGAAGTTATTTTCAGTCATTTGGATGAAAATATGCATAGAAATTGGTTTAATTTAAAAACAGAAACTCCTCTTAATAATTGGAATATTTTTTATCTTATATTAGAGAAAAGTACCCTGTTTAACGTTTTTTTATGCTTTTTTATGTAAATATACGTAAAATTTTATGCAAAAATCATCCTTTTTTCTGACTGGTCGGCTCAAGGTCACTTGTGCGTTCGCATTGCTTGGGACTCTATTGTTGAACTTTGCCAATACCACAATATGAAACAGTTTTCTAACTGGCCAAAGTTCCATGCAAACTTACTGTTTATAATCATACGAATAGTAATCACAGAACGTCGAAGACCGAATTGTATGGTTCTCATTCTTTAGTTCAGTTTATCGTTAGGGCAGCAGACTACTTCCAAACGTGATGGGCAGGTATTGAATCATTTCTATTGCACCTATTATCAGTTGATTCGATAAATATAGCTTCATTTATCGCCCAGTCGGCTGTGAGAAGGCTTTGTGTTGACTGTCCTGTCTAACCGGGAAATACATGTTTAGTGAATTATCTGCTTTGGAAACCTGATCTTTCTATTCAGTGAAACAAATTCATCCATACTTCCGCAATGAATCTCTGTGTGGTAAGTCCCGATGTCTCGAACTAACGCCAAATCTTCAGGTACTAATTCTGAAGCAGCATCTTCCTCGCTCGATTGGATAAACAAGACATTTTGGTCTGCCATGTGACTTCTATGAAGCTGAATAGCCTGAAAGTTCTAGGTGAAGTTTGAAACCTGTCTTTCTTTTCTCACACTTTATCAGTCTTTTCGTTCTTATTCTATTGGTCAGACACCTGATATCTTCTATTCATATTCAAGCGTAATTAATAATAATCGGTGTGACAGTTAGGCTAGCTTAAAAGAGCATTCAGACACCATATTCTGCAGTGTCTAGGCCTTCATTTTGAGGAAGAAATAATCCGGTGGTATTAAGGCGATCTCGCATACCGGTTCTTAAGACCAGTGTACATATTCCCCACTCTGATAGTGTGCCTACGTCGCCACAGTCCGGCACCGATTCCTCACAGGGAAAAAGCAATGGAGACGATATTACACATATATCCATGGGGAGTCACTGTTTTACACATAGCGAAACTAAAAGGAAACGCCCAGGACGTCGTTAAACCTAGAAGACATTTCGTGGAAAATGAGGTGACCAACGGACATGTAATGCTGTTGTTTCCAAAAGTGATTAGGCATTTACATGAGAATTTTGTAAACGATGAGAATACTGTCGTTGTGACAAGGGATTCACGGAAGAACATTGTGAGTTCATGTGAAATAATTCACGCCAATGGCTCTGGTACATGTGTCCAATTTGTCGCCCTGGCACAGTCTCATGCAGAGTTTAACTGTATAATATAAGCACCTGAAGTCATAACCGGTGAGCATTGGACTAGCAAAAATCCCAGAAACACGCTGTTAGGAGTAGCAGGGGAGTCCGGAGTCGCCAAAGGGCCGCTTGCATCTACGGGCAAGTATAGCAACATGATATAGTTTAACCGAACCCTGATGCAGTCTAGAGTTAGTGACTTTACAAAGGATAACAAGCAGTCAAAGACTAAACCTAAGTCTGAGGTCAGTCGATCAAACTTCCTATTGAATGTATCAGCGTGCAAAATCCAGTGTGCTTGAACAAAAAGCATTGTTTGGTCAGGAGCAGTTATCTGCTTTGTGCAGTAAATTACGGGCTGACATCCAGTTAGTAAAACTGTACAGACTGTACGGGAATATTCAGGTGCCTAAAGGTGAGCCACTTCCATTTTCGTAACGAAGACGCTGGAAAGGTATTATTACCGTCACAAATACTAGCTATCGACAGGGTCTCTAGCATAGAAGTAGGATCTGAGAGGCTATGGGCATACAGGCAAATGACGAGGGAATCATCGGAACTATTTCCCTTCCCTTACATGGTAAAACACGGTGTTCCAGAGCTGGAAACTAACACTGTCTGTGAAAAACGCGTGAAAGACCTACAACAGTGGAGATAGCTGTCGTGTCAGATGATCCTTGATGCTTCTGGGGTAATCTCGATTTGCAGACTACCTCGTTCCACCCATCTCACATTGATCAGTTCAACAAGACTACCAAATCTCAAATTAAGCTTCCGGGCCAAGAGTAAAATGGGACGACATACCCGATGCTTTAAAAAAAGACCTCATTAGGCCGCGAACTGACGCCTCAGTGACACTACAGTGGTGTGCCACTGGTGATGATAGTCAGTGCCACCCAAGTGTCTTACTGAATCCAGAGAAAGAACGACAACAGATCGGTTCGATCGGAATCGGCCAACTAGTCCCAATATCAAATCCTCTACCTGCAGACAACGTAACGTCAACTATCCCACAAGACTCTGAGACTGTGTGACTCCCTGTCAGCTGCCTGTATAGCCATGTAAGATGACTATGACTGTAATACCTAATGGATTCAGAGAAACTGCAAGGGGAGTGGAATGGAGCTATTGTTTCTCCTTTTTTCAATGGTGGAGACAGGCAGCACGCTATAGACCAGCAGCATTACTCCCAGTGGTATCAAAAGTACAAGAAAGACTGATTGATGATCGCAACAGGCAACACCTCAACAGGGCAAATAGACTACAAAAAGTACAACATGGTTTCAGGAGAGGCAGGTCCTGTGTGACAAAAGTACTATCAGCTAGGAATGGCTGGACATCAATCAGGGATATGAATGTTCCAGTCCACGCGATCGTCTTAGACTTTGAGAGGGCATTTGACACATTTCAACATGCTCTTCTCCTATGCAAAATATGTCAGGCGGGTATGATTGGGCCACTTCTGTCTTGATTGGAGGACCACCCAAATGAATGAAATGAAATTCTGCATCAAGGACAGTCGTGTCTATCACTCTGACAAAGTTCGCCATCAGGACCATCACAGGGATCTACCCTAGGACCAGTGATGTTTTGGATATTTCTCAACGACCTACCATGCTGTCTAAACCACCCGGCTCCTCTTTTTGCTGCCGATGTAAAGACTTGGGAGGAATAAATTGCTTGGAAGGCTGAGATGGGCTGTAGGAAGACGAAGAATTTCTAGAAGACTGGGTGGTATTGAGTGGTGTGACTTTCTGCCTGAAAACTAAACTGCTGTAGGCTACAGAATGTAAGTCTCACTTTGTGTAACGAAAACGTGTCCTGCACAACGTCGGGGCGCAAATTAGATCTAGTTCAAACGGAAAAATGAACACAAGCGTGGATTACACAGGAGATGTAACGAGGGCATATGCGGTCATACAGTTTACGCATAGACAGTTAGGTGCACTCACTCCTGAGCTCTTTCTAAGCTTGTACAAAACATACGTCAGACCAAGGACTACATGCAGACAGTCTATTCCCTTAAAACTCACACGCTATTAATGGGTACACCTAAACTTATTTTTTTACTTCTTCACATTCTCCCTTGTCCTACTTTCCCGACCACCCCGGCTATCATTTCATTCAAACTATTATTATTGATACATATATATGTGTCTATTTCAAATTTCACTAGCCATCTCTTTTATATTTCTTTACCTTCTTTTTCTTTCTTTTAGACCACATAATCTACGCCAAATATATACTGTCATTATTACCTCTTCTCTTTTGTTGACAACACCGAGCGATTTACGGGTGGGAAGATCAACTCCATTCGCGGTAGCAGCACGGTCTAAAAATACAGCCTACAACAAACCACATATGATTCATTCCAGCACCAATCCTTTTGCAGTCAACCATAGCTGTAACACTCGAGTGGTGGGACGAACCACGCAGCAGTTTACAAAAGACTAGGAACCTGTAACTCACAACCAAGAAACGAGCACAAAGAAATCAAATTGGTTTACACTATCTAATTAATGTGGTACTGGATATTGGATGAATGATACTGAGTGCGTAAATCGAAGGTTTCCCACTCCGTTTGACTACCAGCGTATCACAATCTGTTAGGATTGTTTGCTTCCTTAGAAAGCAATATTCGTCCGTGAAATTCTGTCTTGAGTGGTGGGAGTAAACATTCTTCAACATGGGTGGGATTAAGGTAATTCATTGTAAGCAATGAAACTATTTTTGTGAGTTCTTGCTAAAATCCTTGTCAAATATCCTCATCCTGTAGTGCGTTTCTGATATGAATTACTGTACTTTTTCGCTTCATATAAATTACTGAAATTAATACTTGGGACTGTTGCTTTAGTGATCACATTTAAACCTGTTGAAGACGGTAGATACAACCGAATTGTATTATGCTGTAGTCGAACACTTCGCTGACAGCCACTATATCCTTTCATCAAATAAGACTAGATTCAGGGGAAGCTGTTTCGTCCTACTATGGTCAGTGAGTAAGTTGTCTGTTTCCACCAGTGAAAATCGTTATGGTATGAGGTGGTGGTAATTAGCTTTTGATCCATATTAGCTGATACGTATGGTGTGCACATCCCGTCTTCAACAGAACGTAATGTCAACAGACAAATTTCTTTTATTTCTTGGAGATTTTTAAAAGCCGAAGCCATGTTTGAGCAGGATAAAGTAAATGTCTCTCACACTACATGTAACATGTACTGGAATTTTCACTGAGAAACGATACCTGCTCAACCACAGTCAAATGTGCTTCAGCCATTCACTCATATCTTCATTCCTCTATAATTAATTTATGTATTGAAATAGGTTCGTTCTGTCGAGAAAGAACATCACGTGAGGAACTGGTGCACATTTTCGCACGTATGATGCATGAGACGTAGGAAATGATAACCTGCCACTGAAACAACACTTGCCAGCAAATAACTGGTTAACTGAGTGAAAGGAAGATTGTATAGTTTAACACAGTGTAGAAGAACAGCCTGTAAAGGGAGTTAATCATCAGTATATTTGTTGCATAATTATTACAATCAGTACAAAAGGAAACAGGAATATTTTGGGGGTAAATTGTGCATAATTCGGTATTGACTGCTTCATTCTGAAATGTTTAAAGAGAAATAAGTCTAGTTTAGTTATACGTTAGTTACTCCACTGAATCAATCAAATAGTTAACTCACTATAGAATTACAATTGTAAGTCGGATGCCTTACCGTAGTCATTTGACATTAAAACACGTCAATTTTATGTCACACAAACAGTGTGGATGAATAAATGCTGGAGGATATTTACCACCTTGTGGAGTTAACCCACTGAATTGAGTGGGTAATGCTTGATTTGAGTTCCTTTTAACCCTGCGATTAATATTATTAAATGATGTTACTGTTAGCAATCTGACATATTAATCTAGGTAATTTCGAAGTTCATTCTGCAGATTTCATGAGAAACACCGACTGATCGTTCGTTACATCTCTGTCCTAACACACACATATTATGGCTTGAAGAATTTTTGCTTTTTAACAGGAATCCATTGTGATATTTCGCTGTTTTTAATTAATTGATGAGTTGACGACGCTGTAACGCCTCTGCCCCATACATAGTTGTCGAAACATCGTATCCGATTTATCATTCGACCTTACTTTATTGATAGTTTTGAAAGAAGACTCGGATGGATCTGTGTGAACTCAGTTCACCAAGTGCTCTAGAATTGAGGTAGTAATTGACTTGTATTCTCGTCTTGATAAGCATCCCGCGTAAAGTTATGGGATGCATTTGGAAATTACACTCTTTTCAAGGTCAAAATAACTAGATCCATAGGAAGAAGTGATTTTATAAACACACCAGCTTATTTTGAATAGATGGAGGAGATTTCTTAGACTGTGTTAATCTCACTAGCAGACCAACCAATCCTCCACAGATCCAACTTAGGAATACCTTGTCGCTTATTAACTGGGTTGAAAAAGCTTATCACTTTGTGATATTTTCCATCAACATTCCGTCATATAATGTAAGATAAAATGGTTCCAGAATTACAATAGATAAGTTTCAGCCAGAGATTTTATTATTGGATCATAAATTTTGTGACCGATTACATAAGATCAGCCTTTCTCGACACTAATATCGAGTTTGAAATCTTCATTCTTCAAAGAAATGAGTTGATCCCATTATCTGATGATGAACTCACTAGGTTTACAACTATACTAGTTGACAACTGTCAGCATTATAAAACAACAGTTGTTCTACCAAAGCCTATTGACTAAACGACACTGAGAAGCTTTGAGCAGAATAATAAATAATGAAGGCAGAATAATTAGCAGGCTAGATAAAGATGTGAGCGTAGTACTGATGGATAAATGCAGGTCTGTGGACAGAATGAATTTGATCTTTAACGACAAAAGGAGATTCTAAAAGCTTAAAATTGAAGAGGTTCAAACAGAAAGGCTAAAAGATGACTGCAAAACAAGCGCTGATGCAAATGTGGAGAAAGGTGGAGTAATCTGTGAGGCCACCTATAACTCTCTCAAACTCACTGGAAGTTATGTATAACTTTTGTAAGGTCTATCTAAATTACATAAGCCAAGACTCTCTCTTCGTCCAGTTCTAGACTTGTGTGGTTCCACCTTCCATGCAGTGGCAAAATGTTTATTTCGACTCTCGCAACCATCGCACTAACAAGTGATAAATCATAGTGTTGAAGACGTTTCTGAATTCATTTCTTAGTCGGATGATGTGAATTTGAATGAGGAGACAAACAGTTTATATATTGAAATAACAAGATATATAGAAAACACAATTTCAAATTATGCAAATTGATAAGTGTGAACCAACCTTCACTCTATAAGTCTGTAACAATAAGTCATAAACAAAGTTATTTAATGTTTAGATTATTCAACCCAAACTTATTTAAGTTTATTGGGACTTCAGGATACAGAGTGTTAGAAAAAGTTTAGCATAAGTTCTGTCTAGATGGAATCTTCATTTCTACAAAACAACCAAATGTTTCGTTGGGTAATTCACGGTTTGATCAACAGAAACAATCGTAATCTCAATAAAAACCAACACGTATGTATATGTGTATGAATGTCAACTGATGCATGGAGTGAATTTGCAAGTCACTGAAAACTGTTCAACCAGTCACGTACAAACTTGTAGGAACGAAAGAAAAGGGCACCACAGTGTCCTGTCCGTTATCCTACTGACCCCACTAGTAACTGGATCTGTAGCTTTCGATCAATAAATCTGAAATTAAGCGGTCGAATTGGTTAACCTTTTGTCAGTGGTACCTCACCCTTGCATCGAAGGATAATGTTCGAATTCTGAGGAATTCACACGAGCTACTTCGAGTTTGGATTGAAGTCATTACACGATAAGGCTTTCTACCAACTGGAATATACCAATATTTCTGAATCACCGTCTCACGAGCAGTCACTGAAAACGGATAGAATCGATCGAGGTTTTTCACGAGGTTTGGCAACACTGACGCCTAAAGTTTAGAAGAACACCGTCGTTAAAGCAGAAACCAAAAAATAGCAAAAATATGGCAAGAGGTCTACCCCTTAATAAACTGAATAAAGAAATACAAGTTGATGCAGACGTAACCTTTAGTTTTCAAATAGAGATAAATTAATCAGTTGAAAACTATGTATCGTCGAATAAGGATATGCCATCATTAAAGTGTTTTCCATAGACGCCCGACAAGTCAGATATACAATATTTCCGCTTTGGAGGCGACAGATTAGGAAAGAAAATTGTTCACCCCAAATAACATACCAATGATACATAGCTTGCGGTAAGATCTTCGTACGTACGAAACTGGAGAAGCCAACACCAACAGGCTGTGTGCGACCTACCTTAGCCAGCTGTCCCTAAGACTCTGTGATCACTCAACACTAGTGCTGATTCTCTTCCAGGTACCCCAAGAAGTATTCAGCTGTCACGATGTAGGTATTAGTAACCTCCCACACACACACACCTGAATAAGTACACAGTGCTTTCCTGATTATTCTGATTTCATGTGAGTGAAATATTCTGAGAATTAGAACTCAGGTGTAATGGAAAAACAAGAGAAAAGTTATTGTTTCCAGAATCATCAATGAGTTCTTACAATGTTAGTCCAAAGTTCCATCTAACAAAAACAAAAGTGAATCACATCAAATTTCGGTATAAATAATCACCTTTGAGTTTATAATGAAGAAGTAGATATTAGAGTAGAATTTGGGCACTTTGGTAGAGTATAAAGGTTCCCTTAGAACTGATTTTAATTGTGTTAGTGCAGAAACATCATTGTAATGTAATTCAAATATATCGGTACTATTTAGGGAGAATGAAAGTGTATTTTTGTTCACTTAGCTGACTTAATAATGTAGGTGTATAAATATATGAGTAGCTATGAGAGAGTGGGAGAGTGAGATAACATTTAATAACGCTTGGCTAAACTGCAGTGAGTCAATTCACCATTGTCCTCAACTACTTTTATATAATCAAAATATCCGGTGCATTTTTGTCAAATAAATTCACCCATACAATTTCATGCTAGTCCTTGTCTTCTGATGTTTTCGTGTCTTAGTGAAGGATAAGGTAATTGATGAGAAGGGTGGGTGGGTTGTTAGCTGCATTCGGTAAGCGGTTGTGTTACCTGTCGCATTCAGTATCGTTTTACCCATGTAGTTATCCACTTGATCACATCACTGAGATGTTGTCGTCGACTGAATGTTCATGATATTGTCTAACCATCTATATTGCAGTTGCTAACGACAGTTCACCACACCCGATTACTGGTTATCCATCTGATGCATATAATGAATGAATTCCACAGTTGTATCTAGCCTGATTTGTTTTCCCTTTCTTCACTTTATGCATGTCATCACAGTGCTTAATTTTCTAGTCAAGTCAATAGCTCGCGCATTGAATAGGGAAGTAGAGGAAGGAATATGAGTCATCTTCCATACATTTAGAAGTATGAAGTATCGTGCTACTTAAAAAATGTAGTAAGTTTTGTCAAAAACAGTGTGGCCTGTGGAAACTAATCCTGGTTGATTGCATTCTGAGATGATTTCCTTGGTGAAATTGAGAGATCCTACCGTTTATTTAGCCTAATCTTAAAACCAGATAAAGCAAGCTGAAACCATTCTGGACCAATTTCAATCTTTGGGTCAGGGTGGAATTTTATTATACTGCTATTAGAAAACCATGGAACCTGAAATTATTGGCTTAACTTTCCGTGGTGGGTAATATTTGTGCATATTGCATTTTCGTATAATGAAAATCGATTGTTCTCACCATCGCAGAGCAGTCCATCTTCTGTCTTTATTTGGTTTTTAGTTCCGTGGGATCAAAAGTAACTGGAAAGTAGTATTGGTGATTGGTCTTCAGATAATATACTCATTGCCTTACTAATTCGAACCTTAGTTGTGACATGATTATTAGTACAGGTCATATAAGTCTACGTCAAATTTTTGGTGAC
Organism: Trichobilharzia szidati; assembly: GCA_944472155.2. NCBI lineage: Eukaryota > Metazoa > Platyhelminthes > Trematoda > Strigeidida > Schistosomatidae > Trichobilharzia > Trichobilharzia szidati. Next base: position 118,074,778 of record OX235274.1, on the reverse strand, counting down.
GTTATTCAACCCAAACAGCAGTAGCCTAGTTGTTCATAACACGTTTAGGCTGCTTTCACTCTACATCTTGGGGCTCATTTCGATTACCTGGGGTTCTAGTGGGAAGCTGTGACTAGCAGGGTACAGCAGGTCGAAGGCGAGGACAGTTACTCATCGAAGAAGACATTGCTAAGTGGTCTCGCTATGTCGTGAATTGGCAGAAGCTAGAATCGATGGGCTATTGGATTGGGTTCCAGTGGCTTAATGGTCTACGAGGTCGCTATCCTTGTAACCAGAAGGTCCTGGGTTCGAACGCACACGGGTTTGCAGTGCTGAAGAGTTCAGCAAGAGGGCGAAAAAGCTGTATAGTACTCCTTGGTGGTTTTCCAATGGTTCTCTAACTGATGTCATCTCATGATGAAATCCTCCAATTAACTCTGTGTTTCCTGTTGTTTAGTTTCATGTTCTGTATAGGCTTATTGATCTGATGTGTTGTATATCTCTCGCTTCACTTATCAAACTTGTTAAATGACAAGAAATAGGATGTAATTGTACACTCTTTACAAAGTAAAGCATATATCAGCGGTTATAACAACTTACAAATCTCTTAATTTTAGATTTCTACAACGGAAATGAAATTAGTTTTCCACTATCAAACTTATTTTTCTTTTGTACTTCGTCAGTCAATCTTTGTGTAATGATTAGATAAATATTACTAAATATTTTACAGAGGATACGATCAGTCAACATCAGTGTATACCATGCGAGCCTAGATTAGAATTTACTGGTCGTTGGATTTTATTCTAGTGGCTAAGTGGTCAGTGGACTGATCTGTAGTCGAGAAGTAGTGTGTTCGATCCCCAGTCGAGTCGTTTATGCACACTGATGAAGAGTCGCAGACTAGGAGGAAACGTTTGTTCAGTACATATAGCTATCCATAAGTAGCACATTACGGTAGTAATAGCAGCAGAATATGTTCATTAGTTAAACTGTGTGTTTTAACAAACTGGCATTTTTATACCATTTCTGACCATTCGCATAATATGAAGGTAATATAACATGTACTGGAGATATGTTTCCATCTGACAGTTAATCGTAATGAATATCTCCTCTTGCCAACATTTTCTTTGACGAAATATTTTTTTCAGAAGCTTCAGATTTGAACAGAGGAGGAGAGCTTTTTGAAATAAAGCTGAGGATTACATTTGTTGTGTAAAACTATAGACTGGTTCAATGATAGAATGTTCGTCAGTCACTTATGTGGTCCGGACTCCATGCCCTGCTGATGGACTCCTAAATTTCGACTAGCCGCTAGTAAGCCAAGAATGAGGGAAGGTTCCGCATAGGACTAGAAACACCATCACAACCTAAGCTTTTACAGGTTCCACTCGGAAAGTAAGAAATGAAGAGCATGAACTGGGAAATTACATGAAAACAGAGCAAAAGGATACAGTACTGTTTGTCTTTAAATTTCTGCATTCTCAAATATTTACTGCGCATATCAAGATTTTGTAAAGGTAGCAGCCAGAGCAGATCCAAAAAGTGAATCGTAGAGTCATGCGAAATATTTAATCTAACCCTTTGTTATGCTACGTAGGTTGTACAAGTTTACTCTGGTATATTTTGTGGAGAACAGAAATATGATTCTGTATGGTTTTTGTTACAAGTTAAAAATCACGTTCCTTCCTATATCATCTGTACACTTTCCCGTAATACCATGTGTTAAGCAGCAGCTTCTGATTCTCCTTCCTAAGTGGGATCAGTGACAAGATTTGCTAACATACACTGGAGAGGAAGTATTGAAATGCACAACATGCAGATTTAGAGATTCTATTACTAATTTGTGCACAGTGGATCGAGCTCTACCTTCGAGTGAACATATACTCTAATACTTTATCATTCCTAATATCTGTAATACACTTTTCGAGTATCTTATATTAATTTCATTGAATTTGATGTTGTGTATCCCTACCGCATCTTTACGTATGTCCATCGAAAATTTAGTGGTTCGTCTTTTATGAATTCAGAATCACACTGGATGTATCACGTATATTTCATTAATGCGTATTTCGTTGTATTCCTGTTTTTATCATGCCTTCCCCTACTGGTACACAGACGTCGTTAGTTGACGCGGAAGATCGAGAGTCACAGGGCTGTATAATTCCACGTGACTGTAGATTTACGTCTTCCACCTTATAGTTTCATCAGGCCACGGATACAGTTCGCGTTCACTGAGAGACTGTTTACGGTAACGACCAAGTTCGTATATATATAAATATTCTCTGTGTAACCTATGGAAGTAGGTACACGATTTCGGCATTTAAATAATCACTGTCAGTCGAAGTGTTGCAGTATGATAAACGCTTTAGGAGTGTTTAAAAATGCATCGTAAATAATTAAGCATAAAGCGTAGTGAACTTATTAAAAGATACTTACAATTTCATCAACTTTTTATATCTATTCAGGATAGACCAGTGGAATATGACGATTACAACTTTTCTCCAAATAAAATTTAGGTAAGCCACAGTTGAATAACTATGAATTTCGCCTAATGTATCATTGGTGCATCCGTACGATACCACTATAAATATCGTAGTTAAAAGTATTTTATACTTGACGCTATTTACTACTGACTGATTGTCATGAGTAATTGGATACCATTCTCACAGACCATTAGTAATTGCTAGCAAGATAAAAGTGAATTAAAAACTGCACGGGATTCTCGCTCATTCGGGGTAGACTTCATCAGTGGTCCTGCTCTTTTAACTCATCTGAGAGAGACTAATCAGTTGGTACCGTCTGAATTCTGATTGGCCACATGGGTGAACAGGCAATACATTGAATCAGATTCGTGATTTACAAATCGATTTGTGACTTGCAATTAGCACACCTGGAAGTGAAATTTCACTACAGTTTCCTTCACATAATTGTTAACCATTATACTGTATGTTTGATGTCATAAATTGGAAATAAAGAGAACAAGCATAATTGCGGGGGGTGGGGTGTGTCGTATACTACTTTACTGATCGTCCTAAGGAGTTGCGAGCTGTATAATTTCGTTTCTAATAGAAACTGTGATCAAATTTCACGTCGAACTTTGTAAGTGGTGAAATGGCTAATTAATTTGCGAATTATAAATTTGATTATACTCTCTCTCTCTCACTACTTGGTTGAAGAAAACACACAACTTCATCTTACATTTTAACGAGGCAGTCACATCTAGAATAAAGAAAACGGGAAGAGGTTAATGGAAAAAAATAATCATCATTGATTATTTGGTATCATCGGACACCGGAAAAAACACTTAGGATAACTAAAATGCGTATATAGTGTACAGATTGATCATAATGGTGAAGATTTGTAGCTCAGGTGGATGATTTCGGTGCGGTTGTGTTCTCTGAGCTGGATGGTTTATTTGCGAAAGTTTCATTGCCCTACTAGGCAACATCTTCAGGGCATACTTCAATTTGACTGTAATCTGAAGATGTTGCCTAGTAGGGCAATGAAAGCTTCGCAAATAAACCATCCAGCTCAGAGAACAGAAATACATCAAAATCAGGTGAAATGTATTGGCTAGAACAGTAGGGATGGCGCCAAAGTCAAGGAAAGCGCATCACATTGTTTCATATCTGCAAGTGAGTAGATATAAGCAGCATTCCTGAGATTCACATGAGCAGAGAATATCAGAGGATTCTGAAAGTATTTCAAAATGTATTTAAATAGGAAAATGTTAAAAGAACATTTAATGAACTATTGAAAATCTAGGGGAGTTGGACATCTTTGTCTCACTGTGAGACAATACATTTGTTCTCACTCAAAATACCCATGAGTAACTAAAGTGAGATTGTTAGACTTTCAGATGGACTCTTTGTCGAATCGAATGTCCAATGATTTGCAGTTTCTGCCAGTTCGTGCTATGATAAAATTTCCATTTACTGTAGTTTTCTTCACATTGATTTCCCCAAATTTTACCGCTTATAACTTCTCACCAGGACTTAGGATTTCGAAGTCGAAACCAATAAATATTGAATAGTAGTTGATTCAGTTTGCAAAAGTGTTCTTCTCGAAACCCTGTAGACATAGATAGGTTCATTGCATCCCAAGTTGAGTGTACATTATGAAGTTGAGACGAGATAGCTGTTAAGTAAGTATCCATCAATAATTAGTGGTAGTGATATCAGTTACCAATGACATCAGCACTGGTATAATACGATGGAAATAGCTTAGATAGTTAAAAGCCTTAGTATAAATCACTCTCCGTCAGTACTGTAATGCACAAAATCACAGTTGAAAATAAGTCAAATAAGTCAATCCTAACGTAAAATGTTACAGCTTCCCAGTATTTCTCTGTTTCCTCTGGTTTTCAGACTGACTACAGTTTGTAGGTAAATATCTATATTTGATAAACAGTATAGTTAAGGGTTAACCACTCAATCATGCTATTGTGAAATTTTAGCTGTTTAATACACGGATAAATTTAGAAATTGGAAGGACGACAACTAAGGAATACACCGCATAAACTATAAAATCTACTTCATTAATGTTTTGTCATAATATAAATTATGCATTTTCGACTAATCATTCAATCGAAAAATTAAAAAAATGGATTGAAAACATACCGAGTTTTGGCACATATGAGGCTGTAGTAGAATTAATGCGTACGTTAAATATGTAGAACACACGGTTTTGTTATTGTCACCTAGTAAATTGTATTCTAAAGCATGTGGTGTGATGAGAAGCATACACAGTCAAACGAACATCAGTAGCAATCAAGGATCCTACCAGTAACACAGATTATTTATCAGAACTTCCTCTGATTTCGATGTTACGAGGAGTTGGTCATTATCGCGAGGTGTTAGCTACCAGAAAAGCATGTCTGTGGTTTTGTAGAAACAATTATTTCCATTTAATGCTTGAAGTTCTACGGCTCACTTCTAAAGCGAGACATTTAACGACCAACAATTCATTACGCTGAAAACTGTTATTGATACTCTATTTTTATTCTTGAGACAGGCGTTTCTTGAGTTTTGTGAAGATCAATGTTTATATGAAGTTATTTTAGACACGAATTCCGTCCTATTCAAGACTCGTCAGCTTGGTATACCTGCACCCACATTGAGTGATGTGGATTCAGGTGAGACGTGAAACCTGTACTTTAAGTTTTAAACACCAAAGCTGTTACCTACTGGGCAGCAAGAACCATCTTTTGTGAAATGATAATCGGTGATTATTTGTCTTAGGTTAATGCGAATTCCACGCCGGTTGATTAAGTTGGACCGAAATGGTCAGTCTCTGATGGCATGCTGGCACCTGGTGCGGACTCTTCAACGATGTCTAAGGATTATGGTCAAGTTATTTCGCTTGATGGTTTTCTCTACTATTCACCAACAAAATCTTAGTCCTTAGACATCGTCGAAGTCTGTGAACCATAAAGAAGCATTGATTTGACATTAGGGTTGATGATCGAGATCCTCTAATTTATGCTGATTGCAGCAGATTTCCATACTGTCTTCAAACCAATGAATGCCTGTCTTGCCTTTCTGATGGTGGCTTGATTTGACATTTGAATCCGTGACGCCGTCTGTAGTTAGAATCAGAAAATAAAAGTTGCACAAAATATTAAAATCACAGTAACTGTGGATATGTGCGTCGGAGGCATAGTGGTTAGGACGCTCGCCAACCATGCACATGGTCCGGGCATCGATCCCCGTCCGACGCACTCCTTCACCTCGCTAAGCCAGAAATAATGCTAGTGAAGAGGAAAGGTTGGGCATGAGGCTAGCAACCCCATCCTGTAAAGAAAACACTAGCTTGAAACCCTATGTTCCACTGGGGAACGCAAAGGAGAAAAAAAAACAACTGGGGATATACTTAAATTGTTTCAGTTATCACTTACTCAGGGTTGTCTACCTCTAGCTCTATTGTTGGGCTAAGAATACATAGAAAGAACGAATAGATGACGAAGTGTTTGCTAAATATTCCTCCTAAAATGAGTTTGTTTTATTCAGATCAAAGAGATCATTGTCATCAACTGAGCACATCGGTTAGATATTTGAGTCTCGAAAGGACAAACTTAAACTTTACGCACCAAAGATGCGCGAACGCACATATGTTCATCGATAAAACCGTAAGGCTGAGAAGTAAATTCGGTCGTTTAATCTTAAGTCTTATCATTCCTCAACTTAACCCTAATCTATCTGCAATCTGACTCTTGCCCTAACCTATATATTACCCATTACCAGTCTACTTTCAATCAACCATAATTTCACCCTTATTGGGTTGAGTTAACTCTACTTAGCCCTTAAAAGTAAACTAGATATCTCGTTTCACACTATGACCCTTCATCTTGTGTTTTTTTTTCATGAACATAGTGATATTCACCTGGCGTCACTGACTTTCTGACTAGGCATTCTGTGGTCATTGATGCCTTAGTACTCCATTAGTGTCTAAAGTTTAGCTTCTCCCTAAAATGTGTTGTTCATCATAAAGATTTGAGTCAATTCATTTCACTTACAACGATGTTTGAAGATTGTCGCTAATTTCGTTTGTATTTTCAGCAAAATAAAAAGGATGAAATTTACATATTATCAGTGAGTAATAAACAGAATTTTAGTAATCAAATATACATTTATATATTTATATATAAATAGAAATTCTCTCGCACCTGTAGAACTTGAGAACATGCAAGACAGCATGTCTTAAAGTGCTTTTCAAAAGGAGAAATTAGACGAACCAGTGTGATTCAACAGTTGATTGATAGAATGTTCGTGAACCGTAAACGTGGTCAACGTTTCGATGTGCTGATGACAACTTCCTACACCGCCTGGATAGGAAAAAGGCAGGGTTATGCCTCAGGCTACTAACCACACTGCATAAATACAGCACCCACACTAGGGACACCTGAAAGCTTGAATCCTCATACTTCACTCAGAACATATAGAAACCCTACTTTCTGTGGGAATATTATAAGATCAGGCTTTTGATTAATACTAGAGCGTTCGGAGTAATTGCAAAGTTAGAATTCTTGTAATCTTGAAACCAAAGTTAAATTTATATTCACTTACAGGTGTTTGAGATAAGTAGAACTAAAGTAGAAAAATGATATAGTTTGTATATTTGATACCTTTTGTATTTAATTAAATGTCTTGTGTATAAATGTTTAGTATTAAACTTCACTGTATTTTGGTGTAATTTGCTTAGAATCATGAATGAAGTCCTGTAATCGTAGTTGTCTGTATTCATTACGTAAGTATGTCTGTCGTTTCAACAAAACTTATGTTTCCTCTTAGAGACAAATTTGCATAATTCTGTAACGAAGGCATTTAAATCTCTCAAGATATCTTTCGAAAACCAGTGATTTCTTGAGATCAGTGAGCAGTGTTCATTCGCAAAGAATTCGTTATGATCATAAATATATATTGAGGATGAATAGGTTAAAGTTTCAATTAGGGAGTATGAATATTCATACTGAGAAGAAGGTATTACTCAACCTGCTTTTGACTTATTTTCGCCCATACTAATTGACGAGGTCTACGCGTTCATACAGTTACTTCCTTTGACCTACTTGAACAATATAAAAGCATTAAATCAAGCAGGATACCATGAATCTATTATATTTCGTGGGTTCTTTTGAACTTTATACAGCCTTTTAGAACTTTTATGTTATTATACAAAACATTCAGATACATTATTTATTGGCAATAAGGTTGGTGAACACTGATATCTTTTGATTGAATAGCATAATGGAAGGGTTGGTTTAATATTTAGCTTGCTAGTAGGCAAAGGAATAATTGAAGAGTATTCTAGAATGAGCAATGAATTTTTTCAAGTGAATTGTAGTTTAAACTGACGTCACACATTCATTCGCTCTTGTCTAGTACTAATTACTGCTTCATATCTGTTGAACTTAGTATGAATTTATATTCACTCAAAATTTCGTTTTCCCGTAACCACAGTTATTGATTTCTGTCGGAACTGATGTCACTTATTGTACCTGACATTCTATTCAGTCTGTCGTAATCAACCTCTTCCGGTCAAAACGGTTTTTGCTGTACATTTTCCCATGTACTTCACTCTCGGTTGAACATTGTTTGTTCAAACCTCTTCATTCCTGATCTTCGAATTCACGTGCTGTTTATTTTTATTCATCGATCACCTTTGACATATCTTTGCTGATTTTTCTCTCATGAACTCAGAGTGACAGTGAATTGCCGGCATGCAGCCTACACATCGCTCAGTTGATGATTTGTGTATTCTGTTTTATGTGTTTGTGTGTGATATAGCACCATATTTTAGATGTATTTTGTGTTGTGGATTTTACGCGTAACTCAAACGTCTGGTTTAGTTAATTGAAAGTCTGATTACAAATTATGGTCCTGGGTTTTCTTAGAAGAAATTTACAACATTCGCATAATCGTTCTATTATCTAGTCGGACTGATGTCTGGGGACATTTGAAGAGACTTGAGACAAAAGTGCAGAAAATTTAACACTGCGATCGCTACTCATTTATTAGATTTACTAATTATCATCATTATTCCGTTTATGACTTCAAAAGCGCATCTCTATTTCAGCCTAATCTCTGAATTCCTCCTTATATTGCTTCATGATGGCTCACAGATTCTCATCTTCTCACATGATCTTCTCCATGTTACCTTCAGACAATCAACATGCTGTCTCCTATTTGGGTACACCTCGTGGGTCTGATGCGTGACGCCACTCAACTCCCCTCAGTGTGTATTCGGTCCATCTCCAGTTTCTTTGGCATAATTTTTGGTCAACAGGTTGTTGGTTGGTCATTTGTCAGAGTTATTTGATGCTTGTTCTTTCTGGCCATCTGATCCTTAGTTTGGTGTGAAGGCAGCTGATTGTAAAAATTTGAATCCTATTAGAAATGCTTTTAGTGGCACACTTGATTTCTCAACTATACAGAATCACTAATCTCACATTTAAGTTAAAAATCCAAAGCTTGTTCTTGGCGTTGATTTCTATAGATTCCTACACTGATTTCAGATTAGTGAACGTCTTTCATGCTTTCCCGATGTTGCTTTTCACATGGTCATCCTTGTCACCGCTAGCTGAAACGATGTCGCCCAAATAAGTGAAAGAAGTAACTTCCTTCAAATTTCTGCAGTTGATAGTCACTGGTGTCCATTAATGCTGATTCATTATCTTCATAATCTCTGCATTTTCCAATGTTCACCTGAAGTTCAACGTTTGCTGCTTCGTCTGCCTGCTCGTTGGTTTTCGTCTGGATATCGACGACTTTGTGTGATATTTGATATAGATCGTCCGCAAAGTTCACATCTTCTACAGTCTTTTTTTCGGTCAAGTTTATTCCAGGTTCGTCGCTACCGACGGTCTTTCGCACTGTCCAGATCATCGCAATCAAGCATACCATCGGTGGTGGTAGGCAGCCCTTTCCTACTCCTGTATTCATTTGAATGTCCTCGCTGATTTTTCCATTGTGAATCACTTGACATTTGGCACAGTTATACAGCCCAAATGCTCCATTTTTTATGCGTAGATTTGCAATTTGATCAGCACATGACTGGCTTTTACTGAATCTAGCTTGTTCCGCGTAGCGGGAGTTCATATCTACTGCATCTTTTAGTCTCTTAAAGATTACATGAGTTAATATTTTTCCTGGCACGAACAGGTGCAGGATTGCATTTCATTGTTTTTAAAGACTTGAGTCACCCTTCTATATTTACTTTGACAAGGTAACATTTCTTCTAATCAGTAGATTACTTTCCTTCTTTCTTTCCAAACCTTTTGCAACGGTGACGTAAACTTATCTGATGAGGTCTCTGGATTTGTTTTCTGTGCTTCTGGAGGAATTGAGTCTCGTGCCACATGTCGGCGAACACTACTCCCCCATTAAAAGCAGAAGTCCTGAATGTCATGAAGCTACTAAAGAAGTCCCTGCCATTGATGATATTTCTGGACGAGTTGTAGGTAATAATCGCTTCAACCCCTTGTAGTAAGGTTCCCTTTCTGACCTTTCATCGGTTTCATCTGTGATCTCTCACATGATGACGACTTGATCACCTGATAATGACCATGAAACTGATGCATTAAAATCATCCAAGAAAATCAGAATTCGGGGCGGTTTCAGTTTAACAGGTATCTCTGAAGCAGCTGCCATTAAACGGTTGAAACTGAGGTTATGAATTCAGAAATGAACCATTGCTAACGTTGTTTTACCACAGTGAATACACTTTGTGTTATTTCAATTTTGTTACTTTCCGTTAATTTCCTTATCTTAACTATATTTTACTTTGACGATGCGATATGCTTATTTCTTCCTAGATAACAGTGATTCATAAAACAAACTTATAATGTGACTGTGAAAAGTTGATGTAGTGAAACGCTATTTTATATAATTTAGGAGGTATCCATTCAGAGGTATGTTACATAGAAACTTAAAAATATCTTTGAATAAAGAAATAAAAAGCGATAATATCTACACTGACGTACATACGAGTGCCCTGTCTCCTGAGAAGAGAAAAATAAAACAGGAAAAGCTTATGATCCATTCAACAAAATGTTTGAATAAATGAATTCAAATTCAATTATCTGATCGATGACTTTACCACAATTCCTTTAGAACATAACCGGTCCCTTGTTTACTCACAAGTGTAGTGATGGAGCAATGCGCTGTAGCAGATAATTTCATCTTCTGCTTCTGAACATCACTTTGAGCAAGATGCTGTATGGTGGTGTAGTACCCTGTTTGGAATCCCAGTCTGAGTGTAGCAGCGTGCAATATAATAATTATTACAAATGTCATTAAAGTACACCGTTTTACGTTAGCTGAAAGCGCATTATCACTGAACGCCTGTGGTTCAATGACACAATGTTCACCAGCAACGTACTTGGTTTGGCCTTCAATTCCCAGTCGATGGACTCCAGTATTATTGCTTAATTTACTAGCCGTTAGTGAGACTGAAAAGAAGAGGGAGGTTCGACGTGAGGCATATGAGACTTCAAGCTTTAAGCCCTTCGTTCCACTCAGAACTTGAAGAATGAAAACAAGAGCAGAATTTCTCCACTATCTTTGACCGATAGTTAGCTTGATTTGATTTGATTTATTTTTCCTACAAGTATACTAATCACAACTGAAATCTAATTCTAACGGAGAAATAATTGGGATTAAGGCAGAATTACGTTAAAGAAACTTTGACGTCAAATACAATATGAAAATACAAATGGAACAAAAATGGCTATTTTATTTCCAAAAATCCTCTGGAAATTTCGGTCTGACATCAGACCACAACATCAAAATCACTATATATTTTGCGATTATTGCTCACTTATAGTACCTTTTGTATTTCACACGCTTTCTGTAGGCTGAGCTGTCGATGGCTGCTACGTGCTCAAACTTATTAGTGAATCCAGTATTGATCGAATTCATTTGATGCATATGCAATTAGCATCGTTGTCAACTGTTTTGACTGTAGTTTGAAGTAGTAAAACCTCTTCTGTCAACAGCCCATCGTACTTCTTCTTTATCCCATGTTGGTGTTACTCTTATTGTCGCTGTTGAGATAAGTTATTGAGATAATTTTCGTTACCTTATTAGCTTCTTACTGCCCTCAGTCTGGTAGGTTGTATTATCTCTCATACCAGTAGTATAGTGTTATTTGATTTAGAAAAGACGAGAGAAATTCAAGTCATGTGCAGTGGATAAACTTACGGTTTATACATTATTTGGCTGTGCAAAATAGAGGAAAATATCGGTATCATTTGGTGAATAATTTTATTTACACAAAGGCAATCAGGATATACAGAGAGAGAAGAATCACCTTTTCACGGAGGAATGAGATATACTTCGATAATACGCCTAATAATTCTGGTTTAGCCTTTACTTATATATCGAAAATTAATATATCTGTTGAGTTCTGTCGTTTTAGGGATATTGAGATAAATACGATACCGGAATGAATGTAGAAAGCCCTGAAGATGACATACACAATAAAAATCTCCCTATCATAAGTGGAAATCATCTCTGAAATCACTGCAAGACCATTGGAATCGCTTGGATTATATCTCCCCTATAAACCAATAAAATGAACTTTATCTCTGCAGTGGCAACCAGAAGATCCAAATGCAAAAGAAAACGAAATCAACATCAGTTACAAGGTGAATAACAGGAACTGTTGAAATTTACACACACATACATAGCTACATTAGACAATTTCCAGTAGTCTATTTGAATACGCTGCTGCTTTTCCGCATTTTCAACCTACTCTTGTTGAAGACGCACCAAGTTGTAGTTAAACAGCTCTATCACTCTTGATTTCTTAGGAATTTCTGATGTAATAAACAAGGGAGGGAAAAAGTCATCTGTGAGTGGAATCCTAGTCACCTCACATGTCCAATTCGAGGAAAAGCCTACAACGAATGAGATTTTCTTAAGGCCACCAAATCTGCATTCAGAAATCGGACATATTTCCTGTTGTTCATATCAACAGTTCATCGATAAAGGGTGATCAGTTATTTCAGATAGATTTTCCTCCGTCTGTTAATCAGGGGTTTGTGTGGAAGATTTAGAAACTAGAAGGTTTAAGTCCATATTTCCTTGTTTCAACTTTTCTGCTTTCTCTTCATCAATGTTATAACTGTTTTCTTCTTTCATTATGCACTTGTAGAAGATAAGACAGCTAATCAATAATTTGAAATCAGTGTGGAAATGAGCAGCATATAGCAGGACGGAAAAGAGTGAAATGTTCAGTTCCAAGAGAAATTCAATGCTTCGCTACGATATACAGGGACAGCTGTCACGTAAACGAAAGTATTTTGAACAAGCTACTGGAGACTTTAATCAACGTCAGCTTTCTCTGGATTCTGAAGATCAGATGTCCGAAAAGTACAAGTGACAAGGAAATGTAGCAGAGAACTGGCGAAGAACCTGTTGCCGTTAAAATATTCTAAGGAGATAGGGGTGGAGTGCACATAGATCGATAAGACAATCAAGCGATATCACACACCAGACCATCTAGCGATACCCAAATGGGAAGCAACAGGTTGGGCATGTATCAGAGAGTGCCATGAAGAATATCATGTGAAGAGGGAATGGAAGTATTTGGGACAGCTGTGAAGCCAGTTGAAAGTGACTGCAGAGAACCGAGTGGAATCCAGAGGTACTGTTGAAGCCCTATGGTCTCCTACTCTAAACTCCGAAAACTAATAATAGTGATGATAAAACAATTATTTATTAATTATCCCCTGACTCATATAAATTCATGATGAGATCAACTTCACAAATATCTACACCATTTTATTACACTTACAATGCATATGATCGTTCTTTGCTATAGAATTAGAAATTAAAACGAAAAACGCACTAATACTGTCTCAAATTTTCAATCATTTTTAAACTTGGAGAATACAAAACAGTTGGCCATAAGTGTCTACTGGCCATAAAACAGATTTCGACAATATTGAAATCATTCAGAAAAATTGCGAAAATCACAAAGAACGTTTCATCTTAGAGGCACTTCATTCTAACTGAAATCCGAATCATTTGAGTGGGAATGACGGTTTAGAACACAATTTGAATTAGTTCTAAAAACCGCTACCTTTCGCGCATGAAGTGACGGAATCAACAGACTTATGTAATAACCGATTTCATTATGTGAACACACGCCGTATGAATAATGTCACCTATTTATCAAATCCTTAATATCGTTTATTATCTTCATCAATTACTATCCAAAGGAGAAATTCCCCTTATGCTGAAAATTTATGGTAAAGTTACTGTATATCTTAGCTGAAATTTTGTAAGCTCTGGTTTAATATTACTTCGATAGAGGCATTATGAGCAGTTAAGGTAGCAAAGTATCTGTAAAAATGCGAGACGCTTTTGTTCATTGAAAATGATGAGTTATTTTCACTTACAGATGTTTTATATATTTGTCACTGAAATGAAATAGTAAACCGCTTAGTAAATACTGGAAGAAGTGGCCATGAAGGCGTAACAGCAAGACATGGAGGTATTAGGCAGCAGACGTCAGCATTTGTCAAAGTGATGTGCGATTGTGACAAAATACACATACCATACATTGAAACTTCCGCTTACACCAGTACTCCGTTTTCTGCTTTTTTTCTCTTCTCTTCCTGCTCTACACATCGTTCAAAAGGGACGTATTATTTCTTCACTTCGAAGCTTAATCCATTACCCTGATTTTCAAGATTCTTTTACACAAAATATAGTACTTTAAAAATTCATGTCAGGAGCTCACACCATGATTCGATACCTGCACAAATATTATTTATACCTTCTATTGTTCTCTTATTCAAGACTAGAACAAACTATCAACTACTAGTAGACAGTGGGCAAAGTAGTTGTTTAAAAGATCTCTCGATTTTCGTTTAATATCCGTACTGGTAAGAAAATGGATGTAGCCTCCAATCACTGAGGAGACATCAGTTCTTTTGAGGTCACAGATACCGTTTAATGACGTTGATCATTGAGTACGAAACCAAGGATTCAGGGTTGTCTACCCTACTGCCTTTAACCACTTAAAATGTCGAGTGGTGTTTGAACATTTTGTAACTTACGACAACTACTGAGGTGTTAATGGTATTCACCACTAATATGATGTCTTCATTTAACTAGGAAGATTAGTAACAATGATCAGGAGTTTAGATGTGGAACAAGGGGCTTTTGCGTTGTCCATTATTAATCCCCTTTTTTTCAGTTTTTACCCGCGTCTTTTAACGACAACTCTCTTTATTCAAATGAAAGTTACTCAATACATGTGTCGACCACTTAGTAAGATTAAGTTTCTGTTTGATTACGTTCACAGTCAACTGATCAAAATGCTTGAGAATGTAATTAATGTTTGCCATAATTTTACAGTTTTATAAGAATAGGCAGCGTAATAAGAACTGATTTAACTTGTGGGTCTTCAACTTTCTCGAAATTCTGTAAGATCATGTTTCTGATGTATCCACTTAACTGAGTGGCATAAAACTGATATGCAACGTAGTTATGCATTAAAGTGTTAAGTGGGAAAGTTTATCCTATCTAGATACTCTATTCGTTGGCAGTAATTAACAAGATATATCCCTATACCTGGGTAATTGTTGTTGCTATTAAGAAGGTCAGTTATCCAGGAAGCACCGTTTTAACCACAGAAGGAACGGATGAAGATATCATCAATGTGGCATCAGTCTGGAAATCGTCTACCCTCAGTACAAATAAGGAAATTTTGATTTTCAACAGAAATGTTAATTTACTTGGTGCTTCTGTATTGACTATAAACTCGGTCATTGCATCAGGGAAGGCATTCCGACAGGCTGCTGCAGCCTCTTATCAATGTTTGCCCCCTTCACTGGTTCCATAATGAAGGTGAAATGACCAGCTATAAAGAATTAGCAACAAGAAACTCTGGGAACAAACTAACCAAGAGACTATTACTCAACAAGGATGTAGGAGAAAACAGAGATGTGTTGTGTACACGTTGAGGAGACCATCGAATAACATGGCAAGCCAGGCCACTGCTCGAATGAAACCCGATTGGGAATCGAATAACAAGTTCGCCATTGGTGTGAGGATCACATGTGGGAGATCATGCCAGCAGATGTGAGAGACTATGGGCAGTTATGGATTCAGCTGAATAAGAAAGCAGTCAGTTGAATTAAGTGGAGATGTGCTATAGAAGTCTTATATTCCACTCGGAACCCAGTGGAAAAGTTGTATTAATAATATTAAGAAGGTCCCTTTGATCAGAATTGTTTGAGATTTATACCTCGGCGGTTAGGTGGTAGTATGCTCAACAACCACACACGTTGTTACGGGTTCGACTCCTGGCCGACGCACTACTAAACCTCACCTAGCTAGTAGTAGAGCGTGCAACAAGCGACCACACACTGTAAAAGAACAGGATCTCTATTGAAGCTTCAAAGCTCATGATTGAAGCCGTATGTTCCACTGGTAACACAAAAGAATAAAACAAATACTTCCAAAAGCCTGATTCACTGAAGTAGATTAAAATCTTCAAGAAAACATGAATCTCCCTAAGATAGTCAATACACTTTATTGATTGACTAAAGAAATCGAATGTCAAATATATGGATAGTGGTCATTTGTAAACAAATAACTTTAACTTACAGAACTTTTACAGATCCTAATCTGTATCAGAATAAAAAGAGTAGAAATAAAGGTGCTTCATCAAAAAAATACGTTTCAGAATTCTTTACTTGTATTCTCCTTCTTCATTTATGTTTCAATTTTGTGCATGTGAACTACCATCGGCAAGACGATTGTATTACGACGAGATTCCTGCAAAAATTTTATCACAGTGAAATGTACAGATTTTGGGGTGACATTTAATCACGACCTCTTTGGAAAATTCAGATTAGGTGGAATACATAGGCGCCAAGACAATGAACTAAAATGTTAGAATGATAGTTAGAAGTCACTAGTATGAAATGGTAATTGTCATTAGGGGGATAGAGGTGATCTAAACACTTATTGCTAAATTGGTCGTTTTCAGCCAAGTCCATAAGAGGTATTGTCTGGCTGATTCGCCTCAGAAGCTTAAATAACCACCAACTAGGGGAATTCTGGGTGTCTATTGAGAAGAACTGATTACATATACATATACATATACACTGAAACGACAGTCATGTGATATCACACGCTTGAGCAGTATTCCAAGGTTCAGCAGCGATTCAGTTGTGAGTCAGAGGGTGACATGGAGAAGGTGATGTGACGAGGAAGTGAAAACTCCAGAAGGAGATTGTGGAATCCGCTGAAAGTGATAACAGAGGACAGTTTGCTAAAGGCATGTGCTAATGACGGCCTTTATCTTACTCGGAAAGCGAGGAACTAGCAATCATCATAACGATAATTTCACTTACACTGTTCTTTCTTTGTCTTCCTGTGTGCTGAATAAAATCACAACAGTTTAATAGTGTATACATTTTATAGACACCTGACTGAGTAATCAAAATTAACAAATCAAAAGCCAGAAGAGATAAAATCACTTTCTGTTGAAATAAGTGTAATCAGGTATAATTGTGATTTCGTATTTTCATGGCCTCATTGTTGCCTTTTCTTGCTTTCAGTTTCCTTAGCCAACAGTGGTTGTAAAGTGAATAGTGCAAATGAGAGAGAGAGAGAGTCCGACAACTGGGAGAACACTTAGAACTGCAGTTACGTACATTTTCAATGAAATGTCTGTGTAATTAATAATGACTAGTCCAGACCTATTGTAAAGACTATGCAACATATTTGGATTTCTGTGCAGTTAACTGTATTTGCTGAGAGACTTATTGCTTCACAGTAAGGGAGTTGTGAAGTGATGAGATGAGTGAGAATTCTAACCGCGTAGAGACCTTATTAAAAGATGAAAGGCACTTTAAATAGTCTCATTATCGAAAACTTTCGATGTATTGAGTCCATTTTCGATTTCAGCAAAACAGGTCATATTCTGGTAGCATCTATTTAGTGTACAATATATCCACGTTGACCGACTATTCAGTCTTGATTAAATCTATGCGAAATATTCTAGCATGAGTCCTTTTTGATCAAGTGAATGAATTTGATTCACTTTGCAGAATTCTGTTCCCATCTAGTACTCAGAATATGTCATAGAGAATTTTCGGTAGATTCATAAAATGGATTTGGGTAAAAAACGGAGGAGGAGAGAAGTGAATCGAAGTCGTCTTTGTCATCTGATGTATCTGTATCAACGACAATGATGTTTTGTTGTGATGTACTGAACTCTTGCGTCGATGAAAAGAAATATGTGTATGTAAATTAAGTTTCTGTTTCTGAGGTTTACAAAGATACCACGTAATCACTCAGTTTATGCTGGCACACGTTTCAGAGAGGAAGATATTACAGCCTGTAGTTTTCGTGATTCAACCGTCCTATTTTCAGTCCCTTTCAGATGACATGAACATGGACTGATTGTTAATCCCTATTCAGCAGAGAATATCCTTTATCTGTACTCGTGATAATCTTCATCTTCATAGTACAGCGTACAAGTAACATGATGTTTGCAAAACATCTCCGTTACTCTGTGTTATGTCTATCTATGGTTAAAAAGTCATCTAAATGCCTAAATGAAACAGTTTAATTAATGATAAATGGTGTTACAAATTGGTGTGTATGGTAAAAAAACTGTGGGCAATTAAATTTTAACACAGTCTTACTGGCACCTGTTGTTTGTTGAAGAGAATAGAAACGAGAAGTCAAAGATCACAATGGTTTTAATTCGTAATGGTACGAATTGTTGATTGTTAAGGTCTGTAACTGCAGTATTGAGTGATGTGAATTTGTATCTCTGAATGGGTGGATCGTCATTTCCTTTCGCGTGATAGATACGCCTTACTGATGAGTGCCAGCTAGCACGCAGTTTAGGTCTAAGGTTTCCTGCCAAATGCCTCTAACTATTCACCATACAATGATCTGAGCTATTTCTTAGAAATAGATCTCGTGTTTATTGTCATTCCTTTGAGTGAAATCCGCAGGTTTGCACGACTTCGTTTACAGCCACAGAATTGGAACTTGTGATGAATAGATGATGGACAGAAATAAATGAATGTAATTAATATTCGTGAATATGCACGGAAAGTTATAAAGTCTCAAGAAATCACACTTAAATATCAGTTAGGATTCCATATTATTCTTTACATCATGCGGTTCTTATATTGATTATTAAAAATAACTCTTGATGAGTCATTGGTTTATTGATAGAATGCTCATCAACCACCCACGTAGTCAGGATTCGATTCCTGGTCGAAGCTCTCATGCATCTAAGTCGGTAGTTAGCCTGGAGAAGAGGAGATATTAGCTGTGAGGTTAGCACCTTCACTCCTCATAAGTAAAACCACCGCTACTAAAACTTCAAGGCTCAATCTCGAAGCCCTATATTTTACTCGGAACACAAAGGAAATAAACAAATCAACTCAATTGGAACTGGTTTTCTACAATACTATTTGTAAATAGTTCGTAAGGGAAATGCTTCAGGATTACATGTTATGTTGCCAGTCTGTTTATATACATATATAATCACAAGTGGTTTTTGATAGTGGATTGCGTTTATATCACTCATCATCAACCAGTTTGTATTGCTAGTCATATCAGGAACTGCACACATCACATTATGAACTATGGTAGACACTACTTGTCTCCTTAGTTCTAGAGATTGACACGCTCCTTACTTACGCAGTATGTTAACATTCCCTGTTATATAATCACGTTCCAACTGTGCAGACAATTTACCATTAGATCCTAGAACATCTTCAGCAGTTCTCAGCATGATGTACTACCCATTTATAGACTAATTTGTTGATTGTAAATAAAAAGGTAAAATACAACTGATTAAAATGACTAATCGAGAAGGAAAATTTTCTTCTCTGCATGTCTTTTGGTCATTTTACAAAGCAATACGTTGGAATTTAGAACTTCTTTTAATATATACTTATAGAATCAGAGGAAAATACTCATCATCGTATGCAAAAATTGTGGAACGGAACAAAACTTACTGTGTTTTGTCAAATCTAAAATTATCAAGAGTATAAGAATCACAATCTTTACTTTCCAAGGCTTTGTTTTCAGATATTCGATCACGAATGAGTAGAACTTAGAATTGATGGACCATTTGATTCTGGTCTAAGTGGATGAACAGTCGATGGCCTTGAACTCTGAACCTATAGTACCTGGTTTTGACCAACGATGGGGTCTTGGGTGTCTAATGTCTTAAACTAGAACTTGACTGCTGTCCAGCACACTCATGGTTTCTCAATGGTTCTCCAACTGGCATTAGTCCATGATCGAACTTGATAATCTTTATCAAAAATGGCTTTGTAGTTGACTCAAAGAGATTAAAGTTCACTTTAATATTTCTTCGGATTTCATGTTGTTTATATTTCAGTTGAATAAATTTGTCGTATAAACTTCTCGATATTGCTGACAATATTACAGTTAAACTGACAGCTTGGTGATAACACGTATTCTAATTCAGAAGACTTGATTCGTTCTCTGTAAGAACTCTCTAGTAAGCTATACCTGCCTCAAAGTTACTATGATCACTGGCATTTTAGAGTCGAAAATGAGAGTGACATTGTGAGACATCTGTTATGCACGCTCGTATGGCAGAAAATACTCGACCATTTCAGTCTAGCAAGGGTTAATGTCTGATAGGTATCCGTTGAATGAGTGCTGGTTGTAATAATTAGGAAATCAAGCCGAGTTTCTAATTTGATTCGCAGTGGAAGTACTAACACACCAAGATACACATAGCCCGTTGACGAGTATCCCTTGAGACGAAACACGAACTGTAGATTCCAGTGCAGTCTACCACTAAAATAATAATCATAATAGCCGATTCTAACAATTTGCGAGACAGCTTTAATCTCTACTTCTTCAGACATAGAAAATTTTGATGATTGTATACGTACTACTTAGTGAAACTTAAATGATGGAGGACGAAGTACAACACTACCTACAAATTTAATGTATATTATAATATGGAATGGGTTGCACGTTTGGTTTACGCATTCATCAAAATTCAGACTGTGGGTTTCGCTTCATTTTGGAAATCTGTAATGAGACGTACTAGCATGCCAGGGAATAATAGACCTCTTCGTGAAACGGTAGGTAGCTTAGAACCAGTCGCTTTTAATGTCAAAGCACTTCGAACTTGACTATTCATTTGTAACAGCTGTGTCTTGTTCAACAGGAGTCTGGTGTTTGCTTAACTTTTTCTAATTGCCTTGTAGGACAAATAATGAAACTGAATTAACTGTTTGTGTTAAGTCCACTTGCGGAATTTCTCCATTTAACCGATAGTGAAGTATTCGTAGAATATATGTTTCGTAATGGATACCACTGAAGTTGGTCAGAGAGGAGGAGTAACAAGGAATTATGCAAGGGAAAGAGACGCCAGCCAATAAACCAAGAAATATGCAGTGAAAATTGTAGGCGATTCGAATATGTACTAAGGAGACCTTTAAGTGATATCACGTTCAAGACCGTCCAGTGAGGACCCAAATGAGAAGCAACTAGTTCACGTGTGTGTCCGAGTGCTTATTGGCAGTTACGACATCGTCCCACAGTGATGGGGATGCAGGGAAAGAGTTGAATGTGGATGTGCAGTTGAAACTCTATTTTCCATTAGAAACGTAAGGAATGATAATAATACCGAAGTTGAGATAGAACAATCTATAGACCAGTGTGTTTCAACTAACTATACAATTTCGTACTCGATACCTCAGAAACTCTGAGTTCAGCTTTATCATGCAATTCTAACGACGAGAACATCAAGAACAGTATTTACAAACAGTTTAATTCACTAAAATTTAAAATCTTAGCAGATCATTTTATATTATGAAACATACGTTGCCTGGTCTACACTGAAAGTGGACATATTTGAGTAAACACAAATTCAATTAGTAAGTACATATTCAAAGTCTGTATATACAGACTTTTGTTAAATCTAACAATTATGTTGTAAATTAAGAAAAAAAATAACCAAAAATACCACATCTTTTTAGAAAACGATGGTTTTGATGAGCACGGATGATAAGATGATGCAGTAGTACGTATATTTGATCCTTCACTCCCTGACTGTGCAAATCTGACTCAAATCAGATAAAAGTTAGCAAGCCAAGACAGAACAACAATTGGGAATAATGCGAAATCTTCGGTTTTTTGCAGAATAAGATGGCGACATCACTTATTTCACCATCTGTTAATCAGCTACATACAGCTTTAAAATATGTAGCATATTTCGGGATATGTGCTTAGCTTTCTAGAGATACTCCACAAACAATTAAATGTAACACGACATGGTGGCGAATGACGAGGATGTCTGACTGCGTATCTTCAGCTTAAGTAGCCTACTTAAACAGTGAAGGTTAGTGCACAGTGTTGGATGATGTAAGATGTAGGCTAGTAATTTTAAAAGAGCTATTTACCGCTATGAAATCATTGTAAATCTCCTATTCTAAATCATTCAGCCCAGGAAAAGTGTTTCACGAAGACGCTTCATCAAATGAGAAAAACTGTATATTCAATAATCTATGATGTCAATATTAGTCCAATGAAAACGTTTATTTAAACATTCCGGAGACTGTGATTTGGATGATGAAAAAACTGTAGACAAGTAACTCCTCATCTGGAGCTCGTGTGTAGGGTCCTAAGGTTACTCAGCTATAACACTAAATGGTAGTCATTTATTATTGAGTACTGAATTACTGGCTTTATGGTAATTGTGATAACCTCGTCTTCACTGTGTATTATTTTTAATACACTATTTACGTTCTTTAACATTCCGAGTGGAACAGAGAGTTTCATCGCGGGTTGGAGGATATGTATTTGCATTAGCATATAGATTTATCTTGTGTACTCATTTACATCTTTTACCTTCCAAATTGTCACCACCAGCTCACAGTCGTATATCCAAACTGAATTTGATTCACTTGAATTATAAATGCTTGAATCACTGGGCTAAAGTAGTCCGTCAAATTCATTCTTTAAGTGAACAGCCTAATATACCATTCATAAAACGCCTAACAGACATGGATGTTAAGCTGAAGTTTACTAACCATTCAAATTCCATACATACGAAACCCAGATTACCAGTAGTTCATATAAAGCCGCTATTCTTAAAAGTTCGTCTTAAATGTACACCTACTACTGAGGGTTTAAAAGTAGTACTTATCATCAGTAAATAGGTTGCAGTGGACATCAACAATCGTATGAAGAATAGACCACAGAAACACTAAATTATGATAATTGTATCGGGTTTATTTCTTACTAACGACAAATTCTCACACCTAAAACTTCTCGTTATTACTCAACTGTAATCGACTGCCATTGTTGGGTATCGTCAAGCACATCCATATAGATATGTTTCAATACTGAGTGCTAAGAACAGTCTATGAAAGGCTAATTGTTTGGAAATTCAGGATAAAAAGTATCTACTCACGTAGGTTATAAATTTTAAGCCATTTTGTTTTTAACAATAGATTCTTCATTCACACAGAGGGAATGAACTGACTGAGTGAAATTCCTTATTCTGGATGGATCACACCGGCACCAGAGACAGACAAAAGTTGACCGAATGGAATATAAAAGCAAATAATATAAAAAGAGCTCTACATAATGAAACATTTATAGTCTGCAAACTTACTGCACTCTGAAAGAAATTTGAAAGATCAAAATTTCATTTGTATATTTAATCTTTGCTTAGTCGAAATGAACATTCCACTGTTTACACGCCTTTCGTTTGGTGAAAGGAATATTGAGAGGGACAAACACACCGA
Organism: Trichobilharzia szidati; assembly: GCA_944472155.2. Lineage (NCBI taxonomy): Eukaryota > Metazoa > Platyhelminthes > Trematoda > Strigeidida > Schistosomatidae > Trichobilharzia > Trichobilharzia szidati. The sequence goes on along the minus strand of OX235274.1, from coordinate 118,051,512 downwards.
AACGCTTTCGTCAACTGAAAGCATGATAGCTTGCCTTGATTATCATACTAGGGTATATTAGAACAACTGCACACTTTTCACCTGAGAGAAATAAAGTACAACTTCCTGACCTATTTCACGATGCTGAGTTATGTGTTCACCAAGTTTTAGTGTTACGTTATTTCCATTATTGAATTTGAATTTGTTAAAGTATCTTTCGATATCAGTGTGGGTATCATAATCAGCAGTATGTTATGAGAAAGGTAATCTAGTGAACGACACACCAGTGTTATCAGGGAATTTGGTTGTTATAAGTGAGGATTCCATGAAGTTCGATCACTGTATCGAAATTCAGTTTTTCTTACAGTTTTGAGTTATTTCAATATCAGTGTCGGTTGAAACATTCACAACAATGGCAATCCTCTGTCTTTCAGGTACAAATGTACCCAAAGAACAGGCACAAGTTCACATATTCACTCGTCTACCATACTGAATGCTCAATTTCACCACTTTTCATTTAATATCACTATATATACTCATGTAGGTGACTTTAATTGACTCTGATGTCTCAGGGGTTTATTGTTTACCAAGGTATAGTCATGGCAACCTCTAGTATGCATATTATACAGTCGTTATATGAATATAGTCTTCTAAATACGTTAGATGGAAATTTGAGTATTTCCGGTGGGCAATTAAACCCAACCAAATGGAAGACTGTCCTTCAGCTCTGGAGTGAAACCACTTCTGGTCTAGGGATACCATCTAAAGTAGCTGAACGCGTTGAACACTGCTTATTTGGGAAAATGCTCTAACCGTGAACTGATGGGTCGCTGACGAAATCTCAGCAAGGGTCAGTGTGATATCCAGATACTCGTTGACAATCTTGTTTGGTATGCATCAGCTTGCTCCTACCGTCTTCAAGCATTTGATTAACAACCGTCGATAGTGAAAGATATGATTAAGTTAGTCATTTTTGAAGAAAGATATCTGCCTTCCGTTTCTCGTGCTAGGTGACATAGAATGATCAGTAATGATGAGGGTAGGCGTAGTTAGTTAATGAGTTTGCAATGACTGTGATGTTCAGCTCACGTATTACTCTTGCTAAACCTTCGTCTGTCTCGAGGAGTGGTGTCACCTGAAGTAGGAGTAAACTAGGAAATAGTCACGAGTAGTTGGAACAAAACATAACATCAAGCCATGAAGTCGTTTACTCGTGGTTCGAGCCATGTAGGGTATAGACATCCTGACTTGGATAACTAAGACGTTAAGAACTAATGGGTGAAGACATTTCGGAGTATGACTCAAAATCATTCTCAATGGTTCGGATGCCTTCACACTCTGTGATCTTCCAGAATTTATTAAATCTCCGTTATTCCATTTCTCTCACTTTTTCGTCTATTAGTTTCATTTCACATGTTCTTCCACTTTTAAGTATAGGGTGTGGAATGACTTCTTCATCGAAAATTCAGTCCATTGAAAATCTTCCACAGACACTTTCATTCTGTGGAGTAAAACAAATACACACGTCATTGAAGAAATCCCGCTTCAGGTCCTAAAGCTGCACATTCATGAGAAGCAGCACAGACGGTATATTGTTTATCGGCATTCTGTATTTTAAAAAACCCCGTGAAATGTATTATTCAATTTCCGCATCGTTTTTATCACTTCGACATGTGGTGATACTTGGAGAATCTCAGGTGCAATTCATGATAACCTCAAATTAATTTGTATGACTTACTCATCGTTGAGGTCATTGGAACTAATAAAAAGGTAATGTAAAATGGCGTCGAAAATGAATGAAATCATCAAACAAGAAGACAAGCACTTTATAGTGTAACGGCATGAGACAAGAGTATTTGGTAATAGAATTATTTGTTGGCAACTCTATACAAAGATATGGGCAGAATGTGCCTACCACACGTTAGAATCACACTTTGGAAATATCGTTGGTATTGTGCTTCATTTTCTTCTTTTCATATTCCCCATTTTCTTTCACAAGCATCATTCATTAAATCCATCTCTCCACTAATCGATAATCATGCATATTACATAAATGTTTATATCTGTATTTCTATGCTACTTATAAATGTTGTCAGTAGCACACTCCACCATTGATTACATTTTGAAAATATTAGTTTGCATTTCCCTTCGATTAATTTTATTGGACTGAAATATTTCAGCTGCTGATACGAAGCTTCCTACAGTGCTTTAACGTTAATTTTGTGTTAGTTAGCTGATGGTGGCTAGCAGTGGATTTCAGGATATGCATTCCGTTCTACTCGGCACCCATCAGTTGAATGTACCAGTGTTCTCAGTGAGTAATTTTTATGGCTCTCACTGGAACTCTAACTCAGTGCGTGAAATTTTAAACGCCAGGGAGTTATCCACTAGCCTACGTAGCTACAAAAGTCCGGTATCGATTGTTACTTCTTCAAGTTATTTCCTATTCCGCGTTTAGTGCTTTACGTTGGGACGAAAACCCTGAAATCACGAGTACTGCGTCCCAGTCTCACTGGGAAGAGCATCAATCGCTGGGAATGAATGTACGTCAGACTTCTGCGTCTAAAATAGGATGAAATTCTTTTCCTGGATCATATTTCTGGTCAACAGTATTCATTCAGATGACATCACATCGGGTTATTAACGATTTGCTGTGTTCTATTGCTTAGGACACTGAGTTGTGCCTGCACTAGCCGAGGTTCAAGTCCTAGCAGCGACATACCGGCTTGTGCAGCCACCTACAAATCCACTCCCAAATCCAACCATCAACCACAGACGACCATAAACCAACTACAGTGTCGTCACTTCTGTTGACTTAGTGAACACCTGTCAAACTTGTATGTGAATGATTCAGTTTTGTGGAAAAAACCTCAGAATTTCATATTTTTGTTCCCATGTTGTTCTATCCTTGAAACTAGATAATTAAAACGTGATTTTCAATGAATGGCATCGTCTTTGATTTAATACTAGAAAGGAAATGATGCTGTGCGTTCAGTCCTTCGTTTAGTGTAGACTGAATTCTACCATTCAGGTCTGTAATGTGGCCACAGTGACAGGTGGCTAGGTGCACTTTGAATTTTTGTAAGATAGTTCTAGGTAACTAATCCTCGTGATTTCATATTGATGCATATCATCCTTATATATGATTGGTTAGCTTTTCCTAAGTCAATCTTGCAGAGGATTGCTGGTCACGCTGACACTGCTGTGGTTCTTAATTTAGTTTACCTAAAAGTAAATGGACGAATGCAACAAAGCATGCAACCAGAAAAATTCAATGTTGAATTAAAGGAATGACATGAACATTAACAACACTGTAATCATGTAGGGTTTTGTTATTTCACATGTTGGATTCCTGTACGACATTCACCGAAACATTGTTTAGTTTGGTAGATAATGAAAGGCCAACGCAGAAAAGTGTGCCGTCCAGGTGTGAGATCAGAGACTCCACCTCGTAAAAGGAACAATTCTGCAACTTTCAAAGCTTTGACTTGCAAAGCACTGGGTGAATAAACTCACTAAAAGTCTTGGTCCACAAAACTACAGAGTTGAAAATACTGTCGATTTCAATCGAACTCCTATAAACGGGTGATTCTGACCTGAAATATCTTAACTGTATTTTGATATAGAATACGTTAACTGTATAGTCTAGGAAGTCAGTGATTTCGCCCCACTGAGACGATTTTAATCTTAAAACTTTGTAAACAAGCAATGATGACTATTATTTCTGAATGAATTTTTCCTGTCTTTCCCTTCCCCCTCCTCTCTTTCAAGGGATCTAAATGGATGATGAATTGAACTACAAATGGTTCGTTTACATTCCGGGCGCCTCAATTCTAAGCTGACTATGTTGTTTTCATTTTATCATAACCACTGCAATTCCAGGTCACCTGCAGATGTCAAGACCATGTCTCATAAAATCTTGTTTTCATTTTATACTGCAAATAAGAACTTTCTCACTTCATGAAAATCAATCAAGGGTACCATGTGCATGAAACGTGACTGTATATCCCACTCTTACTAGAGTGTAACAGAAGAGATACAGTATTGACAGCATGTATTGACATTCTACAGACGCTGTACTTCTAAAGCATTTGTAATTTGATTTTAGGATGTTGGCGTTATTCATAAATTTTGTCAACCCGTCACTATTAATCTTCATTCTTCAAGCTTCGTTTGTCTGCGCTAGTTCATTTTAACTCATCTTTTCTTTATCACCTTTTTATTTAGCTTTATACTACCTATTAATGGCAAGTAGTATGAACTGTATTTTATTTATTATTTTGTGACCTCATAACCATTGTTATTGATTCCTACTGGAATTTATCTTATTGTTCCAGCATAATTACCTTCTTTTGTTTAGGCAGTGATCGCTGTACATTTTTTCTTCATGTCTCACTGAATTTCGACAATCGCTCATTCGAATCTGTTTCTTCTTGACCTGTACATTCCTGCGTTGTTTCTTTCTAAGTGTGTATCAACCTTGATACAGCCTTATTGTTTGATATTACTGACACACAAAGACAGTTTAGACACCTCATCATTTGACGTTTGTATATTCCATTCACAATATTTATTTGTGATGTGCGTTTTAAACAAATCTTGTGTTTTGAATTTTGCGCGTAACTCAGACCTATGGTTTTATTAATCGAAAGTTCCACTAGAAATTATCGTTCCTGATTTCTTCAAAGAAATTTACGGTTTCCATATTTCACGCCCTCTTTTTCCCACCAAGTACATATGCTTGCTCTGTCAAGATTTAGCCATGTTATCCTGAACTTTGTAGTCACTGCCACTAGGTTGCCATATCCAGACGCAGACGTCTTTTCTTCCTGCTACTTAACTAGATAGGCGATATCACATGCCAGTCCGTCAAAGAAATCCGAATGGAAAGCGAATGGAAAGATGGGCATCCAAATTTAACATGGATGAGGTCTTATAAGAAGCAAGTGAAAGCTTCTGGATAGTCATGATGATACCTGTATTTAGTATCAGGGAGCCAACTACAGTGGAAATGTCCTAATGATGCCACATCTTTCACTATTGACATAAGGAAGGAATGATGATAAAAGTAATAGTTTCGTCTGATTAGACTTACAGGAGTGGGAGTTGTTTCGTCCTTTACAAAAAAATGGGAAACAAAGTAAGTTTGTATTATCCAATCACTTCATAGTACACACAATAAATAGACGGTGTCAACTTAAATCAAAATAGGATTAGTGTATCCTCAAGGTATATTAGGAAGTCAGATTTCTATCCATTTCACAATATATATCCATTTGTTAGACAGACAAAGTGAAATCAGCCATGAAAATTGAAATATTTAAGGCTTATCATGCTCCTTAACTGATTAGATTCAGGGGGATTTTGAACGTATATTTCTTGACTCTCGTTTTATGGCCACCTACAAGATGAATAACTTTGTCGTGAAGTGTATGACTTGGGAATTGAATGAAGCAGATTTGAAAATTACAGAAAATATGACTTTTCCTAGTGTTACAGTGAAGATCTACCGACCAGTGCTAATGTGTACACGACACTGGGGTGACTGACTGTCTTCTAACAGGTTGATAGTCGGGTACAGTTATGTAATACAGATTAGAACATTCACCGGTAATATTCTATTGTTAAGAAGAGTTTTATAAAAATTAATCCGTTAACAAATCGCTTAAAATACTGAGATTACAATTTCATCTATGATGACATCAGTGTTGTTCTGAGGAAAATGGAATCTCACAGATTGTACTGACCATTGGAATCTGGGGCAAGCGTTTCATCCAGTCTAGGAGTTATTAGTTGAATGTGTCTCCATCCTACTAAGACTGGAAAGCAGGTTTATTTTCTGGGGAATTTTCATTTATATATTGGCGGCCTGCTTAAATTTGGGCTACTGGAAAATTCTATTGATATTTCACAGATATTTTCTCCCGTTCAGTTTGATTAGGTCTGATGAAATATGACCTCTAATTACGCTTAATACTCTGGCGAGTATTCAATGTGGTTACAACTTGCTGATTTGGAAGTTTCTACTTATCGTGAGAAAAAACGTAATCGTGGGTTGGGGCGTATCGCAATGCAAGAGGCGGCTGTTTTTGGATTGTGTCCTTTCTTGAAAGTATGGATTCCTGAAACTTTTCTAATAATAGACAGAAGATCAGTAGCTCAGCGAAGACTCTCTTTCTGGCGAATTCGCTATTTGTCAAGCAGAGGTTTCACTTCACATGGTCTGCCGTCACGTGATATTTCAATTGAAGACCTCGGATGAAGAGAAAACCCCATGCAATAAACTATGGGGAAATTTTTGCACAAATTATAAAGTCTGTGCAAAATAAAGCCATTATTATTATTGAAAATGAAAATCCCTCATTTGACTTACACGTCTGGATGATTGTTTGCACTGAAAATTTTGGTAAATGTAGGGTACAATGAACATTTGTGAAACAAAACCAACGAACCAATTAACTTTAACATTTTGACTTTAAGCCTTAAGAAACTGCCGTATGGCATTCTTTTGTTTGTTACTTTGAAGGCACAGTCGAGGAAATTATCATGAAGCCATGGACATATGCCTAAGTATCAGGAATATTTCTGCTCAAAATTAACTGAAAAATGTTTAGGTTTCTTATTGTGAGTGTACTTCTCCGTGATGCTCTTCACATATGGAAGAAAGCAAACTTCTTGAGTAACAAATGCTAGTTTAATGTCTGAGTCTCATCGGGATCATTCACGGGAAGAAACTTAACAACTCTGGGCTCTGACTCGGCGACTTTCAGGACTCGGACCTCGTGAGTGGTTAGAGCGCATTCTACCAATGAACTACCAATGCGCTCACACACACATATGACAAGAGTCATTTAAAAGTTAGTAAAAGTTAGTTAGAGTATGAGAATTCACTACCCAAATGTTATCCTGTTCTTTGAGAGATCCAACGATGTTTGACGCCATCCTGAATGAGAGTGTGAATGAACTGCGTTGATTAGTTAACAAACTAATATTGATTGATTGACTGATGGGTACTGGCTGTGTTTAGAAATGTTCCCCCGTAGTTCCAAAAGCCATTCACTGACAACTGATAAGCTAAGTGTTGGTAATATTGGAATCCAATTCAAAAGTAATTTATTATATTTGTTTATGAAACGATTTCATGTTAGACAAAGTAAGCAAATATTTATTTGTGAATGCTTATTTACTAGAAAAATTGGTACTGTGATTCACGGCTTATTTGGATGTGTCTTCAGAGTACATGCGTTCTCTGAACTGAGTGGTTGAAATCACCAACCGTTCATTTTCCTGCTACAGGACATCCCTCACTCTCTTCTCTTTTCTCTACGCATAAATGTAAAATTTTGAAAATCTACTTTCGTAAGCGAGGAAATAATTCTGATTGAAATTTATAACCGGTTTATTTTTGAATTCTGCTTCACCTCCAGTTATTTGTATCAGTTTTTAACACGAATTATGGGATAAAGTTGAAATAAAACAAAGAGTCAATTCTTGACAAAGAGTGTTTAAAACCACATTCACAAACAAGGCCAACTTACTTTTCATCATTCAAGTAAAACCTAAGGTGAAAATTTAAACGAGGAGTTATAAGATTTGCCAGTTAAAACAATTTAGAATTGGTAACAGGTTTCGTTGGTGCGTCGGTGGCATAGTGGTTAGGACCCTTACCGACCACGCACATGGTCCAGGGTGCGATCCCTAGCCGACGCACTCCTTTACCTTACTAAACAAGAAATAATGCTGGTGAAGAGGAAAGGTTGGGCATGAGGCTAGCAACCCCATCCTGTAAAAATTAAACACTGCTACAGAAACTTCAAGCCACTAGCTTGAGGCCCTATGTTCCATCGGGGAATGTGAAGGAAAAGAAAAAAAGAGAACAGGCGTCGTTGATTCATTGATGGAATGTGCACCAACCACTCAAGTGAACTGAATTCGAACTCCGGCTAACGCATTTCTGAAGATAACCTAGTTCACCAACTGATAGTAGGGAAAAGATTACAGTGACGGACGTATGTTCAAAGCGGATCAAATTAATTGAAAAAAACTGTTGTCAGTGGTGATAAATGTTTTATAGTACCAGATGACAGTTACTAAATTATCGACATGATAACATTAAAACCCGTCACCGAAGATTTCAGTAAACCGGCTACTGACATCTCTATGATCACAGCCAAATGATTCCTACTTCCTCACCTGACTCACACTCGTAATCAAGGTGTGCATGGATCGACTTATTATAACGTAGAGTAGACATCTCTAACTTTCATTTAATCAGATCCTACTTCAGATAATGTTTCTCCACTGTAAAATACAGATACACTTTAACATACATGACAGACACCTCAATCAGCCAATGCTCATGACGTGATTGACCGAAAAGCTCTCGTTACCAAGTAGTGTATAACCCACCTTTAACATAATAACTTTCATCAAGTCGTTTTACAAGAACAGCTTCTACCTTACATTGTACAGTAAACACAATACCCTATAGTTAATTATCACACTGACACCTTGATGTATAGAAATAACTTGTATGCTTTATTTATTTTGCATGAATAATGGGAAAGAATACAATCCTGTTCCAACTAGAAAAAGGTTGAACACCAGACTCGCTTTTGACTAGTAAACCAGGCAACTTTGAGGTGTGAGTCAACCGGGAATCGCACCTAATCCATTCACGTGCGTGTCTGGTCAGCATTCTGCTGTTGAGATGCTAACACACATAAAAAATATTTTAAAGTCGTCACACCAGAATAAACTTATATCAGAAGTACCTGAAGATTCAGTCTTGAACATTGTGAAGCAAAATAGTGTCTATCGTATTTATTTTCTACGCACAGTTTTATAGTGATTTCTCCACTCAGGACAAAGATCAACTTGTTTTCTATCACTACGGAATGAAGTTCGATTTGCAGAAAACTACTAGTGTTACTATGGAAAGATATTCAGCTGAAATTCATCATTGACGTAGACTAAGGACTCAAGCGTTGCCACTCACCGATTAACAGTACAAAAACGTGAGATTGGTATAATTGTCTCTATTCGTGATTATGGACCAGGAATCAAAGCCTGGCATGAAGTCTACGTCTTGCTACAACGAGTCAAGTCCATTTATGGTGTGAACATTGGCAGTGATAATATGGACTCGTCATTACAATCGGTTACTTTGAGAACACCACCACTAACCCAAAGCTGAATTTGCTTTTCGGTATACTGTTGGGTACTTTTTGACTGTACACAGCTGGAAAGACGGAAAGAAAACATTAGTATACAGTTTCAATGACTCGAATGAAGAGAACACCGTTTCATGGAAGATGACGATAGAAACCTCCAAAATTTTCGGTCAACCCAAAGCGAACACGTTATGCATCATCGGTCTTCCTAAAGGGGAAGTGTTATATGCGGCTACAGACTAGCTGAAGAGTTTATCAGTCAGAACATAAAGCTTTAACTAGATAACTGACCAGTCAGAACTCAACATATTGCTAGACGTTCAGTGGAAGGTCCAGTGTTTCAGACTATAATTAGTTCATGATACTTTTTGTAGGACTATTGTAATTATGCGACTTTAATTACACTAACAATCACTCGCTCGTTTACAAATACACGTTTCAAATATTAATGCACAAATTTTGAAATTGCCAGCTGGAATCAAGGAGACGTTCAATAGGCAGTTATCAACCATTCACTAGTGTTTTCCTCATTCACGTGTGAAGATTCAGTAAGCATATAAACAGAACTGTCAGCAATGTCGTTTTCTCTTGTTGTTGCTTATGATTTGGTACTTACATTTTCGCTGTCACCCCACATCTGGAATATGAATAATATGAAACAAAAATGTTTACGGATTTATTTTCACATTGCAATTAGGAGAAAGTAAATGACAGTGAATGATTTATAAGCAGTTTCCGCAGTATCTTTCTGTCTTTGATGTGATGAAACCAAAAGACGTGACTTATCATTCCATTAACTGTTACTATTCCTGTCGTTCTAGCTCTTCTTAGTATGCGACGAAATCCATCCTGGTGCCAAATAAACCTTTGGTACATGTCTATATATTCCGTTTTGAGGAACAAATGCATCATTCTTCTCTCATTCCCTGAACTAAATGACCAGCATCGACTAAATGCGATAAAACGGAGCTAGGGATTGTTTTGTCTGTCCTCTTCCAAACCACGATGGTGAATGTTGAGTAATACGTTGGCTAAGCTGTCTAGTAGTACATCCAACATCACTGTGATTGTAGGAACAGCTGTATTGTTAAAAACTACATTTAGACGTGGCAAAACTATCTGGCTTATCCTTCAATTGAGTATCAGTCATTCATCAATTGGAGAATGACAAACATAGCTTCACTGAGTAAAATATTCTATGTCTACCCTGTGGAGTAAAATCTTACCAGTCAAGACCCGTTTAATTGAAAATTAATTAATTGAGGTTACTCCATACCGTCATAGTTTCAGGATTTTATCACTTGTTTCCATATTTTACTTTATGAAATTGCTCGGAGAGCCCATCTCTGTCAAAGAATCATGAATAGATTGAAACTCCTTTTGTGAGTCATTCTCCGTGCATATCTTTGTTGCTGTCCCCGTGCGTAAGACACTTAAAAGCATTTCTCTCATTTTCAATAAGCACTCAACTAAGGAAACCCTTAGTATCACATCTAGAAGAATAAAACACGTGGAGGACACAAATCTGATGAAAGCTAAGAAGGGAAATTAATCATAAAACAGCATAGAGATGGAAAAAGAGTGAACAGGTTTAGAGAAGAGGTTGCACTATAATCACATGGGATCTCCAAATTAAGATGAGATCAAAGAAGATACAGAAACAGAATGAAGATAACGTTTAAACGATCAGAGTTGAGATCAGGTGAAGACAGTAGTAACAACTGATTTCCAGTGAGTGAATTCTACTGACTAAGAGCTCGGTAGATACTGAGAGTCACTAGCTTTCCTGTCTACATGGAAAAGACCTCTACATTCGTATTAGATAAGCGAAATATAAATTATGTCAAATACTGAGAATGTTATCACTTTCCAAGTATTCCACGACAATAATTACCAAACAACAATTACAAGACTTACAAAGTATGACGAATGAAGCACCTACGAATTTTTGATTAAAATCAGTATCATAAATTATTCAGTCTAAAAAATATTTTGATGAATAATTTTGGCTGGATTTCATAAAAACACTTTTCCACATTTAATAAAGTAACAAAGCCCTTTCATGAGTTCATATCACATTGGAAATAGCTATTGAGAATTGGCAGTACTATGGCAGGATTTGTGTCAGCCACTCATGTTGTCAGGGTCCAACTCCTGACCAAAGTACTCCGAAAGCTTGCCTGGTTTACAAGCGTTAAACCCACCTAAAGGAAACAGTAATATCGCCACTGAATTCTTTTATTTCACCAGCAGAGAGAAGAATGAAAGGAGGAGGAAGTGAGTTGTCTTCCATTCAAATCATATTCCTGCCTGCCGACTCCTGAATAAAACTCTAATAGGAGACGATGACTTGGGAATGGGTTCCAGGGTTTAATGGAGGTAGCCTGAGAAGGAAATCAGAGTTGATGGTCAGGTGTGAAATTAGCTAAAGCAGACTGCAGATAACAGAGTGCAAAGGCCTTGTGTTGTTGAAGCCCATTTCTCCATTTAGAATCCAAGGGACTTTTATACATGTATGTACATGTATTCAATGAGGTTGTTAATTTCATTGTCTTCAAAGATTATTGGAGACTTCTCATAATGATTGCAACTAAATTATTCCCATTGGAATTAAGGCCTACACATCGTGACTGTTTGCTAAAGGTAGAGATGAATGATTTCTTCTCTTTTCCTCTCACTCCTTTTCAAAGCATATTCTTATAAAAACATTTCTCACCTACTTATATCACTTCACTGAGATGGCGGTAAGAACAAGTCAGTCAGCCAGACTTGTCTAAAACCGACAATATTGTGAGGCTTAGAAATGTTGAAGTTATTCTCAGCTGCTCTAGAGAGGCTGTCTGAACTCTCCTCCTACGCAGAATCCGTCTCAGTCTTCGTAAGCGCCTTTTTTCATTCAAGTTGTGTTGAAATAGATGATGGCTCGTTCCGCATCATTGCCGAGAGATACCTTGACAAAGCCACTAAGATCGTTGAGCAAAAACTTATTTCAGAACTTGCATAAGAAGAGGCGAAAGTTGTCAAGAGAACCCTGAATATAATGCGGCCGCTTAAGAATTTATCCTAGATCAACTCCATCCGCAAAGCTGATGATGAACATAGGTCAGCATAGTGTTCACCGAAGACCCAGTGGGGGAAGCATACAATACAGTCCAGATCTGTGCAGAGAAGGCATAAGCTGCCTTGATGACTGACAAATGTGAGGTTGTGAGTGTCCCATTTGACTATATTAAGGGAGGAATTAAAATAAATCCAAAAGATCATTCTGCTGGATAATGAGGAAGAAGTAAAGATTTCTTGGTTGTGGCAGGGTTGTTTGTGCACTGGATATGGACACTGAGCATCGTGAAATAATATACACAGATGATGTACACGTAGACACTCTGTTCCGCAATAGCATGCATGCACATGAATTTAAAATAGGCAAGCCAGTTGCCGTGGGTGGGATCCATGGTCGCATTCTCACTGAATGTGGTGCTTCTCATGGTGTGGAAAACTTCCTAAATAATCCAAAGTATTTTGACTTCACTGGTATATCTTTAGGTCTGTAACAAAAAGGAATCCCCATTCAGGGATGGGGAAATGTTGGAGATGGAGATGTCGGTCTGCATAAAATGCTACTGCAAAATGTGACTGAGAAAAGTTCCACCTATTACACAGTCAGAGTGACCACAACATCCGAGTATATTCCTCCCTGATCGTGTTATACTCATTTAGTTACTTAGTAACTGCAAAGTGACATTGAAATAAGATGATATCAAACTGTAAGTGATTCTGTGCCTGTTAAGGAGATAAAAAATGTCCAGCGAATCATTCCACTTACGCTTCATGAGAAAGTGTATAGCTGTAATTAGAAATTTAAGAATGAATACAATAATGTGACTATATTGATGTACATAGTGTACTTGGGCATTCATCTTCTAATCAGTATTACTTTGACAGATGCTCAGATTGTTATTGTGGTATTTGCTACTTTATAAGTAGTATCATAGTATAAGTATCATTGAACAAAGCTTGGAGTGGCAGTCACCTCTCTATCTCAACTTCATCGAATTTGAAAAGGCCTTTGACAGCGCCGATCGAGAGGTGATTTGGCAACTACTTCACTACTACGGAGTGCCACCGACAATAATACATCTCATCCAACAGCTGTACGACAATGCTGCATGGTCTGTAATCCACAACGGGAAACGTACGGAACCCTTCGAAGTGACGACAGGAGTAAGACAAGGCTGCCTACTATCGCCAATGATTTTCTTGATTGCAGTAGACTGGATAATGTGACAAACAGCGGGCAATGAGGAAACAGGCATAAAATGGACTCACACAAAACAAACTTGGAGGATCTGGACTTCGACGATAATATATGTCTGATTTCCCACAAACTGGAAGACATGCAAACGAAAAGCAACAAGTTAGCAGAAGAAGCATCAAAGATAGGACTTCAGGCGAACATAGATGATGATGAAAATTCCTGGGCAACACCACCAACAGCAACAACAGCAACTGACGACAATCAGCATAAATGGGAGGAATCTAAAAGAAACAACCTCCTTCACCTACCTGGGAAGCATCGTTTCAACTACAGGCGAACGAACCGATGAGGATATCAAAGCAAGAATCGGAAAAGCAAGACAAGCTTTCACTACTCTTAAGTCTGTGTGGAGGTCAACAACACTCAGCATCAAAAATAAGATCCGGATTTTCAACTCCAATGTGAAGTCAGTGCTACTCTACGGATCAGAGACTTGGCCAGGGCGTCACAAAGAGCATCTCAAACAAACTACAGACCTCTATTAACGGTTGTCTTCGCTCAATACTCAAGATCAGATGGCCGGCCAGAAAACATCAGCAACAAGGATCTCTCGGAGCGAACCAACCCGGAACCGATTGTGAAAAAATTGGCAAGAAGAAATGGAGATGGATTGGCCATACTCTGAGGAAACCATCAAGTGACATCATTAGACAAGCCATTGCTCGAGTGGAACCCGAAAGGGAAGCGGCGAGTTGGTCGTCAGTGCAAGGGTGACTTTGAGGAGGTCATGTGAAGAGGAGATGAAAACGTGTGGGCAGACTTGGAGCCAGGTGAAGACTCTAGCAGAGAACAGAACGCAATGGAGACGCACGGCTGAAGCCCTATGTTCCTCTAGGAATTAAAGGATACAATAAAAATAATAATAATAATCTACACTTAGCTATCTCACTGAAGTTGTTTATTCATTTGATTATTAACTATCTCATTAGTTACCTAATAAGTCCTAACACAGGTCCTAGTAATGTTTGTCAAAGTCCGTAAAATAAATTTTGTGAAAATAAAACATTAAATCAATGTTTAGAGGTTGCTCTTTATGAATTCCTTACTATATATAATGAATTACAGTATGTTAGTGTGTCATAAAACTTAGCATAGTATTCAAAGTTGATACTAAGTTGATATATTTTAACATGAACAAACAGCAGGCAGTTGATGAACATAATTCTCTTTTTCTAAGGTAGACGGGATCAGAAACTTGCATTATTTAAGGAACCAATGAAAATCAGACTACATTGGCCGGCGTTTTCATTCCTAGTCTAGGGATATTCGACGGTACATATTTGAGACTTAGGGTCTTAGCATTGTTAATCAGTGGCTGAATGTTACGTTTCTCGGTTTACAACTTTCATTTCGCTACTTCCTTGAGTTGCGAGTGAAAATTTACGCTATAGGCTTCAACATTGAAGTTTTCATAGCACTGGTTTCATTTTTACGAAGTAAGATGGCTGGCTACTCACCTAATAGTCCCTGCTTGCCCGGTTTACAATCACCTTGGCGAGATTTAAGTTTGCGTCGTCCAGGGGTTGAACCCGAGACCACGTGTATGGTTGACAAGTGTTCTATTGCTGACCCACTGACTCACAGGCTTCAGTACTGGCAGTACCAAAATAGGACGAAACAGCTATCCAGCTTTCAACAAATCTCTTATTGATATTGGTTTGTGATTAAGTCTGTCTTAAAACTAATCACATCACGAGTAAATGACATTGGCAAATGTTAGTCCTGGGAGATAATCATCCAGTAATGTCTTAAGTCATGATGAAAGAACTATTCAGTGTTTCTTAATTTCCAAAGATTTCCCTTTTGGTATTGTTATCGACTTGGCGAAATACTCAAGGGATATTCTATTAAGATGAATTATAATGAACTTACTATTGTCTCATCGCATCACGACTAAAAACAAAATGTGGTCATTGAAATTTAGTGAGCTATGTTCAGTAGATATAAATTGTTACAATGTACATCGTTGATGCTGATTAAGAATTCAGATCAGATCATAAGATGATTAGCAGGCCAAATTATTGTGTAGCTCCATTTTTGATATTTGAATATCTCAGAACAGTCAGCTATTTTATTTAACCAGTGAAGAGGTTATTTTTTATGGCACCAGAAAGTCAATTGAAAGCATAGAAAAAATTACTCTTGAAGGAGACAATTTACAAACTGAAGCATGTGTACAGATTTAGGAAACAGCTATCCAGTGCTCCCTGGCTTTCAAAGATATTTGTAACTGAATACAATCATTGATTAAACTTGAAACCAGTCAAATCTGCACAGAATAACTCTTCAAAAAACTCACCATTTAGAAGTAACGTGAAACCTTGAAATATTCAGAATAAAAAGTGGTTGTTTTAGGTCAAATAAAAACACTGTTGGTATAAAAAGGAAAAATTACCACATCAAAACATTTCTTGCATGGGATTCAATTTAATTAAAAGTTTCCATGTTGATTGTGTAATAAAATTCAATCATAAACCATCAGAACTTACATGTACGCTATGTCTTTAAGCCTAAATATTTACCAGAAAATAATGTGGGTTTACACTTTTACATCTCGTGTTATTTCAGTTGAAATATGTCTTGCGTCCAACACCTCCTTGCATATTATCAAATATTTTCATTTCATTTAAGACTGTAGGTTTTTCTGGATATTTCTCTAATTCCTTGCTCAAATTATTTATCTCAAAGCTTTATTCATCAACCTAATCCCCACAATGAAGTGAATTGAAAACCACGTCAACGAAAAGTTGATTGGATCAGATTTCGCAGGTAGTCGGATCATGCGTAAATGCCAAAAGTGGTCTAAGACAGAGAAGATGAAGGTTAAAAAGGAAAACTGGACAGCTCTCCTCAAACGACTTTATTTAGAGCAAATGATTTTCATGTAAAAATGTTAAGTTTCGAAATGAAACAACATTAATCTAAGAATCATTGAGGTTCATGAAGCACAGGGTAGAAAACTAATCCTTGTTCAAGGTTAAGTAACAACCCCACTTCTCTCCACCACTCACCGAAACCAGAATCTTCAAGATTCCATGTAACCACGTTAACCAGTAATTAATTTCATAGAAAACCGTGCAACCAAGTATGTAAGATTTTAGGTTTTCATATAAGTTAACCAAAATATTCATTATTTACTAAGATTTTAAATGAGCTACGTAGTTCAATTGACAAAAGCCGAAAAGGGAGAGAAATTGGACATTGAATTTATTCCCTTTAAAAAACACATCTGATGCTTTAAATATACACCAGTAACATTATTTTACCGTTCACTTACACATCTTTAAGGAATCGCCGCCTATAATGATAAAATTTGTATAGACGTTAGTCTACTCAGAGTGGTGAATAGGGTTTACATCGCATTGATCACTACACCATGTCTGTAGGCGTGAGAATAATATAATACTCACCGATCGTGCATATGGTCCGTAGTTTGATCCCTGGCCAACGCATTCCTGGACCCTACCTAGCCGACAGTAAGCCTAGTAAAGTGGGCTGAAGCCTGAAGCCCTGTATTCCACTCGGAACGAGAAAGAATACAAAAATAGAAATAAAAAACAAAGCTGTGTTCTCTGAGCTGGATGGTTTTAGTTGCGAAGCCTTTATTGTCTTTCTAGACGACATATCTTCAGAGGAGACTTCCATGAAATAAGCCTATAGAATTCTCCACGGGTATGTCATCCAACTCTTCCAGTACACGTGAAAGTGATTGGTTGTTTCTGAAGAAGCTGTCATCAATAGACACATTGACACAGGTACGACTTACCAATCAGTAAAGAGTAACGTGAACAAAATGTCCATTCTCAGATCATCAAAATAATCCCTACCTACACAAGTGAACTAAAGGATGAGAAAACCTGCTGAAGTAACCAATCATTTCCAACATCACCTAGAGAGACCGCTAGTAAACTCGTGGAGAAATATAAAGTGTCACTTCATATTGATGTCTGCACTGAAGATGTTGTTTAGAAGAACAATCAAAGTTTCACAACTAAACCATCCACGTCAGACAACACAACCTTGTATGAATTGCAAATCAGACACAAGATGACCAGTTTTACTATTAGAAATGATCTGCATTCAAAATCAACTATAGACACCGAAGTTGAGAATAAGTGAAGTGTAGCCTTTTTGTCTACGGACTCATCAGTACAGATGAGTGCTAATAATTAAACTATCAAGTATACATAAATCAGTGAAGTGAAGGCGGTCAAAGATACTCTTAGTGTCTTTCAAATTACCCTGTACTTATTATATTCCATTGTGCTTCTATCAGTGTGTCTTTCGTAAACAACAATACAATATGCCGCTGTAGTTCAGGAAGTAGAATGTTGCTTAAAAACGTACTGAATGTATGTATATATGTGTATACACGTGCATGCCATTCGTCTGTCTGGCAAAATTTGTGTGTTATGTCCAACAGTTTGCTCCCTCATACGTTAAGTTTATAGAAATTGGCCGCTGAAAGCAGTAGGAGTCAAAAGTTGACTCCATTCAGTTGCATGTGTTGGGTGGAGCATTATCGTCACCCATAAGGAAAGAAAGCTAATCAATGAGGTTGTGAAGCTGCACCGATTCAAGTCATTTTAGCATGTGCTATGAATGCTGAACCATTACGTTTCTCTGTGAAAAATGCTAGCCACGGTACAATTACTTTAGAAAGGTGTTATTGATGCTTTTATGAAAGCGAGGCTATAATCTGTAAGATCTCTGCTTTTTGACTTTAATCACAAAAGATATGTAGACTTCCTAGTCGGGTCTATCAGGATATTAAGAGCCGGTGACTATAAGATTATTCGTGACATGGCTTAAGATCATTCGCAGTGGCTCGAATGCGTTCACTCCTTTTTTCAACCAGTTTCTCAAAACCCTAACCGAATTTCATATAATTATGCTCGACGTCTTTCTCCTCCGTCTTTGTCCACTGCAGTTGGAATACAATCGTGATGAAATGAAAGAACCCAACTGCACCTAATACCTTGGCACGCTTATTCAAATCAAGGCAGTGAAAGCAGACAGAGAACACTATAATGATACAAAAGGTGTGCTAAAGGCAATATGAGAATTCCTGTGAGAACATCAGGTTGGTTTAATGTTAGGTTAGTGGCAGATCGGGGTAGCGTTGACTCAGGGATAGGTTAAGTTCAGTCTCGGGAAAGATTAGGATTATGGATGGGCTATGGACTCAGATCGGCCTATCAGAGCAGTTGATCGTTTCAGAGTCATTGGTGCATTCGCATCTATTAGGTGTTTATTCTCCGATTCAGCCACGGCTCTTTTCTCCACTTTTATGTCTGCTTCTCTAAAGTGCAACAGTTAAAGACTAGATGTTTTAATTTACTTCAAAGTGAAAGTTCACAGCAAACATTTTTCATATGAAGAATATTATCTGTTACACTTTTAGGATGTTGGTTTAAACTGTACACTTACTCAGGCCTGTAAATGTTTAACAGAATCAATCAACACAATGAGGGATTGTACGACAGAAGACAAGTAACTCCACCATGAGAATCAACTCCTAACAAACTGATCAATATCTCTTCAGGGTATCAATAATAGATAAAATAAGATCGATATATGCTGAACAGTATTATTCATGAAGATCAGGTCCCTTGTACATTGCATAACATCTCAGCTGTAATTAATTACACAGACAGAAACCTGAAAGAGAAAGAGAGTGCACCACAATGTTGTTCCGAAGATAGATTACATGAAGAGTCAGACTTCTTTAGATGGCAGTTATTCAGTTAAACTTGAAAAGAGATGATACATCACAACGAATAATCGAGATACTGGGCGTTTCTCTCAATACAATTTACATAGCAGCTAAATTCGTTGCTGTTTACAATCGTAGTCATTTTCTTTATCAATCGAAATTCGACAGCTGCCCATCAGGAGTCACCTCAAACGGTTTTCAAATTTAAGTGTACATTCCAGAGCAAGTGAGGTGGAAGGACAGAAAGGTGGAAAACCACGTTTACTAGCAATACTAACGGAAATCCAATCGAATCCGGATACAAAGTCTGTATTCGGACTGCATTTACCAAGATCAATCAGCAGAGAAATCCAGCTTAACTTTGTTTTGTTGAATCTACTTCTATCAAACCAATTAAACAGCCTCTAAAAGAAACCATATTATCCCAAGTATTACGTAATCACATATTCTCTTTTCTACTGCCATAATTTTCTTGACCTACTTAACTGATTACAACTCATTTCGAAATGCTTTCTTGCATTACCACATGATCATTCCCTTGGGTTTCGAGTGCACAAAGGGCTTTAGTAGGACATCTCCATTTAATCCTGTTTCCTGCATTCTTCTTCAGCTTGCTCCACGATTGCTCATAAGCTCGCATCACCTGTTACACGATCTCCTCCATGTTGTAATCGGACGCCTTACTTACTGCTTCCTATTTGAATTCCTATCCACTCTCAGACCTAAGGTGCTCAATAGAATAAAAATGTGTATGTTCACTAACTTGTTAATCCTGTGTCTGAAGAGAAGCCTCTAGATGGAGTGTGCACACTTTATACTAGAAATTGTCACTTCTTCTAACGAAGGCACCTGAAACTTCTGTTAAAGAATCCAAGTCATTCTTGGACCCGGTCTTCTGGATAGTTCGAAATTTTCGCGTATCACATGCTTCTTTGTCATGTGACTGGGATGTTTTGCTTTTAATTTAATTTACTTTTTAAAATGACAATGAATAGCATCGTTGAGTTTATTCACTTACCCGCCATCACTAAGTAGAAACAGAGAAGAAACAAGATATTGAGTCTGTGTGTATGTTGAACGGACTAACAACGATGCTAGTCGAAGCAGTACAGTACCTTACTATGTTTCACGTAATGACATCAGTAATATTTATTATTTAGATGTCTGACAGTAAATTATCAACTGGAAAAATTCTTATAAGGTTTTTATTTGGACGTCTTCAGAGTGCTTGGTAGTTTGTGCAAGCTGTCGTAAATGTTGCTACATAGCCATATCTGGGTCTCAGATTTCACAGTGTAACACATAAATTGCATCTTCATGATTTCATGCCACTATTGCATTAAGCAGGCTTCGTTTTCACTTGTGTTCCATTGGTTCTCTTCCATGGGTATCCCTTATCACTTAAATAAATTTTTACTAACCCCTTGTACAGCTGCTTTCAAATTTTCATGTTTCCTTGAAGTAAAAAAGCATCTTGACATGGCATATTACAAATTTCGTTTTATAATTCACAACAGTAGTCAGATATGAAACTTTCAATCGAATAAATCAAAGTTTGAGTTTCGCGTGAAATTCAGAACACAGGATTTGTGTAAAGTATGGTACTATACTGCATATAATAGGTGTAATGAACATACAATTATTACTACTATTATTTCCTTGGTTTCCGAGTGAAATGTTGTGCTTCAACAGCATATCTACACCTTTTTCTGTTCTCTGAAGTCCTTCATAGCTGATTCTAGAATTGCCCATAGACTCTCATCCCTATAACACACGATTCGCACCATGTCGCTTTCGGAATCCCCACACTTTGCTTACAATTCAGGTTCACTCAATGTCCAGGAACGCGATGTCAGTCAACAGTCATCTCGGGTTGCGTCCGATTCATCCTATTTTCCTTAGGGATATTTGTTGAACAATAGGTTTTTCAATTGGTTTGTTTACAGAGTTTCATTTTGCTAATTTCTTCTGGAAAACTGGCTATTTGATCTTCAATATGGCGCCAGCGAAGGCAGTTATCGATACGTTTCGTAAGTTTCTCAACCATGTAGAAGAACTGACTGATTTAACATCAGTGTTAAAACCAAAATCTTCTCCTCTATGCTGAGTGCCGGAGACTTCCACACTGAATGAATAATAAACGTCTGTCTTGCCTCCCCGGTTCTGGTTTTGACATCCTTATTGTTGCTATCACCTGTGGTTGAAACAATACTTTATTGATAAGTGAAGGGAGTGACCTCTTCCAAATTTCTCGCGTTGATGGTGATTGGTGCTGGTTGTGGCTGCTGTTGGTTGGTTATCTCAATCACCTCAGTTTTCTCCATGAATACACAATACAAACACAAAATTAGGAGTCGTCTAGGTTGAATACATTGGTTAGCATGTTAATAAGGTGTTAGAGAGTTTCACAGCAAAGCCGCATCAGAAGTTTGAAGAAGATCACCTTTTTCGCCTATATAGGTAGCATCGTTTCAACGGCAGCTTGTGGCAGCACGAATGAAGATGTCAAAGCCGTCCATCCATAATACGACAGGCATTAATTAATCTGAAAATAGTGTGAAGATCAACAACACTCAACACAAGAGTCGAGGTCTGAATTTCCAATACCAGTGTCAGTCAGTTCAATTCATCTGAACGATTCATAAGACTTGGTGTTACACGAAACCCATTAGCAACCGGCAGCAGACTTTCACCTATAGCCGACTTCACTCCACAGGAATGACAAGCAGCAAGAAACTCTGGCAACGAAACGACTAAGAACCTGCTGCTCAACAAATATTCAGAAGCAAAAGCAGGTGCAGTGAACTCCCACTGCAATGTTCACTAAGTGGTGATATCGCACGCCAGGCCCTCTAATAGGGAATAACAAGTTGGACGTGGGTTACAGGTTGACATCGAAGAAACTATGTGAGAATGAAACAAAAGCGCCTGTTGGCAATCGTGGAGTTGGCTGGAGCAGACTAGAGAAAATAGAGTGAAAACTGCAGTTTGCTGTTGAAGCCACATGTTCCACCCTGTCGTGTATTTATGCTGTTCAACTGATTAGTATTTAATTTCTGACTAATCTAAATAATAAGCTAAAATCACCTGAGGAAGTAATCACCACTTTGTAAATCGTCTATTTATAATCATCAACTCAATATTAGTGAGAGAAGAATAGAAGTTAAGTCACTAATGTAAATCGATAAAAATAACAACTTACTATCCGACAACAATTGGTAATCTGGTAAGAAAAATTGAAAACATTTCATAACTTACTGTGTGTATGTGTGAAGTATAATAAAGTTGATCTCATCAAGATGGACAACGATTTTTAATATTACAAATGCCTAAGACTCCATTAGGAGCAAATTCATTTGTAATGGGAAAAAGTCTTGCACATGGCATAACTGATCACCGATTATTTGACTAATACGCCTTGGATACACGCCGATGCATTCTTCTATTGAACTCCGATGTGTACTACCTGTGAAGAGACGTGAGTGGTATGTAGGATGATTTATTCGAAGGGTTAGATTATGGCGTTTCTGGATATTAGGATTAATTTCAGTAATTAGATTTCCTCTTGACCAATGCGGTCCACCGTATCAAGGTGAATTGGGTGTTCATGGAAGCCATTTGTAAGGGTTGCGCTATAACACACATTGACAAAAATTAGAATTCACGACTGTTTGAGCTCCACCTCAAGTAGCTGAATAGTCAACCGGCCTGATCTGTTAACATGAAAGTCCCGCATTCAATACCTATTGGGATAGTAGATGCTCTCCGATGGACAGTCCCAAACTTGAACGAAACAGATGTCTAGTGCTGCCTGGTTTTAAACCGTCTCTAACTGATGAGGCTTCATGATGGAATCTAACAATTGGAAATTTTCTACAAGGCAATGATAATCTGCATGCGGTCAGTAATAAAGTTGATGGAGCCAAAATGATAAAATAGGGCGGAAACTTTGAGAATAATTTGATGGGCGAAAGATACAAGCAACATATAATAATAGTAATTATTATTACAATAACTATTCGCTGAATGTAATTTCTGCTCTCACAAGTCCTTTTCAGCTTAGGAGTTTGAAGTTCAGTCATTTTGACATTCTGACCAACTGATATCAGTTTCATTGCAAACTACTGTACAGCTGTCAGACGCGGAATTGTTGATGGCTGTATATTAGAGTATCATCTTCCTACCGCTGATCAACGAGGTCCTTACATGTTGAAATTCAACTGTATGGATTCAACACAACGAATGTCTTAATTCGAAAACCTGGTGCTACTGTGAATTGTTCAAAGATTACAAAACGTAGGAGTTGTCATGGGAAAAATTCAGTCATTTATGCGCGCATAGCACCATAAATTCACAGGGTGGAATGTAAGGGAAATGCGGTCACTAACTGCATATATATGTATATAATATATGCAGAAGGGCCCCAGTATCCTAATCGTGTGCAGGCTCGTTTTGTAACTAGAAGGTCCTGAGTCTGAATACCATGAGGTACGAACGGTTAGATTGTCCCAAACACATGCCCAATACTTCTTGATTTAGGTAAGTGAGTGGATCGGTGGTTAAATGCTCGCTAACCACGCACTTGGTCTGGGGTTAGATTCCGGGTCAACGGAAACCTAAGCCTCTCTTAGAAGGCCTTCAGCCAGGAAAAGAGAGGAATTCGGACTTGAGGATAACAACACAACTCCGTAACAAACAAACACCACCGCTACTCAAAATTCAAACCACTTGCAGCAAAAAGGAGTAAAACAAGCAATATTAAAATATGAAGTGGACGAATCCAGTGTAGAACCATCGTAGTTTATACAAAGTGCGGCCATGCAACAACTGATAGGTTTTTCTAGCTGAGACAACCAGTGACAAAATAACTCACTTGGAATAATCCTCACTGCTAAAATAAATAAAATCAGGTGAATTTTTTGAAAATTATAAAAAATATTGTGAGAGTAAGAACTCTTCATAAAATACCCTTTTCAAGATAAATAAGTTAATTAGAGTGTGAGTTTTTGAAAATTTACTGATTAATCTTCCAAATTGTTTTCTACTAAGTGCCCTTCATTCATCACGTCAAAATTCGAAATTGCTGAGTTATAAAAATGTTGGAAATCTGTTGGGAAATATAACCAGTGTGTGGTACTTTAATTATTCTATAACTATCCGCCGGTGTTTAAAGTGGAATATTGGGGTACATCAAAATAGAGTCATTTCAATCCGCTCTCTGCAGTCTCCTTTACTTAGCTGTATCACCGCCCATACACTTTCACCCCCTCCAAACATGATCTCTCCCATGTCACTCTATGATGCCCGAATAGTCGTTTCCAATCCAGGTTCAACTCAAGAGCCTGGCATGTGACGTCAATCAACTGTCGTCTCAGCGTATTCTAACATCTTTCCATTTACTTCTGAAAATTTGTTGGACTACATTGGTTATTTTATCGCCATAGCTTCCCCTGTCTGCTCATCCATGATGGATTAAAAGTTACGGTAATTCTGTTGTGCGATTTGTGGAAAATGGATTTATTTTAAGAGGCAGTAAAGCTTCCATGTGAAAACTTTGATGTGCGAAGTTGAATTCTCACAGCTGTGAGGCATGAGCCTTACTGGAAAGTTCTAAATTACAAAGGAGTAGCGTTTTCAGTCATCCCGCTTATTTTCCAGTTGTCTAGCTCGTATACACTGGTGGGTATGTTTACCATACAAAATTATTAGTTTTGGAATTTGTTGAAGATTTTTCGGCAATTCTTCATTGGTCATCCATGAACACCATTAGTCGCCTGTTTCATTTTACTACACTATACTATACTACACTTGTAGGCAAGCCTTTTCCAAATGAACTCATCTGATTTCCATATCAGGTGATAATGCTTAATAAACATGGTAACACCTTGAAAGTAAAGTACACTTTCTATCGAATTTCTAAAAGAAATACTGATATTTGTTGAGTTGAGGGGGGTCTACTTTGAGAAAGACAAAAGCTACCGAAAACAAAACGTATTTCACTGCGACTGTATAGCTACTCAGCTGTTCTCATCTTCCTCCAATAATGAATTCCGTTTGGTTCACCTTTTAGTAGGATGACATTCTAGACAAAAATTGCATAGCGACGATGCAAATGACCAATAGGCCGGAGCCTTTTAAAGTGAAATAATACTGAGATAAGATTGACAAGTGAGTCATGTAGTGAAGTTTAACTCATCACCCAGAGTTTCTTACTGTACTGCGACTTGAATTGTAACAGTCAATTCGTTCATTACACCCATACAATGAACTAATCTGCCAACCTTACACCTTTCAGTCAACAAGTATATGTACCTTCGTCATCATTAACATGTGTCCGTGGTTATCGTCTGCCCTCAATGCTGAAGATATAGCCAACCAGAAAGCATAAACAACAAGGGATTCTGACTGCAAACCAACCAAAATCGTTCTTCATATATGCAGAATCATATAAAGATTCATTTCATTTATCCTAACAAAGGAGCAGCCGTGTGACAGTAGTTACTAATTTATGTCAAGTCAAAGAGTCGAAATGTGAGCTGGTAGACCGGCCGGATAGTAATTCAGAGGCTGACAGTTCGAATCTTGCCCTTATATAGTGTTATATTTTGTCACCTACACAAGAAGCTGACAGGAATTGAATGGTCACAGACATTCTGTTTATAGCATAATCAGATAAAAACAAACTGAGTAGCTTATTTTAGATGCAACGCTAACGTAGATATAAGTCACCAGGACCTGATCCAGACACACGAATATTTAAATAATTCAGTTTAAATCTGGAAGAAGAAGATATACGTTTGCTTGAGACTGATGTTAGGTCATTCTAGCTAGTACTGAGTTGTGCAGACTTGTGTCAGCCAAAGCCTCCTACCGGCTGGCCTTCAATATGAAAGTCATCATTACACTGGACGGTGCTTTCATTATATCATACACACCAGATCACTTGACTTAATTCAGTACTTACATCCTTAAGAGTTATGAATTCTTGCTGATTTGGTCAAACATGACAGTTATAAACAAGGCCAAAGTTAGAAATGGTGTCACTCTACACCGAAGAATTCTCCGTCACAGGGACTCAGAATGAGTGTGATATATTATTGCAAGGAATACACTATTCAATTTATACATGAAAATATTTATGTATATAAAAATAAAATTTGAATGATTCAATGTCTTACTCTGCTTTACCTGCGAAAATTAGAGATAACAAAATGGAATGACTTACAGGATATGAAAATTTGTTAGTGTTAATTGAAACAGCTCATTCTCACTGACTGACTGACTAACTGGCTACAGGATGAGTGTGCTTAAGCTGTAGTGACAAGTCGTAACTCGTGCGGTGCACCAAGTGTGATGTGAGGAGAAATACACTTCAGTGACACTGGCTGGTGATCGTGGTGTATGATAACCAGAAATTACAGACGTTACGATTCACGACCTAATCAGTGGATTCGGTCACTTACTATGGAGATTCCATCCTGGGTAAGGTGAAGGGTGCCATAAAATCCCAAATTACAGCGAAAAATCTGTCCAGTACTACTTGATTTAAAATGGTTCTCTAGATGAATTTAGTTCTTGATCAGAAGAGAAAGAATGTTCTTTAGGAAATTCTGTGTTTCATGTCAAGCATTCAGCAGGTGTCTATCTAATTATTCAGTGCTCACATATACTTCAAGTGGCCGAAATGGCTTCTGTTTAGGTTTGTTCTCAAGATGGCAGGACAAGTTTCCAAGAGAGAAGTTGTGCTAGTTACACTTTTCTCTGATAACCTAATTTATAATGAGAGCATCAATGTTTAAGAAGTTTGACAATAAATCAAAAGACATCGATTAGTGCAAAGTAATCAAAGTTTGTTTATGTATTTGTTAGTGGCAATCACTGGAATGTAGTACACCCATTTCCTTCGATTTCAGTGGTATGTCACTTAACGGTTTCCACAGGGAAGTTAAAACATTAATGCCAAAGTGTTACTGAATTACTATTGGAATGAGTAATTATTATGACAGTCGCATTTAGAACTTTCTTCTTGTAAATATATGGAAATGTGTAATAATGAATACACCGTTTTCCATTTAAATTCACCTCTCAGGAGATCTTGAAGGTTGAACTTCGCCTTGTCTCATCACCTTTCAACTAATTCACTTACTATTCCTATCTGTTTCATCAAAATGACATTTGCCAGTTTGCCTTCTTTTTGTTTTTTAAGAGAAGCAGATCATGAAACTCTGTATTTTGTGATATGATGCTGTACGCTTTTGGCTTTTTAAATAAACTGGAATAATTATTGACACCCTGAACAAACTGAGAAGGAGAGTTTCATAAGTTCTGTATAAAATGTACATACTAAAGTGGAATTTCGTTGTTCAGTTGTAGACTCCTCACCAGCGACGTATGCTGTCCACGTTTGCCACCTGACCAACACCTCACTTAACCGGAAATAAGCCAGATAAGACTAGATGGGTTATGAGGATGAAATTTATGTGGTATATGTTGTGCATGGAGATGACGAGTTCGGAGTGTTTATCTCAGTGGACTTTATCAATTCGAGTACAGTGACAACGATCTGATTTCAAAAAGGGAGAAATAAACAAAATATTTGGATACAAGACATAGTGAAATTCTAGATATGGACTCATCCGTATAAGTGTGTCTAAATTGCATGGGTGTCATTGAAGTTGGTCTCCAAGGTAGCATTGTCTGACTTTGAAAAACAAGTCATCTTGGAACTCTTCTCTCCGACCGATCACAAGTTTTCCACTTCAGGTAAACAAATTCTTTTGTGCATAAACGATTTCACTTGTGTGTAGGTCACCATTTCAGTCTTATTGGAATAACATGAAATGCTAAACCCACGGAACTTTAATTTATCCAACAAAAAATGACAAAAATATGAGACTACAAAATGCTGAAAACAAAACCACATCAATGTCATACTTACTTTCAGTCAAGTAAACTGAAATGCAGACGACTATGAAGATCACGAGAGACTTCATGTTGATTGATGACTCTGAAAGTGTGTTTATGAATACCCGATTGAAATAAATGTCACTTGCATTTATATACCTTTTCATGGTGAAATACGTACACATGATGTGCAACTTACAGCTTAACTAAAAGAAAATCTTATATTTGATTGGCTGTTTGGATATTTGTTTATTTCATAGTGCTCCACGTGGCGTATTATATTGAAGGCATACAATGACATGTTGTGTAGTAGCCAATAATGACTTGACATACAATGTGTGATTGCATTTGACTAGCTAATGCAGTAAGATTGTTACCATTGGTGCAGGTTTTGAATGTTTGCTGTGGACTGTCTTGGACAAATCTTGCCGTTGAAGTAAACACCGGTGTTAATGAAAGATTATTCTCTTCTTAGAGGTTAATTTTAGCATTTTCGGCATGTTCAATCTGTATCGCTTGTTTTAATTTTGAAGGGCAAGTGTTTCACAGTACAGTTTATTAGTTAGTCTTAAAACCTTGTAAGATGAGTATTATGGTGGTGTAGATCTGCTGCCTAGAAAGAGACATTTTGATCCTGAATATGCAATCGACATAATCCTACTTTTCAATAACATACAGGGTATCGAAATTACAAATAATCGCTTGGTTGGTGATCAATACCTGTAAGTGTGCTATCTACTTGGCTCCTTCTAAATGCAAAAATTTGTTGCGAGTTAGTGGGTTAAATTATCAAAATATCAGTCAGATTAGTAAAATCAACGTATATTTTTATTTTACGATGTTTAAAAAACGATATCATTCCGAAATAGCATGTGGAAAGAGTTCCTGAAAAAGTCTCATCGATCTATGAAAGCATCCATTGTAGCGTCTCACGTGTTCCTTCAGGATGGGATACGCAAATGTACATTAGCAGTGCAACATTATCAATATCGAACTAATAATATTGATGATTGTCTCAGTATTCTTATATCCAAAGATTATCTAACTACCATTACCTAATTATTCGAATATTCAAGGTCCGCTCATTTCAGTGCTAGTTAGCAAAGACAAATTCGAAAATTTGAAAAACACACAAATCCGAAAGCAGTATACTTCAGGGCAAATAAATCAAATGTAAGGACAAACACAAGAACAGTATGCAGCTTATTAGATACACAACTCAGTTTGCATGAAATGGCATTACTTGATAGAAAAAGCCATACAAATAGCTCCCAACATGGAACCTGTAATAACCCTTTACATGAGGATGAAGCTAATGAATTGCGTCAGAATGTTGGATGCATCCTGTTGATTCAAAAGTAGGTTATCCCAAATTTGTCGTATAACGAACGTCATGCATTACAAATATTAAGATGAGACTAATGTATTTTCATAACTACAGCTAACACAGGAAATATCAATGTGATTCTCAGTAAGGATGAATATGACGAGAAAGCTGTAGAACATATTAAAGCAGATCCACATGCACTAGTACCAATAAAAAAATGTCTAGTACTATGAACAGAGCGAAAGCACAAGCATATAATCCAGTTAGAGAACTAAACCCAAAACTAACGAATTCAATTTGGTTTCCAGTAGCTCCCAAAACAAAATTCAGGCGTGAGATTTCATGGAAGGCCGAAAATCCATTAAAAAGACGTTCATTTCAGACCAATAATTGATTTCTCTAGTTCATTACCATACACCATATCAAAACACATATCAAGCATACTGAAATCACTTCAATACAGTATTACTTCAAACATAGAAAATTTTGAGGAGTTGAAAATAAGACTGATGGACACAACCATCGAAGTAGACGAAATTAGGGGAAGTTAGTATGTGTCAAGAAATTAGCGATATGTTCAGGTTTCAACACAGTAGTTTTTGTGTCACACAAAAATCTGAATCATAACATTAGAGTAGGAATACACCATCTAACAGCTTTGTGTTACAAACTATCTACATATATGTCTGATAATATTGCGGATAATGTTGAGCCCATTGTCACCCGATTTGTTTGTTTGCATATTTCAATTTCAGATTTGAATACAGTGTAGACTAAGCATGACTGGACACCTGGTATCATTTCACCAAGCCACATCTCAATACCATCTGTGACTTCAGGATAGAGATCTAGTTCATTGTTAGCTGCCTCCAGAATTGCTCTAATTAGGATGTTAGTGAACAAACTGGTCTCCTCAAAGCTAGTCATTTCTCCATCCGTTTCTGTTTGAATTTTCCCTATCTTTTATTTCACTACAAATAGGAATGGGTTGGCACGGAATCTGACGAACCTTTAATGAGACATAACACAAATGCTAAATATTTAGATAAGTGATATATCGGGATGCAACTGAAGTTGAATATTCGTCTAATACGATATCCCGCTTCATGAATACTAATTGGACTGCTAAACGTGCGTGTTGGTTCAAACAGTTTCCACTCACCAATAGAAAACTGAATCAGTTCGCTTACATCTAATTCAACTGCCTACTTCAAGCAGCGGTGTAATGAATCTACGCATCATAGCCCACCCACTTCATTGGAATATTGAGTTGAACTATGTCTGAAAATGTATGTCGTTTCAGATGAAATTGATGAAGTTGTCAAGATTACTGAGAAGCCGTCAACAAAAAACGACACTATGCCATGCATTAGATTAATTCTGGCATCTTCAATCATTTTCGTCATCATGAGGCAGTCATATGGACACAGATCACTCTCTTCAAAATGTAATCAACAATCACCTGAATCAGATCAAATCAAAACACAGAAGAGAAGAGAAGAGAGGCGATTGACAAATATTTTCTTTGAAGTTGTCTTAAGTGGTTGATT
This sequence comes from Trichobilharzia szidati, assembly GCA_944472155.2. Taxonomy (NCBI): domain Eukaryota; kingdom Metazoa; phylum Platyhelminthes; class Trematoda; order Strigeidida; family Schistosomatidae; genus Trichobilharzia; species Trichobilharzia szidati. Next base: position 118,020,548 of record OX235274.1, on the reverse strand, counting down.
GACAGCGAGCGATACAGAGTGGGCGTCAATGACAGCTTTGCACGTTTTGCTTAATCAACTGATTGTTTCACTGTGAAAGTGTTTTCACCATGTGATAGATAACACGTCGCTACCACCGACAGGAATTTCTCATCTTTTCTGATTTGTGTTCTTCTCCTTTTTGTAACAAAGTTATAAACATTCCACTCACCGCAGTGAAATTCACCATGCATAAATCTCATGATCACTCTGTTTGTGTGTGATCAACAAAATATCTGTGGTGTTTAAATGACAATCAGTGTTGTGAGGATGAGAAGTAGACAGAAAGAGAGAGAGAGAGAAATAGATGCACTTTATAACGTTACTATAATTCTGCTTGGCTGGAAATCACACGACACGTGATAAATTTTCAATTTCATAATTTTAACACTGACACTTACCTAACTCAACGCCACAAACATGTTGTGTGTCAAGCCGTTTTCACTTGTACTATAATTGTGGAAACGACCTATGAGATAGTAACCATTAGTGAACACAATGCAATGACTTCAAAGAAAGGAATGGCACGATTTACTTGCAAGTCTATGTGTTACTCTCAGAGGATGTGAGGTTTCATTGACTTTAGTAACGAAAAAGGATTTCAAAGACACTTTGGCGTGACTTATTCGATGAACTTTCTTACGAGTGAAATTAAACAGTGTGCTCCTAGAATTTCACAGTGAACAATATGTTCTTAGACTACTCAAATACATTAGAATGAATTTATCGAAATTCCAGTTTTCTCCTAATGCTATGTCTTAGGTGACTTTGTAACGTCTGACTGTATATGACGTGTTGTGACTTTCTGCTTCGACGTTTACTGTTCTGCTGAAACGCTGTTTACAAGATTTGACAAGATCTCTTCTCCACAACATAGAAGGCTTTGACGAGAAAACCAGAACTTTTATTAGGTGGAAACGCTTGCAACATCTGAAAACTATTTAGTCTACTTACAAGTAAACTTCAGTTAATGTGTGTTCTGATGTCAACGCAGCTAAATCGACGTTTCCTTAGTCAACAAGCTGATATGGTTGTTTCTGATGCATCTAGTCACATAAATGAATATTCTTCAGTTGGTTTTCATGAAAAGGATGTATTGAGGTGTCTCAGGTGGTTTATATCCATCACACAGCCTAGGTGCCAATGGAATACCAAGCTTTTCACTTGGAAAGAAGAGTGATGATATTTTGTGTCATCCTCCTACATAAATCTGTAATGCATCACTTCAAAAGGGATATAGTACCAGTTACTGATGACTTGGCAATTACTACACCAGTTATTACTGCCTTAAATTGTTCTGACGTGAATAGTTTCCTCTTCATATTGTTGCTTTAGTTTATCTGCTTGATAATAAGTCGCACGACTTGTAGTTCCACGGTGATCAGCGTTACATAGAGAAGACACAACGAGCGAGAGAACATGTATTCACAGGCATGTCAGCTAGTGCATATTAATAATGGACGTGATTTAGAAAACGGTAGAATCAATGAACAGATTAAATATCGATCCTGTATCACCTAGCAGTCGTTATTCGAGAAAGATATAATCAAGTGATAGACTAAATATGCATCCCTGTATCATTCCCAGTTGAGGTTAATCAATGGTCTTACTCAGATTGGCTTAAACTGAATCCCTGTAAATGTCAGACTGGTTGATTATAGTGTCACACGTGAACAAGACTTGTGTGGACTGGTTCATTCCCATGATTCTTGTAATATCGACGGCGCTGTGATGAGAAATTAACTGAATATTGCCTATCTTCGTATCAGTTTCTCTTCAAATCTTTGTTGGTCGTCTCATATCTTTTTGATTTCTAAGAAAATCTTTCATCTGATGTAGGGCGTAAGAAAGCTCAGACTGTGTCTAGTGTAACTCAATCAATTCTCGCTCAATTCCACCCATCGTTCTGTATTCTTCCCGGAACTTTTCAAGAAAGACTATGTAATATTAAGTAGGAATTTGAAGGCTGTAAACAGGGTTAGTGGTGTGCCTTTCACTGAACTAACTTAAATGTCATTGATGACAGGCATTCAAATTCTTCCAAGCAACTGGCTAAGGTCATCTTGTCTGATACTAAACATTCTCTCCATTCGGAACTTCCTCCTTGCATCTTATCGCGTGAAGCCAGAAGAAACTTTTTAAGAGTTAATGCTCATACGGCAAAATGTAAAAAACTCAACCATTCCATATTTGGCACGGGTTCTCTATGAAGCAACAAATGTCAGGAAAGTGCTTATAAACTAAACTCTGAATGTGCAAACAAGTAGCAAATTATAACCAGCACTATTATTATTATTATATACACTGTTATTCTTCTAATGTAAATTGTCAGGTTTTGTGGTTTCATTATTTCTGCTATTTTATGAATTTGTTTACTTTTTGCAGTATTTACATTTGCTGAAAATTCCGTTGTGTATAAAAGCTATTATTAGATATTATTACTACGATAAATTGGTGCATACCACCATCACCACTGCGATCATGTCAAACACTCACAATAACTTCATGTGATCACATGTCTGAATGATAAGTGACGCATTTTATTTTCAACGTCAATAACAGTGGCAACGCCTCACACATTCATTTCCATACTCTCAAAGATATTCGCTTACTACTCCAATTACAACATATTTGGCGTGTGTGAGTTGTGTCGTTTTAATGTCAGTGCACACTGTGCTCGTATTTCATCAGCCGTGGTTTTGTCTATCCCACTTAGTGCTATTTTTATTTTAGGCATGACATCCTCAGGTTTCAGTTTGTCTACTGATACATTGAAATTTAGTCCCTTTTCTAATACACTTATTTCCGTAGGACTTAATATATGTGTTGAGAGATTGATAATCCACTTTGATTTATCGATCGCCGTTGACTTTGGATTGTTGACTTCATCATTCTGAGATGAAGATTTCTCTTCTAATAATTTGTTGAACTTTTTGATTTGACTATTTTTTGACTTTTGAAAGTTGCTGATTTTGCATTACTGGAGGATTGTGTTATAAGATCATAGTCTACATTGGTAACTATTCCTTTTAGCTTTTGTTTTAATTGCTCAATTTCGGATCTGATATGATGCAATTTTTTAACGATTCTGTGGACCTCTTCTTTCAGGCATAATTTTTGTAGACCTTGCAATCTGCTTCTAACTCTGTCCGTTGGAACTGGAGCTCGTAGACGTAGATATTTAGGAATGATTTCATTTCTTAGGCATCGAATGTTGAAAATACGAAACCCACACACTCAAACAGATATTTAGACTTCCGATCGTCCCATCCTATGTCAGTAAAAATAGGATTGGTGAAATGTTTAAATGACAGAGCACAAAAACTAAGTAGTACCAAAGAAAATCTAAAACAGGAACTGATACACATAAAAGAAGCTTTGAAACTTAATAATTACCCGGATAAATTAATCAAGAAATATATAAGGAAATGTAAAAGTAAAATAAATAATGATAATAGCGATAGTGATAATAATAACGTTAATAATAATAGTAATAATAATAATATTAATGACGACACCAATAATAAGAAATCTAAATCATCAATAGTAATTCCATACAAGGAAGGAACCTCAGAAGCCTTACGTAGAATTCTTAACAAGGCAGGAATAAAAATGGCATTCAAACCCACAAACTCAATTAGAAACAAGCTTTGTCTGTTAAAGGATCCTGTAGAGCCCTTAAAACAAAACAATTTAGTTTATCTCATACCCTGTAATGATTGTCAGGTCAAATACACAGGTCAAACTAGTAGAACAGGGGCAGTCAAACTAGCCAAACATAAAAACCAAGCAGCAAAATCTCGATTGGTTGACCCGAATAAGATAAGCAATCTAGAGAATAGTTCAGCTATAGCACTACATGCAGTTACACACAACCACACAATAGGATGGGATAGAATGACAGTTTTAAAATCTAATGTCACAGGGTATAGGGAGAGATTGATAACAGAAGCTTTGTTTATCGAATCAACTACAAATACATGTAATAGGAATGATTCATCACATGTCCCCGATATCTGGAAAATTCTACTACCCATACGACAAATAGGAGAGAACAAAGAAAACTATAAAACTCAAGTGTCAAAGTCGTGTGATCACAATTGATATGATTATGAACAATAAATATTTTCGAAACGTCATCCAGTAAATAATACTGTTTCACTGTGTGATATATCAAATAAACAAACTAATATGGACACTAGAAACTACTTTTTATACCAGAAAGGAGACCTCGAATATTATTTCGAAGTATGCATGAGGAGAACAGATAGAAAGAAATGCCTGCAAACTGGGCAGAAGAAGTGCAAACACGAGACTTTACTTACCGTTTAAGGGAGACACAGCAAGTGAACTGCTGGCATCCAAAAGATAAGAGCTAAAACATTCTTTGCCACAACATTGTGTTTAAAATTCTCCACTCGTTGTATAATTCTAATGCAGGTGAAGGATAAGCTACCGAGTCTGGCCACTTCAGTGTGCATTTTCAAATTTAACTGTTCATGTGGAGACAGTTGCACAGGTAGAACGACTCGTCAAGCCCACCATCGCCTTCTGAAGCATTATCCAACGTGGTTAGGTAAGGGAGTAGTAAAGTCACTCAGAAGTTCCATACTGGCACACCCAGTGGATACGGAGCACAAGATTGACAAAAATTCAGCAGTCACGATTCTTACAGGGTGCCACCTCAACTACCTAGGTTGGAATTTGGATTCAATGTTCTTAACCTCTCCTAGATTACTAGCGCGCTAGTTCTGCAGCCATTACGAAGACAGGAAAGAAGGACAGTTATGCGTGGGGCCAGCGACTCAACCCCACAAATCCGATCAAACTGCTACGGAAAATTCAAGGCACCAGATATTAAAAATACAAAACATATAGTCATTTCATATCAACTTGATATGATTATGAGCAATAATTTGTGCTCGAATCGTCATCAGTTAGTATTACTGTGTAACACTGTGTGACATATCAAAATAAAATATCATCCATAATGGAGGTATACTCTACCACAGTGCCCAAGTTTTATACTTATATCAAAATATTGAGGAGTTGAAAATAAGACTGATGGACATAACCATCGAAGTAGACGAAATCAGGGGAAGTTAGTATGTGTCAAGAAATTAGCGATATGTTCAGATTTTCACACAGTAGTGCTTGTGTCACACAAAAATCTCAATCATAACATTAGAGTAGGAATACACCTTCTAACAGCTTTGTGTTCCAAACTATCTACACATATGTCTGATAATATTGCGGATAATGTTGAGCCCATTGTCACCCCATTTGTTTGTTTGCATATTTCAATTTCAGATTTGAATACAGTGTAGACTAAGCATGACTGGACACCTGGTATCATTTCACCAAGCCACATCTCAATACTATCTGTGACTTCAGGGTAGAGATCTAGTTCATTGTTAACTGCCTCCAGAATTGCTCTAATTAGGATGTTAGTGAACAAACTGGTCTCCTCAAAGCTAGTCATTTCTCCATCCGTTTCTGTTTGAATTTTCCCTATCTTTTATTTCACTACAAATAGGAATGGGTTGGCACGGAATCTGACGAACCTTCAATGAGACATAACACAAATGCTAAATATTTAGATAAGTGATATATCGGGATGCAACTGAAGTTGAATATTCGTCTAATACGATATCCCGCTTCATGAATACTAATTGGACTGCTAAACGTGCGTGTTGGTTCAAACAGTTTCCACTCACCAATAGAAAACTGAATCAGTTCGCTTACACCTAATTCAACTGCCTACTTCAAGCAGCGGTGTAATGAATCTACGCATCATAGCCCACCCACTTCATTGGAATATTGAGTTGAACTATGTCTGAAAATGTATGTCGTTTCAGATGAAATTAATGAAGTTGTCAAGATTACTGAGAAGCCGTCAACAAAAAACGACACTATGCCATGCATTAGATTAATTCTGGCATCTTCAATCATTTTCGTCATCATGAGGCAGTCATATGGACACAGATCACTCTCTTCAAAATGTAATCAACAATCACCTGAATCAGATCAAATCAAAACACAGAAGAGAAGAGAAGAGAGGAGATTGACAAATATTTTCTTTGAAGTTGTCTTGAGTGGTTGATTGACAGCGAGCGATACAGAGTGGGCGTCAATGACAGCTTTGCACGTTTTGCTTAATCAACTGATTGTTTCACTGTGAAAGTGTTTTCACCATGTGATAGATAACACGTCGCTACCACCGACAGGAATTTCTCATCTTTTCTGATTTGTGTTCTTCTCCTTTTTGTAACAAAGTTATAAACATTCCACTCACCGCAGTGAAATTCACTCACCATGCATAAATCTCATGATCACTCTGTTTGTGTGTGATCAACAAAATATCTGTGGTGTTTAAATGACAATCAGTGTTGTGAGAATGAGTGGTAGAGAGAAAGAGAGAGAGAGAAATAGATCCACTTTATAACGTTACTATAATTCTGCTTGGCTGGAAATCACACGACACGTGATAAATTTTCAATTTCATAATTTTAACACTGACACTTACCTAACTCAACGCCACAAACATGTTGTGTGTCAAGCCGTTTTAACTTGTACTATAATTGTGGAAACGACCTATGAGATAGTAACCATTAGTGAACACAATGCAATGACTTCAAGGAAAAGAATTGGACGATTTACTTGCAAGTCTATGTGTTACTCTCAGAGCATGTGAGGTTTCATTGACTTTAGTAACGAAAAAGGATTTCAAAGACACTTTGGCGTGACTTATTCAATGTACTTTCTTACGAGTGAAATTAAACAGTATGCTCCTAGATTCTCACAATGAGCAACATGTTCTTAGACTACTCAAATACATTAGAATGAATTTGTCGAAATTCCAGTTTTCTCCTGATGCTATGTCTTATGTGACTTTGTAGCGTCTGACTGTATATGACGTGTTGTGACTTTCTGCTTCTACGTTTCCTGTTCTACTGAAACGCTGTTTACAAGATTTGACAAGATCTCTTCTCCACAACATAGAAGGCTTTGACGAGAAAAACAGAACTTTTATTAGGTGGAAACGCTTCAAACATCTGAAAACTATTTAGTCTACTTACAAGTAAACTTCAGTTAATGTGTGTTCTGATGTCAACGCAGTTAAATCGACGTTTCCTTAGTCAGCAAGCTGATATGGTTGTTTCTGATGCATCTAGTCACATAAATGAATATTCTTCAGTTGGTTTTGATGAAAAGGATGTATTGAGGTGTCTCAGGTGGTTTATATCCATCACACAGCCTAGGTGCCAATGGAATACCAAACTTTTCACTTGGAAAAAAGAGTGATGATATTTTGTGTCATCCTCTTACATAAATCTGCAATGCATCACTTCAAAAGGGATACAGTACCAGTTATTGATGACTTGGCAATTACTACACCAGTTATTACTGCCTTAAATTGTTCTGACGTGAATAGTTTCCTCTTCATATTGTTGCATTAATTTATCTGCTTGATAATAAGTCGCACGTCTTGTAGTTCCACGGTGATCAGCGTTATATAGAGGACACACAACGAGCGAGAGAACATGTATTCACAGGCATGTCAGCTAGTGCATATTAATAATGGACGTGATTTAGAAAACGGTAGAATCAATGAACAGATTAAATATCGATCCTGTATCACCTAGCAGTCGTTATTTGAGAAAGATATAATCAAGTGATAGACTAAATATGCATCCCTGTATCATTCCCAGTTGAGATTAATCAATGGTCTTACTCAGATTGGCTTAAACTGAATCCCTGTAAATGTCAGACTGGTTGATTATAGTGTCACACGTGAACAAGACTTGTGTGGACTGGTTCATTCCCATGATTCTTGTAATATCGACGGCACTGTGACTCTATCTAGGGTAACTCAATCAATCCTCATTCAGCTCCACTCATCGTTCTGTTTTTTTCCTGGAGATTTTCAAGTAAGACTATGTAATATTAAGTAGGAATTTGAGGGCTGTAAACAGGGTTAGTGGTGTACCTTTCACTCAACTAACTGAAATGTCATTGAAGACATTCAAATTCTTCCAAGCAACTGGCTAAGGTCATCTTGTCTGATACTAAACATTATCTCCATTCGGAACTTCGTTCGTGCGTTTTATCGCTTGAAGCCAGAAGAAACTTTTTAAAAGTTTATGCTCATAAGGAAAAATGTAAAAAACTTAACCATTCCATATTTGGCATGGGTTCACTATGAAGCGACAAATGTCAGGAAAGTGCTTATAAACTAAACTCTGAATGTGCAAATGAGCAGCAAATTATAACCAGCACTATTATTATTATTATATACACTGTTATTCTTCTAATGTCAATTGTCAGGTTTTGTGGTTTCATTATTTCTGCTATTTGATGAATTTGTTTACTTTTTGCAGTATTTACATTTGCTGAAAACTCCGTTGTGTATAAAAGCTATTATTAGATATTATTACTACGATAAATTGGTGCATACCACCACCACCACCACTGCGATCATGTCAAACACTCACAATAACTTCATGTGATCACATGTCTGAATGATAAGTGACGCATTTTATTTTCAACGACAGAAATGATAGCAATGCCTGATACATTCATTTCCATACCCTCAAATATATTCGCATACAACTCTAATGACAAAATATTTGGCGTGTGTGAGTTGTGGTAGAGCTTGACACCATTTAACATGACGACGACTGCCTGAACTGCCCCAGTTATTAAGTGTACCATCCTCACGCTAAAATAAACAATATCAACCTTTACCCACAATCTGTTATGTAAGTCAACTTCTATCTAAATTTTGCATAGCTTACGGAAATCTAGACTAGCAGGAGATGAGTTGCTAGACGAAAGCGACAAAGAGCCATCCGAATTCAAAAGAACATACATTCTAACAGCATTGTGTTCCAAACTATCTACACATATGTCTGATAATATTGCGGGCCCATTGTCACCTCATTTTTTTGTTTGTTTGCATATTTGCAAGGTCACAGCTGTACAAATTCAAAGACTATTTGCCTCATATAATATTAAAGTCTATGTCAAACCTTCTAATTCTCTGGAGAAAGCGTTGGTGCATGTCAAAGATATAGTTCCCAAAATGTCACAAAGTAATTGTGTCTACAAGATAATGTGTTCAGAATGTAATGTGATGTTATATAGGGGAGAGCAGTACGCAGGTGAAGGTCATAGTGAATGAACAGAGGCTATGCACGAAACGTCCACCTAGAAATGAAGTAGAACTAAAAAGTCTAGAAAAAAGATCAGCTATAGCAATGCATGCTATAGACAGCTGACATAAGATTGATTACGACAAATGTTGAAATTCTTGGAAGAGGATTTCATTCACATAAAGAAAGATTGACTTCTGAAGCCTTGCACATCTTAACCACATCGAATGCAGTGAATAGGATGGAGAGAAGGGATAGACTTATCACCTATATGGCAAACTCTTATGAAGCAAGACAGATGAAAAAACAATAAACACCTTATGAGCCTCCATGACCTTTTAAAACATGTAGTATCTTGTTTATCACGTGTGAATTCACGTAATTTCCAAATGACAAATACCATACACACACATACTCAAACAAAACTAATCTGTAAAGAAGAGTGAACACAACAACAATTTGACATTGGTCATTACAAATATATTTGATGACTGCTTACATATTTTCTATTGGTAAAAATGTCCATGGACAAATGACCTTCAAATAAACTGACTTCAATTTATGTAAAATTTTTCACGATGTATTTTGATGAATAATAAAAATCCGAATAAATCTCCGGCTGAAGCTGTGGCTTACAAAGCGAAACGTTCAGAGAAATCTTGCTTTGATTTTCTTAACACGCTCGGATTCATTTAAATGATTTATAACGAATCAATCTAACTCGGCGCTTATATTATTTCAGGAAGTCCGTAACACCTACGGCCTGGAAACCTGCAATTTTATCAATTTGTATACTTTTGCAGTATTTACATTTGCTGAAAATTCCGTTGTGTATAAAAGCTATTATTAGATATTATTACTACGATAAATTGGTGCATACCACCACCACCACTGCGATCATGTCAAACACTCACAATAACTTCATGTGATCACATGTCTGAATGATAAGTGACGCATTTTATTTTCAATAAGAGTAATAATGTCAATGGCTCACTCATACACTTCCATACTCTCAAATATATTCGCTTACTGCTCCTATGGCAAGATATTTGCATGTGTGAGTTGTACTAGGTAAAGCGTGACACCATTTAACATGGTTAGGACTGCGTGAGCTGCCCCAGTAATTACCTGTACCACTCACTACACAGAACATATCAACCTTTACCCTCCTGTAACAATCCACTATGAAAATCAACTTATATCTGAATTTGGCATAGATTACAGAAAACTAAACCAACAGGAATCGAGTTGCTAAACGAAAGCAACAAAGAGCCGTCTGTCTCAATAGATAACCTCATTAAAAGAGCATTATGGAAAAATGCCCGTTATAATGGTGCGTACCCTTACAGAACTCGTCAAGATGATAGTAATAAGATCCAATGTGCTAGGGTGAAGAGACCGATTGAAGGTTTATTTCTAGAATCAAATGAATATTCGTGCAGTAGGAATGAGTCAACAGCTATCCACGTGGACATCTGGAAAATTCTGCTACTCCTACAGAGAATGGAGTAGAAAAAGGAGACCTATGAAAAGTAATGTGAGATTTACAGTTGACTCAGTTCGGAGTTGAATTCTGCCGCAATCACCAATAGGAACTGAAATTACTCAGATCACAATAGGTTATCTACTTGATATCATGAATTATCAGATCTTGGGTAGTTTGAAATGATTTAAATCCCTGAACCGAGTCAAACGGGGTCAGACTCACCACTGATAATCCCAGTCCTAAAGGGCCACCTGCTGTTTGAATCACTCCCATCTGACATTCAATCAAGTACTTATTTTATTCAGTCCATAGTATAATGCAACGTGTATGTACAGAGTGTCCCTAAATCAATCAGTTGAACTCAGAAATAATGACAGATAAAATTTTTGCAAACACAAGAATAAGATCCATATATATTGCAGAAGAATATCTGAATTTAGAAGATAGATATGATGTCACATAGTCGAACACCTGCATTAGTCTGTTCTCAAGAGATAATGGCATAAAATGGAACAATACTGGAGGACCGACCAAACATTTACTTTCAATACATCTATTGTCGATAATGTGGCCAGTTGGATTTCAATTTCCATGCTGATTTATCCAATCTACTTTGTGCAGTTAACAACTTCATTCACGTAAGACCAGAGTGCAGACAACAAAAGAGAGTATACTTGTGATGGGAAAATTTTTTGGGAAATCCCTCTTGGATGATTGAATCACAAAATCTATAATTAGTTATTATTATTACCCGTTTATCTCTCAGACTGTATATCATTATTTTGGCATTTGCATATCATATATCCACTTGATCCTTATTGTTTGCCTTTATCACTGTTCAGTCTCTAACTTTATTGCTTCTCTTTGTCGTTGTGTATATACTGATAATGTGTTGTTTAACGACACGACTTTCCCCAAGTGAATGGAGGTCATTCTGATCTTGGATTACGTTAAGAAAGTATAGGTGTGTGGTTCTCGTGAATAGAAATTTTGATCCTACATTGTTGGGAATATTTAACTTGATTCTGAGTACTTGTTTTATACCTAGAAATATAAACTGGAATTTAAAACAACTACCTAACGGTACTGCTGAGGTGATTTGGAGTTTTTCATGTTAATATTCTTGAATAAAACCACAGATTTGTCGAAGAATGATCGTCTTTGTCGTAGTTTCGGAGTATTTCGTGACAATTGGTGTCTCAAGGAAGTTTAGTCAGCTTTACACAAGGATGTAGACATCAATTTTCTGAGTTCAAACCGCAATGAGTCAGTTTTAGTGGTGACAATATTCCCATCATGGAATAATGATGTTTAAGCGACATCTGTATGACAAATAAATTATGTTCACAGTGTTATTTATCATAAAGTAATTCTGTTGCACTGTCTCTTTCTATCGAAGTAATCTCCTCTATGGTGCAAGTAGACTACGGATATTGACCATCAAGTTCACTTCACTTCTAAGGAAAAAAAACTGAAATTTTATTCTCATTTAATTCTCTTTTGCCTAATACATAAATATCGATTTGTTATATCTGCTTTCTTCGGCTTAAAATTCATACTACTCATCAATGATAAGTAGTATTAGTCACCTGAGCAAGTTTCATCTGTTAGGAAATACCAAAAGGCTTTATTATGATGAAGTAGTATAAGTCTACTTTGTATATTTATGATTTTCAATAATTCAAACATTCCCGTAATGATTATCATAGAACACGTTTATCCCTCCTTCATGCAATCGACATCTTACCAGTATCTTGATGTTTCGTGCTGGAGAAATCTGCACAATCGACACTCTAGAAGATGAAATAAGCAAACTAGAAATTACTTTTTACACGAGAACGAAGACCCCGAAAATGACTTCGAAGTATGCATGGGGAGAACAGATGGAAAGAAAAGCCTGCCGACTAGGCAGAAGAAGTGCAAACACGCGACTTCACCGTTTAATGGATACACAGCAAGTGAATTGCTGGAGCACAAGATTGACGGAAATTCAGCAGTCACGATTCCCACAGGGTGATGCCTCAACTACCTAGGTTGATACGACTTCGCTTGCCAGAAATAGCTGAGGCAGTTGCCATAATCCTTTTTAAATCCAATTTCTGTGTTGCGAAAATGTTTGTTCAATCTCCCTCCCTCCCTTGGACTCAAACCCCCAACTGAAATAGTTATCTCTTCTGCTGACAACGAATAACTGTAAATATTATCTTATTTTTACTTTATTTCTAATGCTAACTGTATTATCAATATCATGCTGTGATGTAGTTGTACATTCTATTCCCGGTTCAAAAATTTGTCATTAATATTATATAATCTAACTCCTATGTGACAGTAGTTATTTTCCCCTCTAGCCCTACTAATTTGCACATTCTACTTATACACTCACCGTTGTCTAGATCATATAAACACCTGGATGAATTTATCCACATAGTTATCACTGTCACAGTGATCACCTCGATTGTTGTCCATTAATTCACATTCCTGAACTCTGATCCTTGATATCTAATTGACCACATTAATTCAAATACCTGTGACTAATATTTCGTCATTATGTAAATGTAAAGCCTGATGAGAATTTACAGAGAATGCGTATTTACTTAAATCGTGTTTTATATTCACGATTTTGTTATATCCAATTTTCATTTGCGTAAAATGATATTTCATTTAACATAAATCGACATTCTATTTTCTCTCTATAGCAATCACTCTTTTCCTTGGCGAAACGGTACCTTCTGTTAATGTTCATCTAATATTCCACTATCATTTGAACTTTGCTTGTACAAACCTCTCACGCTCTTACTTTGTACACTCCCGAATATTTTTGTATTTCTGACGGTTTCTATCCTCCCTGAGTGACACAGCTCTCCTGATGATATTTTCGAGTCACTGTGACAGTGCTTTTCATGGTATTCTGACTACACACTTCAAAATTTAGCGTTTGGAATTTGGATTCAATGTTCTTAACCTCTCCTATAATACTACTTCGCTAGTTTTACAGCCGTTACCAAAACTGGGACCAGAGAGGGGGTTGGCCGTGGGTCTAGGGACTCAAACCCACAAAACCGAACAAACTGCTACGGAGACTTCAACAGACCACATATTTGAAATACAAAATATATAGTCATTTCATTTTTAACTTGATAAGATTATGAGCAATAATTTGTGCTCGAAACGTCATCAGTTAATATTACTGTGAAACATTGTGTGACTAATGTAAATAAAATCTTATCCATAATGGAGTTATACTCTATCACAGTGACCAAGTTTTATACTTATATCAAAATATTGAGGAGTTGAAAATAACACTGATGGACATAACCATCGAAGTAGACGAAATTAAGGGAAGTTAGTAGGTGTCAAGAAATTAGCGATATGTTCAGATTTTAACACAGTAGTGCTTGTGTCACACATAAATCTCAATCATAACATAACTGTAAGAATACACCATCTAACAGCTTTTTGTTCCAAACTATTCACATATATGTCTGATAAAATCGCGGATAATGGTGAGTCCATTGTCACACGATTTGTTTGTTTGTTTGTTTGCATATTTCAATTTCAGATTGGAATACAGTGTAGACAAAGCATGACTGGACACCCAGTATCATTTCACCAAGCCACATCTCAATACTATCTGTGACTTCAAGGTGTAGATCTAGTTCATCCTTAGCTCCTTCCAGAATCGCTCTAATTAGGATGTTAGTGAACAAACAGCTCTCCTCGAAGCCAGTCATTTCTCCATCCGTTTCTGATTGAATTTTCCCTATCTTTTATTTCACTACAAATAGGAATGGGTTGACACGGAATCTGACGAACCTTTAATGCGAAATAACACAGATGTTAAATATTTAGATAAGTGAAATATCGGGATGCAAATGAAGTCGAATATTGGTCTGATACGATATATCGCTTTATGAATACTAACTGGACTGCCAAACTGTCATGTTGGTTTAAACAGTTTCCACTCATCAATAGAAAACTGAATCAGTTCGCTAACACCTAATTCAACTGCCTACTTCAAGTAGCCTCATAACTCACCCACACTTCTGGATTACTGAGTTGAACTATGTCTGAAAATGCATGTCGTTTCAGTTGAATTTAATGAAAATCTCAAAATTACTGCAAAGCCGTCAACAAAAAACGATACTATGCCATGCATCAGATTAATTCTGGCATCTTCAATCATTTTCGTCATCATGAGGCAGTCATATGGACACAGATCACTCTCTTCAAAATGTAATCAACAATCACCTGAATCAGATCAAATCAAAACACAGAAGAGAAGAGAAGAGAGGCGATTGACAAATATTTTCTTTGAAGTTGTCTTAAGTGGTTGATTGACAGCGAGCGATACAGAGTGGGCGTCAATGACAGCTTTGCACGTTTTGCTTAATCAACTGATTGTTTCACTGTGAAAGTGTTTCCAACCATGTGATAGATAACACGTCGCCACCACCGACAGGAATTTCTCATCTTTTCTGATTTGTGTTCTTCTCCTTTTTGTAACAAAGTTATAAACATTCCACTCACCGCAGTGAAATTCACTCACCATGCATAAATCTCATGATCACTCTGTTTGTGTGTGTGATCAACAAAATATCTGTGGTGTTTGAATGACAATCAGTGTTGTGAGGATGAGTGGTAGAGTGAAAGAGAGAGAGAAATAGGTGCTTGGCTGGAAATCACACGACACGTTATGTATAGTCATTTTCATAATTTTATCACTGACACTTACCTAACTCAACGCCAGAAACTTGTTGTATGTCAAGCAGTTGTCACTTGTACTTTGGTACTGCCGATGTGATTTTGAGCTTTTCATTTTAACATTCTGGAATGGCACCACAGATTTGTCGAAGAATGATCGTCTTTGTTCTAGCTTCGGAGTATTTCGTGACTAATTGTGTCCCAAGGAAGTTTCGTCACCTATACACTGCGATGTAGATATCACTTTTCTGAGTTCAGACCACAGTGAGTCAGTTTTAGTGGTGACAATATTCCCATCATGGAATAATGATATGTAAGCGACATCTGTATGACAAATAAATTATGTTCACAGTGTTATCATTAAGTGACTGTGTTGCACTGTCTCTTTCTATCGAAGTAATCTCCTCTATGGTTGAGGTAGACTACGGATATTGACACTCAAGTTCACTTTAGTTCTAAGGAAAGAACTGAAAGTTTACTCTCACTTAATTCTCTTTTGCCTAATACATAAATATTGATTTGTTATATCTGCT
Source organism: Trichobilharzia szidati (assembly GCA_944472155.2). NCBI lineage: Eukaryota > Metazoa > Platyhelminthes > Trematoda > Strigeidida > Schistosomatidae > Trichobilharzia > Trichobilharzia szidati. The sequence continues at coordinate 118,004,655 of OX235274.1, read as the reverse complement.
TTCTTCGGACTTAAATTTATACTACTCATCAATGATAAGTAGTATCAGTTACATCAGCAATAACGTTCAGTTTTTCATCTATTAGGAAATACCAAAAGCCTTCAATATGATGAATTAGTATGAGTCTAATTTGTTTATTATTCTTTTCAATAATTCATACATTCACGTATTGATAATCATTGAACACGTTTATCCCCTTTGCATGAAAACGAAATCTTACCAGTACCTTGGTATTTCGTGATGGAGAAATCCGCACAATCGACACTCTCTAAGATGAAGTAAGCAAACTAGAAAATTTTTATGCCAGAACGGAGACCCCGAAAAAGCCTTCGAATTATGAATGGGGACAACAGATAGAAAGAAATACCTACAAACTGGGCAGAAGAAGTGCAAACACCCGACTTCACCGTTTGAGGGAGACACAACAAGTGAATTGCTGGCATCCAAAAAAAGTGCTAATACATTCTTTGCCACAAAATTGTGTTTAAAATTCTCCACTTGTTGTATAATTCTAATGCAGGTGATGGAAGGATAAGCTGCCGAGCCTTGCCACTTCAGTGTGCATTTGCAAATTTAACTGTTCATGTGGAGACAGTTACACATGTGGACTGACTCAGCAAGCCCACCATCACCTTATGAATCGTTATCCAACGTGGTTAGGCAAAGGAGTCGTAAAATCACTCAGAAGTTCCATACTGGCACACCTAGTGGATACGGAGCACAAGACTGACAGAAATTCAGCAGTCACGATTCTTACAGGGTGCACCTCAACTACCTAGGTTGGTACGTATTCGGTTGCCAGACATAGCTGAGGCAGTTGCCGTAATCATTTTTCAACCCAATCTCTGTGTTCCGAAAATGTTTGTTCAATCTCCCTCCCTCCCTTGGACTCCACCCCCCCACCTGAAATAGTTATCTCTCCTGGTGACAACGAATAACTGTAAATATTATCTTATTTTTACTTTATTTCTAATGCTAACTGTATTATCAATATCATGCTGTGATGTAGTTGTACATTTTATTCCCTCTTTAACAATTTATCATTAATATTATATTATCTAATTGCTACGTGACAGTAGTTATTTTCCCCTCTACCCCTACTAATTTGCACATTCTACTTATACACTCACCGTTGTCTAGATTATATAAACACCTGGATGAATTTATCCTTATTGTTATTACTATCATTGTGATCACTTCGATCGTTATCCATTAATTCACATTCCTGAACTCTGATCCTTGATATTTAATTGACCACATTAATTCAAATGCCTGTGACTAATATTTCGTCAAAATGTAAATGTGAAGCCTGATGAGAATTTACCGAGAATGCGTATTTGCTCAAATCGTGTTCTGTATTTTTGATTTTGTTATCCCTTACTGTTCATTTGCGTAAAATGATATTTCATTTAATATAAATCGACATTCTATTTTCTCTCTGTAGCAATCATCTTTCTTCGGTGAAACTGTACCTTCTGTTAATGTTCATTTAATATTCCACTATCATTTGAACTTTGTTTGTACAAACCTCTTTCTTTCTTACTTTGTACACTCCCGAATATTTTTGTATTTCTGACGGTTTCTATCCTCCCTGAGTGACACTGCTATCCTGATGATATTTTCGTGTCACTGTGACAGTGTTTTTCATAGCATTCTGCCTACACACTTCAGCATTTACCGTTTGGAATTTGGATTCAATGTTCTTAACCTCTCCTAGATTATTAGCTCGCTAGTGTTACAACCATTACCAAAACCGGTAACACAGAGAGGGTTGGGCGTGGGGCTAGCGACTCAACTTCACAAAACCGAACAAACTGCTACGGAAACTTCAACGCATCAGATATTTAAAATACAAGACATATAGTCCACGGAATACAATTCGCCACACATTTTCTCTCCTCCAGGAAACCTGTAGTCTAAGCTGTATCTAAGTACTGGATTTGGATGAAATTTGCTTCACAATCTGCGTTCATCGACCTCATTTCCGTCTGCATATTTTGTACCCAACCAACTGGTTGATCAAGGTCATTAATCCGTTCAATGTTTAGTTCCGTTTTTGACTGCTATAATTTAGAGTCACCTTCAAGTAATCTTCTGCCCCGGATGGCAATGTTATCCTATATCAGATTTGATTGGAAAGGAGTTCGGGGTTGTCAAATCAAAATATTAATTATTAATCTGTGAAGCATTTTTTAGTCTCAGTTTGAGTTACGTAGTGAAGTGGCTGGGTTCCTCATGATACTAAAAACTAATGACTTGAGACAGTCAGTGACACGGGTGGAAATTGTTCACAAAGACTCAGAGGCGTTCAATTTTTAATGGACTCTGAGATCCATCAGATTCTCATTGTTCTTTCTCCTCCACATTTCCATTCATATACAGGAAGTGTGACAAATTAAATTACAGCGCTTTTGTGTAAATTTCTTCACTGAAAACCCAGTCAGTCGGTTTGCTAGTTTGTAATTGTTGGTAATTGCATTGCTGCTCCAAAGCTGATTGTAACGACAACAGTTAAAAGTCGTGGTGGATGACTGATATCCGAAGGGTAAATTACTTCGTTTAACGTTGCTTGAATAATGATGGCTACCAGTGGAATCCAGGACCCACATTTTCCTCAAAGCTGACACACATCATTTCAAATATCAAAGTATAATCCACGGAGCTACCACACCACTTCGATCTAACATTCAGGATTTTTAATTCTCAAGTGACTTTGTTAGCAATCAGTTATCCGACTGTGAATAGTGTATTATTTATTCGCTCGGATTCTAACCATCCTGAGTAATTAGCAAGACTTTTGTCTAGTTGAGAATTTGGGCTTTACCTAAAAGCAACTACCTGAACACTTTTACTTCTGAAGATTAGTAACTATCACTTTATCTGAAGATGATGTTTCATTTTTAAGTTGATGTCTGCAATGTAATGTCGATTTCCTCCGACTACACGATTCATTAAGTAATTCTCTAAAGTGAAGACAGTGTCATGTGTCTGATCTTTGGTATTGATACGAACTGCATTTTATCAGTCAAGTTTGCCATGTGGTTACTCAACTAGGCCACCCGTCATCACACAGTATTCTTAATTGATGTTAGATGTTTGAAGATAAGTTATCCTATTCACTGTCCCGAATTTCGGATTTCAGAGATGACATCAGTTCCTCCAAGGTAGCAGATGTACTTTGCTGACGAGTGTCAACCAGAACAGAACGTAGGTCCAGGACATTCTGTTAATTGCCACCAACAACCTCACTGTGTTACAGTTCCAACCATCCGTGAGTATATTTCATAGAATTGGTTTATTGGCTTAAGAGATCGCTTCGGGTTCAGATCCTCTTACCCCTAATTCAGCATCAGTATCTGAGTAGTATTACGGGCCTTTAGATGAGAAGTGTGTCTCCTATCCTGGTACATGTAAAATCTGTTCTTGTTAATTGAGCGCAAATAAGAACAGTAACAACGACATATGGGTTTATCATATACGTGATTATTACTGACAGCTGGAACACACAGTACTGACTGTTTTCAGTGAAATTTCATTGATATCCAGACAAATGCATGTGGAACTAAAGTTTTCAGGTTGGTAAGACGATAAATTACATTCACACTTTTGTGGTGTACATAAAACCTTAACTGCCAGTGTTTTTACTTTTATTTTCAAAGTAAACGTATGCTTACTTATATTGTTTACTTCAGTAGTAGAATGAAGTGGAAACAAAGTTTCTATGGAGCTACACTAATGTTTATTTTTATTATTTTGTTTGTGAATGATAGTCAAATTGATGACAATCTTCCAACCACAAGTCAATGGCATAAAGAAGATTTAAATTTCAGAGTAATGGATGCTCTTGTTGAATAATTTGATGCCATTCGTAAACGCACTGATGAGTTAATGTATACGGAATATGGTCAATCTTTTGTAACTGAGTGTTTAAAATTCGGTGCAAAACAAGCCAATGAAGTGGCTTCAAAACATCTAGAATTGATTTATTCAACGACTGGTTGGAAACCACCATCTGGAAAGAGCAATTCCATGCCATCCTCTTATGTGAATACTAATAAAACTGATACTAGAATATCAATTTAAAAAGCAGTTTTCTTTCTTCCTTATTTCACATCCCTTGACTAGCTGAAGAAACGATCAGATGATGACCAGTAGGTGCCTACAAAGATACTCGTTTAATCCGTTGTACAGCTAGTTAAATTGACCACTTTTAAAATACATCTCACAACATTACCATGGATAGTTATCAAGTGGGGCGGTGCAAGTCAGTTACCATGTGAATTCTTGGGTAGTATCTGGTGAATTCAAGTCACGCAGCTAGCTCCACCCGAGTCGTCCTTCGAAATCATCTTCTAAGTAAGCCCATGTTCACCACGGGTTTAGGATCATGTACTCCCAGCTTCCCTGAGCAGTCATGAATTTCTGCCAGTTCGGTTGTAGGTGCCAGACGTTCTCATTCGTCTTTTCACTTTTATGAAAAGCGCACCCAAAGTGTGACGATAAAGTATCATACTAGCCTGGCAGAGGACGTCTACACTTTGGGGAAAGACGACAGTAATCTTTTGACTCTCTTAGATATAAATTTTAATAAGTCAAATCCATCGGTGGTTTGGTTAACATGGAAAGGGCTAGTTAAACGAATTTCTTTGTATCTCAATTCGGACAAGGAGTACGTTCGGAGTCCTACTGCTAAACAGACGAAAACAGACGCGAAGCTGTTAGTTAAAGCAATATTCAAACAGTGGTTCGAAGTGAATATTCTATAGAAGGATCTTATCAATTCATTCATGTCATATTGACAGAATACTTCTGGTATAATCAGTGATCAAATAGGTGGTGACCATCTTGGATAAGAGCTTTTGGCGTTTGAAATGCTGAGCACGACGTTAAACGGTGGTTAAAAGCATAATGCATGAAGTAGGACAAATGATAAAATGCACTTGTCGGTAGATAACTGGTGAACTGAATGAAAGGAAGATTGCGAACTTCAACAAACTGAAGAAGAACAACGCAAAAAGAGAGTTTATCATTAGTTTATATTTACTGGATAATTACTGAAATAGTTCACATAGATTACGTTAGTTAGTTAGTTAGTTAGTTAGGTGTTTAGTTAGTTAGACAGGGATATTTGTCGTTAATAGTGCACAATTCGATATCGACTGCTTCATTCTGAAATGTTTTAAAAAGCAAATAAGTCGAATTTAGTTATATGTGTTAGTTACACCAATGAGTCAGTCAAATGGTTATCTCACTATAGAATTATGACTGTAAGTCAGATGCCTGAAGAAATGTTATACGATATACAGCACTACTTGGAATTAACCCACTGAGGTGAGTAGATGAAACTTGATTTGAGTTCCTTTTCACTGTGTAGATTGTGAACTAAGGAGACTACTGTTATTCACCCAGAATACTTATATACACGACAGTGTATGACTGGCCATTTGAGTGCAACTCACACACTGAGTAGGCAACATTTACTCCACTAGGTGAAAGGATTTAGAACTTAACAGATTTAAAGGGTAAGGCTAAAAAGTGACTTAAGAAAAGCACATAGAAATGACGAAAATGTGGAGTAATCTGTGAGGCTACCTATAACTCTCTTAAATCCATCGGAAATCATACATCACGATTGTATTGTCTGCAAAAATCACACGAGCCAGGACTCATTATTAACCCAGTTCTAGACACGTCTAATTCTACCTACTGTTAAAGACGTTTCCCGATTCACTTCTTATTTATGTGATGTAAGTGCGAATGAAAGGCAAACAGTTTATATATCGAAATAGAAACATACATATAAACCCAACAATTTTAAATTATGCAAATTATTAAGTGTGAACCAACCTTCACTCTATAAGTCTGTAATAATAAAACATAAACAAAGTTATTTAATGCTTAGATTATTCAATCCAAATTTATTTAAGTTTGTTGCGGATTCATGGAGCAAATTGTTAGAAAATGTTTGGCATAAGTTCTGTTTAGATGGAATCTTAATTCTCTACAAAACAAGCAAATGTTTCGTTGGATGAATCACGGTTTCTTCACTGGAAAGAATCGTAATCTTATTGATAACCAACACGTAAATATGTGTTAATGTATGTCAACTGATGCATGGAATGAATTTGCTAGGCAAATAAAACTGTTCAACCAGTCATACACAAACTTGTAGGAACGAAAGAAAAGTGAGTCACAGTGTCCTGTTAGTTACCTTGGTGATCTCACAAATTAACTGATCTGTAGCTTTCAAATAATAAATCTGACATTAAGCAGTCGAATCGCTTAACCTTTCGTCAGTGATACATCATCCTTGCATTGAAGGATCAAGGTTAAAATATGAGGAATACACACGAGCTACTTCGAGTTTGGATTGAAGTTTCTACACTACAAGGCTCTCTACCGACTGTAATGTACCAATATTTCTGAATCACCGTATCATGACCAGTCACTGAAAGTGGATAAATGTTCTCAAACGAATGAAGACGGAATAATACTGAAGACAATTTTCTTCCTTCACGTTCCCCAGTGGAGCATAGGGTCTCAACTGAATGGTTTGAAGTTTCTGTAGCAGTGTTTATTTTTAGAGGATGAGGTTGCTAGCCTCATGCCCAATCTTTACTCTTCACCAATATTTTATAATATTTTCACCAATTTAGTTCGAATGAATTTCACGTTACGATGAAAAATAATTCACATCCCTTTCACTCACTTTAATCAGAGAAGACAAATAACTGAGATAGTCATCCAAGTAGGCGTGGCATATATCGACAGAATAAGCAATGCGTGTTTCCCAATCACATTAGTTAAGTGGAAGTCAACAATCTCGGAGAAATCATTGAGCTTAGCAAATCATCTCGCTCATAATTATTTGAAAACTGGATTAATTTGTTGAATTGAAATACTCGCCGTACTGTGACTTATAACCTTCACTCGCCTAATAATTAGTTTTTTTAAAATTGAAAAAGTTCGCTATTAAATGCTATGCTCACAAAAACGATTGGATGTATGCCGACTCCTCGCTTTGATATCTGTGTGCGTGTGTGTTTGTGTGTACAGCATTCAAAAATAACTTACAAAATTCGACTATTGTAACACAAAAGTAATCTTCTATGAAATGTGATACCATTAAACCACTATAAACGTACTATGATCAGTCAATATATATAAAAATTAAGTCAGTAATTTTTATCAAAATAATCATAATAATATATGTGTGAGAGAATCGGTGAATATTTTCAAAGGATCACATTGGAAGATAGAAGTTACTTCATGTAAGTTTGAATTACTAATGTTGTTCATGTTATTTATTCGAATATTTAAATTATTATGGCGAAAATGTTTAACGTACCAAATTTGATACACACGTCCTCTAAAGTTATTCTCGTTAGGTAGGAAAAATAATAGCCAGCTTTAAAATAGTCCTTTTGAACTTTTCACTGGTTGATGTTTCTCAAAGGGAGTAAATCATCTACTTTCTCATAAATGCTTTATCATTATGACAACTTTCGCCTCGGCGTGGAACAAAGCGCTTCAACAGTATATCAACGTTTCATTCCGGTTTCTGTAGTCCTTCTCTTTACCTGGCTCTAATGAAGATCATAACCTCTGATCTCCTTCTCATCACTTCATCGCCTTCCATGTCAACCTCGAATTCACATCCAACTCATCGTTTCTCATCCAGATTCTTCCTGAGCGATGCACAAGCGCGATGCCTCAATACTTAGTTTAGTGTATTCAAAATGGATAAAAGTTTTAATTCAGATAGCTCACTGAACTGAAGTACAAAGCTTCACATAAAAGAAGAGATATTTTCCTGTTGAAACTGCTAAACAAGTGTGAATCAATTGCGTTATGATAGTAATAATTATTATTAATACTATGGCTCTCGTATTTGCGAGAAACCCCAACTGCAATCACATAAGATTTCTGGTCAAATTTCAGAAAATTAAATGTCATCTTTTTGTTTTACGCATAATCGAAGCAGGCTGTGACTCTACATTCTTTGCGGAAGAGGGTATACAGTGTGAGAACTACTTTACGTGAAGTCACAATACGCAAGCCAGTCTCGCGAATTATCAACAGTGCTGTGAAGTAGCAGAAACCTTGAAATTCAGGACGTTATATTCACCCGACACATTATTTCAATAGATTAATTCTTCATTGAATTAAGAAATAATCCAAAATAACGTTGTTTGAGCATCCATAATTGAAAGAGGCAGACAGATGAAGCTAACGCACGTATTCGTGTCTCAATTCTAATTTTCATGTGTCTGAGTACCCTTCTAAGTCAGAATACTAAACGTTAGTTAATAATGGACTGTTTGATATTATAAATATTTTCATTGACAAATTCACACAATTTCACAGTGTTTTCATCTGAAGTTTAACTACGTCCGTGAGGAGTGATCGTCTTTCACCCGCATCCCCTTTGATTTCCAGCTTGCTGTTATGCTTCCTAATAAAGAAGATGAAGGGAGAATATCTAATGAGCAACGTTGACAGTTAATCAGTTTTTATGAGCATATTGTTCAGAACAAACCTTTAATATTGGTGACTGAATTTTCACACTAGTTCGACATCGTTGACTATCTGCTTCAAATACATAGTGATACCACGGTTTCTTCGGTTGAACATATACTCTGAGAAACGTCAGTGAATACTGAAATTCCGTCAATGAGGAAAACCAAGAACCCGTGAAAATCACTAATCATCACCTTCTGAAGAAATCATTGTACACAAATGAAAGTGAAAATGCCATTATCCAAACACTTATTTATTTCAAAAGCTAGCAGCGTAAACTAACCCTCGCTGATGCACAATGCAAAGTACGTGTTTGAACAAAAATTGAATTACAACGACAGTTTCGTAGGAAGATGCGAGAGAATCCAGTGAAATCAAATTTATTTCAGAGAACTGGCGAAATCCAGAGCGGCCTGCAAGAAACAAAATGAAAATTACGACATCATGTCCGTTTGTTGATGTGTTGAATTGATAACAATTTGTGATTAACATTTGTGAATGAAATCACCAGTGAAAACTACATGAAATATGGATAGAGAATTTATGATAATTTCGGCCAAATTATGTAGCTATGTCATCATAAATTTTACTTCTCTCCCGTAAGCTCTAATTTCCGAGAAGAATTCACATCTCAAAAACGAAATAGAGACACCGCCAACGCAGTGAAACAAACGCGGAAATACCCACAAGTACTGAGGCATGTGCAATTAGGGTTCACAGACCAAGGGGATAGAGATAACAAGGTAAATTATTTTTCTTTGTTTGTTTCTTCATTCTCTTCATCTTGTTCATCATCTGTTATGGAAACTGTTAGTAGGATTTTATTTCTATTCAATTCTCGTCCGTATTTGTCTTCGTCGAAGTAACTACAATTCACTAGTTTCCTTTGATACGATTTGTAAAGGTTGAACTATTTCTAGAAGTTTTCACCATGTGCATCACCTTATTCGAATACATCCGTAAGACAGCGGTAACTGACGCATATAAAATTGAATCTTTCACGAATTTACTATTGGTTTACTTGATAATACCACCACACATTCTTGCTTCGCCATTGTTATTATTTATTAGTATTATGTACCCTACGTATAAAGGATATCCAAGTGAGTGATACCGGTCATGTATGGACTCTACCAGAGTGTGGTTGGCGAGATAGCAGGAAAACAGATCACATACAACAGCGAAAATATTTTTAACAATTTAAGTGAACAAGTGAACAGAAAAGAAGGAGAACGACAGTTGAAAAAATTACGGAGATCACAGAGATGATAGAACTTTTCAAAGAGGATTATGCTCAATCACATATTCACACGATGGTTTCTATGTCAACAGACATCAATTTATGTTAATGAGAAGTATCATCAAGGAATCAATTTCTTTCAATGGGAAAATCACTAAACTCGTGAAAAACAACAAAACTCCACGTTTTGAATAAATCATTTCACAGAAATAAAAGTGGAATTTCTAGTACACAAACATTAATTTATTCATAAACTGAAAAGTGAAATGTCCACGTACAATAGAATGTTGACATCAACACAAGATATGATTTACGGTGAAAATTGCATGACACGAAGAGACGGAATCAGGTGCTATCACATTTATTTCATGGTGCTGGCGAAAACCACAGAAACCTGAAATGCACAAAGTAACGAGGATAACACAGAGTATATAAAGAATTTTGATTGTATTTCTGTCAGTCTGTTGATTTACAGAATGAATGACAATTCGTGATTCAACTTTGTGAATAAAATCAAAAGTGGGATCTACATGGTATATGACTCAAAATAATGTAATGACTTGACCCTGATTATGAAACTTCTTTTACAAATTCTCAATTCTTTTGAGATGATTTCTCATTTTACATTCGATATAAAAGCTGACTCAGAATTCATGTTCAAAAAGCTTCAACGTAAATATGTTGACTTACCACAGTTAAACCCGTGTTCAAAAAGCAACCGGCCAATGAAATGAAAACTTCCTGAAATGGATTTGGGTGAATTATATTCAGAATGTTGATCATGAGCAGTGATAAATGAAAATTTTTAATTGTAGTAATTCGGTAATAAAACTAAATGCTGCCAAATGGAAAGATACTACAAAGTTCGAATATAAAAGGATAGAATTTCAATGCAATTTCAACGAAGCAGTGAGATAAATCAGGGAGCACTGCAGTGATTCGTTTAACTAAACCCTCAACCTCACAATTTTTACTATCATGTGACTGAATGTTTACACCTTAATCAAGATTCCTTTATCAAATAAAAGTGATACTGTTTTGTGGACAGCTGAATGTACTGAGATTATTGAATTACTTACTGTATAACTATTCTAACTTCCTTTCTTCTTCCCAGTCAATGTACGCATGTTTGGTCTCACTAATGTAGAGATAAGTGAATGACTAAAATCACATTCAAGTGGTGACAATAATCACATAATTCTGGTCAAATCAGAATCGAGTGTTGTTAATTAAGAATGATCATTTGATATTTCAGTTGACTCACGTTGTTGTGCTCCGTGAAAAGCAAAACCACTCCAGTTATCAGAAATACCATCGATAAATAAATCAGAACTATAACTGCTGCTAGTTTCATTCTTCTTGTTAAGACGCAGAACAGAATGGTTAATAAGTCTTCGCTAATAATAAAGCCCAATAAAATATAACAGTCCTTTTCAGATTGTCTGCAACATACAAGGTAGATACTCGCAGAGGATAGAACAACCTGTTGACAAAATAATTGGACTTCATCATCAGGTGAACTCAAATAATTCAGTGTTTTTTCATAAAGTAGACACCTTCATCACACTTTATGTAAAATAACACTTATATACTAATATTTTTACCTTCCTAATATGGTCATTCCGCGTGTAAGTCTGGACAGATGTTTCACGCTTACTCGATCTGCAAGAGTGTGTCTTACATACAAACATAATAAGGCTAATGCATATTCAGATTATCATAGTTACCTATAGGTTAAATGGACAGTGTGTCTGCTTCTAGTTCAAGTTCAACTTTCAAGTGATAAAACTTGATTACTGTTGTCCTGTTGATCCTAATGGCATCGCTACTCAATATGTTTACCAACTTACACCAATGTTCTGCATCGTGTGCATGGCAGAGGGAGACGAAAACCAGCGATCACTCTGGATCAGGGCTTCAGAACATATTCCTACACTGCTGGGACAACAGATAGGTTCACTTGATTCAATTAATAATGGAAATATATTTTCAGCACCATTTGTCGCTAAGGTAAAATTGTTCTCAGTATTGCTTGAAGATCCACCTCTTAAACGCGTCCAGCCATCTACTTAAAAACATGGCAACCTAAGCCATATGTTTCATAGCTTTAAACGATATAGATTTCACCGCATAGGTCTCAAACGATCTTTGTGCAAAGATTTATGAAATGTTCAATGATACAGATTAAACTGAAGTCGTTTCGAGCAGCGTAGGTGACAGTTTTAAGTTATTCAGTGCACAGAAGCCGATATTTTCCGACAGTATATATGAAAACCGGAATCACTTCTGAAATATGTGGATGATATTTTTATTATTTGTGAAAGTAAGTCAAAAGCGGAAATCCTTTCGATGAAATCCAACCAATGATATCAGAATCTTCAAATTCACAACAAAACAGGAAGAAAATTAGACCACTATATTTCGTGAGGTTTTTCTTGTGACAACACCTGAGACCTCAGTGAAAAGATCCACATTTAAAAAGTCCTCATCGGTGCGATAGCAAAGATATCATAGAAGCTTTGATCTAATCCAGTATACAGACAGCTTAGTCAGAACGTGGATGCAAAACGTATTCTGGCGTTGCAAATGAATGTGAAATGAAGTCTCTAAAGGGTATTTCATCTAAAAACGTGTGTTCCTCAAGGTTCTTCAATAAACGCTTTAAAGAAATAAGCCATAGTAAGACTCGTCAAACAGTTTTAAAGAAAGTCACATATATCAATCTTCCATTTAGAAGAGACGAATAACAAGACTTAGTCAGACGAATATTTGACATATTGGCTCAATATGTCTCAAGAATCAGGTTTCTTCACACCACCACTAATCGCGTGCTTCAACAATCCGCTTGTCAAACCTCGACACTTCAAATTGTATTTATCTGACTGAGTGTGTGTTTAGAATAAAAAATCAAGGTTGTACTGAACAGCGTTTTTCTAATCAAATTATGGAGTATTGTGAAAAATGTGGGATGTAGCATAAGTCTCACTACGAAGGGTTTAGTTTAAAAAGCATCTTTTGAACTAAAGACATGCTAGTAACACCGTCAAGCTATTCACTGTTGCCAGTAGAAAACTAAATACGAAGATGCTTGTAAATGGTGCGGCTTGTAAAATAAGGGTTTATAAACTCAGTCTCTGTGTACAGAAAGATATGGTGGTCGCTCTGAATTAATCTTGGTAATGATTCTTACTTACAAATTGTTATTATTATTAACATTTAGTTCTATACATTATTCTACTTCATTATAATTCCTGACGACTTTGAAACAATCCTTAATCAGAGCCATCATCCCGACCAGTTAAGGCATTATTATTATTATCAGTACTATTGTAAATGTCAATATTATTCAGTTTGTATTTCTTAATGGATTCGACTGCTTTCTCTGATGACTAATTGTTTATTTGAGTGATGTAATTTTACCGTCATGCCTTATTTTAATTCATCACCTCGTGTACGATTCCTCTTATCCACCTGAACATGGTGTAAACGTTTTAACACGTGTCATTTTGCATGGCTGATTCAATTTGACTGATTTCCTTATCAGTCTTATATCTCTCAATGTAATACCAATTATATATACATATATTTACATATATAAATGTCCTTGATTCTGTTAAAACTCTTATAAATGATCTAGAAAGGAACATATCACAAAGACAATTTTCAGTTGATGATTTACCTCAGGAATTACAATTGATGTTATTTGAATATGTCAATAATGTAACAGTAAACAGAAGTAATAATAAAGGATAAGTGTTGTCAAATCTCTCGAAAGCCAAAAGTTTGAAAAGAAATTTCCGTCAGTTCCGGGCCGGTATGTTCACAATTTTTCCAGTGTCGTTCTCAATAAGTTTCAATTGGAGGTGTTATTCCTAGGTTCAAATTTAGTGATTATGCTCCTAAAGTTGACCAATTAGACACGGATATACAGTTTGAAAATTTGTATTCCCAAACGTCAGATCTTACCCCATCATCGGACGATGAGCTAACTAGGTTCAAAACGACGCTAGTTGACAGCTGCCAACAATTCAAGAATAATAGACATTCAGTAAATAGTCTGTTATCTAAACAACACAGAGAAGCTATGAGAGAACTTAGAAGCAACGAAAACTTAATTATTAGCAAGCCGGATAAAGGTGACGGTATAGTTTTACTGGACAAAAGTGATTATGTTGAGAAAATGGAAGGTATTTTGAGTGATCAAACTAAATTCCAATCTCTTTGTGTTTCCAAAGACCTCAATGTAAGAGCGGAGAAACTAATGACCGACTCCCTCAAAAAACTGAACCAAATAGGAGTATTATCATCAGCCACGTATGAGTGCATGAAACACCATGATTGGTTTATATTTGAATTTTTATTTGTAAACTTATATATATTAGAGTTAAGCCTGATAAGATCTAATTGAAAACAATATAGTTCGCTTAAATGTGTTGTTCTAAATATCCTTGTGTATAGTATTGAGGAAAAGAATTTTATCGAAATTAAATCGATTCATCAATCCCATTTTTTATTACCAATTTTTGCCCGTTTCAATGCAAACACTAAACAGTGCACGTCACGGCAAACACACAACGATCATAAGGAAATAAAGTCGAATAAATAAAACCTGAATACCCTGAAAAACTTACTATTGTTCCTAAGAGGATCAATCCAATTTTGAAACTACTTCCGAATTCGAAGAAAATTAATGCGCAGAGGACCACAATCACTAGTCTAAAACACAAACAGAAAACTGCTATATTGATACATATTGTATAAAAAAGATTCAATTCTGAGAGAGCTGTTGATTTTTATTATATTTGTTTATCAAATGAACACAGAACACTGTTAACTGGATGCTTCGCCGTAACTTAACGTCCGTCATTCATCAGGGGTTCTGATCCTTACTCATCAAAGCCGTTTACAGATAATGGGAGCAGAATTTTTCATATATCAGGAGCAATTGTGGAACTATTCCTAATTTACACTCACGCATTTCGTTTCGTGTGCTACGTCCTAGTTATTTATATTTTGATTAGAGCCTAATTACGCACGTATTTTTTGGTACAGGTATGGAATTTTTAGCATGTGATACCGGTAGCCCAAATTTGCAGGCCGACCATTGATATCGGGTGTGTGTCGGCAGGGGACCGAATCCCAGACCATGTGCATGATTGGCGAGAGTCATAATCGATGTACCACCGACGCACATAGTCAAACATGTAATCTTAAATAAGACCGATTCGAATGAGATTATGTGAAAATAAGAGTCAAGGAACGCGGCGTTCGCCAGAAACCTCAGATCAGCGAACTGATCAGTAATAATACAAGTGCCTAGAAGATTATGGATGATTCTGAAATAAGCAATCACTAACAGGGTGATCATAAGCGGTGTACATCTTTTATGCAGAATTCGCAATTCTCTCTTCACACTGAATTTGAAGTTGAGGATGTTGCCGAGAAGGACTTTGAGGTATTACCAATACAATTACGAGGCACAAAAAGCGAAACTTCATGATTTTGGGCAATTCACCTGTCGGAGAATAGATGGTCTCACTGAGTTTTCCTGGTCTATGAACCCTGGTGACGCTAAATATCCTACTAAAATAACGAACACGTGAACAGAAAATTGCTTGAAACGCGGTCTTACATTTACGTCTGTAGTTGACTTTTACATGTGAATATGTTGAATTTATAACCATAATCTGACATAAACGTATTTAACATCACTCACTACTAACATTGGTAATCTCAAAAATTACAGAAAGTGAGACTTACAAGCAAGAGATTGCCACATAATCTCTCCAGTCGTTACCAGAATTTTGAGCCACCTGCAGGATATAGTATTCACCAAATATAAGTCATAAATTTGATAACATTCACAGAAAACCGATGCTAACAAAATTGAAAAACTGTCATGAAGTGGTATTGCCTATGGCTGCAAACCTGAGAAATGCTAAGTTTAGAAAGAAAACAATTTTTCTTCCAACAACAAAACGTAACTACTACTCACGCATACTACATATTCAGGTTCATAAATAGCAATGGAAGATGATCAAGAACTATTCATGTTGACAGCAGAAGCCATGTTGAAGGGTGTAAACTGCTTTGACTTCACGTTCATGTTCAGATGTGTAATAAATAAGATGCCAATAGAATAAAAAGAAAAGTTTGGAGAGACATGAGGAAACAGGCACGTAATTTTAGTAGGATTTCCATGATATTACGATGCCTAGTAAATATTAATATCAAGTACTGAACTTCACAAACCATTGAGTCATGAAATTCGAAGGCACATGATAACACGGAGAATGAATCTTTGGCGATTCTGATTATCACACAAAAGTCGTCGTAACGACATATGATAAGGTTTAAATTAGGTTTCTTCAGAAAATAGAGCCATCTTACATCAGACATTACAGTAATCACTAAGAGAAATGCTCAGATAATGTGCAAATATATTCATCTCATTCCTCGTAATTTCATCCATAGTTTCCATATTTATGGTAAAGTGTTCAACAACTGGTACCAGAGTCTTCAACTGACATGGAAGTTTCATTATTGATAAGCATTGTCAAGTTGCAGCGTGAGTATTCAGTAAAGATTTTCAATGTAAACTGACGCCTTTCACTCTGGACAATGTAGAGGTATTTGATGATAAGTGCTGAATTCATTGTGAGAAAAACCAGAATTTAATGATTTCAACTTTAATTTGTTGGATGAATATTTGAGTAGCCGTCAATACGCTTGCTTTCTACCAGATTCATATGAAGAACATTAAAGAACAGTCTAGCCTCCATTCTGTAAACATCTTGAGGATGGTTGCGATATAATTTGACAGCTTTAATTAGTTATCGGTATCTGTATGAAGACACAGTGAACCTAATTGTGAGAGTTAAACAGTTCTGTTTACCACAGTGAAGCTCACGTCAATCACTAGTGAAGTCATGCATAGCAGGATATATATATATATATACATTCTGTTGATGTCGACAACATAAGTTGTGTTGAAGGGTGCAGGATGCTAGGACTCCAACTGATTGCTCAGAAATTTGACAAAAAGGATGTCAATAAAATACAAAGAGGAAATTGGAGAGGCATGTAGGGACATATAATTCTTCAGAATGGGATTTCTCTGAATAAATGGTTAATCTTTAAGGTTGATATCAGGTGATAAACCCCCCACAAGCCATGAAATCATGAAATTCGAAGGCATAAGTTTTCGGATGACAACAAACTGATAGTGACGACAAATGTTGAAAATCGATTTTCTTACCTGCAATAAACTAGTCCTCAAGGATTGATTTAAAGAAATGCTGAACAAATGTGTAAATATATTCATGTTATTCTTGAAACTTTGTTTCATAGTTTTCACATTCACGGTGGTGTTTTTTCCAACTGATAACAAAGTCCTCAATCAACATCAAAGATTTCTAATTTTTGAGAGTGATCAAGTCATCAAGAGAATATCAAGTTAAGAGTCTGAATCATCACTACAATGATCTTACTTTGAACAATCCGTTTTTACTTGGTGAAAATTGATTAATTCACAGAACACTTGAATGTGAAAAATCAAAAACTACTGGTGATAACTTAATTGTGTCGGATGACTATTTCCATACTCGTCAGCGCATCTGATCTCTACTTGATTTAAATGAAATAATATAAAGAACAGATCGATCTCCACCTTGTCAGGATCCAGTGACAAACGATGTTTCGTTCAGTTTATCATTTGGGTTATTTTAAAAGATATTTTAAATTGACTGGCTGAAGTCTGAATTGAAATGCATCAGCGGAATAAAACGTGACGATTGGAATGAAACCGTATCTTGGAATTAGTAAAACACCTTCTAACGATTAAAGAAAATTATTTATTCACTATCACATTGGAGAGGAACCACTATTTGTCGATTGTTTATACCTTACATGTTACCCAGACCTTTGTCACTTAAAATGTAAGGTTTTGTGCTCTGGAGGATTCCTTTCAAATCGTTAGCGATAAAGCATAGGCGAGTAACGTATTGGTCCTATAATGTAACCGAATAAATAGCCGTAATCTCTATTAATTTCTCCTTTTTCTTGGACCGGTATTGTGTCTTATGTCCAAAGTTTGAGAACTGTTTTCAATCCATCATTGTCACACTGTTGAAGTAACAGTAGATCGAATTCACATCTCAATGTCGTTACAACAGGCCAGCTCAGAGACA
This sequence comes from Trichobilharzia szidati, assembly GCA_944472155.2. Taxonomy (NCBI): domain Eukaryota; kingdom Metazoa; phylum Platyhelminthes; class Trematoda; order Strigeidida; family Schistosomatidae; genus Trichobilharzia; species Trichobilharzia szidati. The sequence continues at coordinate 117,986,706 of OX235274.1, read as the reverse complement.
ATATATTTGAACAAGTCAGTCATTGATTGATGTTACTCACAAAGCTGCACTACTATTGTTGATAATGCAGATTTTATTACGAAGTATTGAAGAACTCAAAACTGTGGGCAGTTCGAACACGTATAAGCGACATTTATGTAAGTAATATCACATAGAAGTGTTTTGTGTGCTTTAGAAAACTCAGTCTGTAGATTTACTGACTTGAGACTTCAGGCCTATCACGACATCATGGTAATTATGAGTTTCAACTGAATGTAATCACTCTCGAGCTAGTGTGTGCTTGCATAGAAATTCTGACTGCTGCAGTCACAGTTCCATTGGTGAGCATAACTCATTCCATATGCACCCTCAAATGCATTATTCATTATATATCTCACTTAGTCTTCACACCTCAGACTTTATGAGAGAGTTTATTCGTCAAATGTCATTATTATCATGTGATGTAGACAAATTCTCGTTTACTTTTACAGGTTTTTCTACTTACAGAGAAGAGATCCTATGAAATCTCATGGAAAGTGATCTAGAAGGACAGCAAATGTCCAAACGGAGCTTTATATAGCAGGTGATATCAGAGACAGTAACTTCCAACATTTCACCAACGAATAGGTTCAAGTCAATATAATTCAACATGGATCTAGTGCAATAAAATCGTTGTGTGGATTGGATCGTTCTTCAGTTTTGTTTGTTAGGTGAACAAAAACCATTTGGTGTAAATCGTCATGCACTTTCGGTAAATAAGAATGACGAAATAGCGAGAATTCAGAAAAGGGGCTCTCCTTTGCGCCTCGTATATGTCACAGTAGTCTTTAAAACAAAGTCTAGGGTTTCGCCTGGACAAGTATCACGTTTGACAAGGTTTTCATGACCAGACGATGCAAAAACTGAGAGCGAAAGAATTAAACTGCCCACAGACTATAGACAAGGAATTTCCAAACATAGGAGCTACAAATTCAGTGAATTCGTCTCTCAGATTCAGATTCAGATTATAAGGATAGAAGGCTCTTGTTGCCCATGTTAATCCTTGTGATATATATCTCTGCAGAGATCCAGTTTCGCTTTGAAAGCGTTCACCGATGGAGCTGTTACTACTGTATCAGATAAGCAGTTCCACTCTGTGAGAGAATCTAAATGCCAAGCGTAATTGATCCGACCTCAGTTTGAGCACCTTCTTGTGGTGACCTCCTAAATGCATCCTAGAGGGAGAGAAAAGGTTTGAAAGGTCAATCCCTAAATCACCCTTGAATATATGGTAAGCCAAAATTAAGTCGCCTCTCCTCCTTCGGTATGATAATGGGAAGAGATTTAAATGCTCCATCCTATTATCATAAGGAAGGTGTGAGATAGCACTAACTAAATGCGTTCCTACCCTTTGTACTCTTTCCAGGATGTGTGCCTGCTTTTTGAAGCATGGACTCACCGCTTGTATGCAGTATTCTAGATGAGGTCTGACATATGTTGCATAGAGCACTTGGAACATACCCTCGTCTAATCGTTTGAAATCCCTTCGAAGTGCCCATAGCATTCGAAAAGCCTTGGCTGTGGGTCGATTACAATTTGCCGTTGTTTTTAAGCCATGGCTCACAATAATTCATAAATCCTTTTGTCACCTAACATCTGGCAGTTCTGTGTCCCGTAGGGAGTACGACATGGAAGACTTCTGGTCTAGGTGCATTAGTGAGCTTTTCTTGGAATTAATTTCCAGACTCCAAAGGTTAGTCCATTCGACTAATTTATTTAGATCGTTTTTTTCCCTTCACGTTCCCCAGTGGAACATAGGGCTTCAGGCTAGTGGCTTGAAGTTTCTGTAGCAGTGTTTATTTTTACAGGATGGGGTGGCTAGCCGGCCTCATGCCCAACCTTTCCTCTTCACCAGCATTATTTCTGGCTTAGCGAGGTAAAGGAGTGCGTCGGCCGGGGATCGAACTCCGGACCATATGCATGGTCGGCGAGCGTCCTAACCGCTATGCCACCGACGCACCAACCTATCATCGTTACTATTTATGGTTTTCCATATCTTAATATCGTCCGCAAATAGTAAGGAAGATGAGGTGAGAATTTTCGGCAGTTCATTTTTACGTATAATAGGAATAGCAGGGGGCCAAGTACAGTTCCCTGAGGTACTCCACTTAGTACTGCTTTCCACCCTGACAGTACACCAATAACTCTTACCTTCTGCCTCCTATCTATTAGGTAGTCGCTAAACCACTCACATAAGCGTTGGTCTAATCCAAAACGTTTAAGTTCACGATACTGTAATTTGAGTCCGAAGGTTCAAAAATCTTATTAGTGTTTATGTTTGTTGAGACCTTTTAATAATAATAATAATTTGCTTTATTCCAGAAACAGTACTAGTGGTACAGTGTGGAATTTTCAGCACATATCTACAATATTTGCATCTAATTTTACAAACATTTAAAAGGAGTATTAAACAAACAAAAAAATAAATCTAAAGACACCAACAGCAAAAAAAAACAGGATAAACACAAAATAATTATAAATGCGAAAAAGTACCAAGAAGTAGAAAGGAAAATAAACATCATATAATAATAACTCAGTATTGGGTAATGGAAGCTATGAGATGATTATGCATGGTGACAGTAAAGCTATAGTCATACAAGAAGTTATGAAATGATATTTAAGAATGTTTATCGCCAAGATGATCAGTTAATTTGGTTGAAACAACTCTAAACAATCATAAAATAACATTTCAGGGTTGTTGTTTTGTTTTTTATTGTCAGGTCTTATGCAGTGTTTGTAGTGGTAGTGTGAGTAATCCTGCATAATACAAAATTTTAAGATGGTGATAATGGCGTTCACAACCAATGATTGTCAGTTAATATTGCCGAAAAAAATAAAAAATAAGAAAAAACAACCACAAAAACTAATAATTACATGATGGTTAATGACAGGAAAATTTTGTACTACTCATAGTGCTAATATAGTCGGAACCAGTAGATACACAAAAGAAGGAATACAGTAAAGTACAAAAGAGTAAGCCAATGTTAATAATTTAGGTAGCTAAGTATGTTTAAGAAGGAGTTCACTATAGAATACAAAATAAGAGAGAAATAAAAGAGCCTAAAATTATGTTATTAACAACAAAGCAAGTCATAGGTTTCGCGCTTAACATTGTCTCTATCGCTTAGAACACGGGCCAAGTATGGTATCATTGAGTTCCTGTACTTGGTTGTACGAGCATAGATTATTTTATACTGATTTCTGGTTCTACTTGATGAGATACAAGGCGAGAGTTGGGAATAGAGGGGGTGTTGGGGGTCGGAGAGTATGGTTTTTGACCATTTTTCGCATGTATTCAGATGCCTATCAACTAAAGTAGTGACAAGCTGAGTGAGTTTTACACCACTAGTCCTACTTACTACCTTCAACATCCTTCTCAGGATGGTATAGTCCTTTTTCAGTAGCCCAGGAAAGACTAACGGGGAGCAGTAAAGTAGAATAGGTAAGATACAAGAGTTGACAAATTGTGAAAGTAGAGGCTGGGTGATTCCAGACTGTCTTAGTTTCTTAATGTAGCAGGTAAGACTGAACACTTTCTTAGAAATCGTTAGGATATGAGATGTCCAAGTAAGGTCGGAAGATAGAACTAGACGGAGGTATTTAGCATTAGACTTAGTTTCAATTTTAGTCCCCTCAATGCAACAGTCTTCATGAGAACTTACTAGTGTTTGTAGATCTCGTTTATGCCTAAGGGAGAAGTCAATAGTCTGGCATTTTGAGGGATTCAGCACGAGACCATCTAGTTTGGACCACTCATTGATGTCCAACAGGAAGCTATTTAATTTGAAACAGTCTGACTGAGACTTAACGGGAAACGATACAGACAGGTCATCTGCATATTTGACGAAGTTGATTTCATCTGAAAGAGGTAAATAATGTAAGAAGAAGGAAAAGAGAAACGGAGAAAGAACAGAAAGAACAACACCCTGAGGAACCTTATCACTCAGCTCAGTGCTTTTCTCTTTCCTATAATTCCTGAGCTTCCTATTTTTCAGCACTGACCAAGTGGAATCAGTTAATTCCACTTGTGGTGAGAGCTGGCTGCTAGCCAAAGTTGGTAGACAGCAATTGACGTCAATGTTTATGTCCCCAATATTGGTGGTGAGAAAATGAGAACAAAGGCTTTGCGTAGGCGGATACAGTTAGCATATAGATGATCTGACACAGTCACAGAGAGATGCAAGGTTAACTTTCTGTGAGAAGCAACCAATCAAAAGACTGTATTTTCCACTGACAATAATCTACAATAATGTACATTAAAATCTATAAATATGTGTTGATTTTCCTTAATAAATGATCTGTTGCCTGTCCCTTGTCTTCTGTTGTTACACACTTTGCTCTCGCCATAGTCGGAAACCGTGCGTTCACCAAACATGCAACGCTTCATCGTTGTAGTATCCTTCAGTGGTCTTATAATGTTGACACTGCTTTGCCCTGTTGTAAATTTCGAGTCTTTTTGCCTTCTGTTGCAGACTTTTGGGCACACTTTACCTCTCTTGTGTCTTTCGAAGCTTGGGGATGTGGTTCTGTCCCACTCTTATGACTCAGGCCAGTATCCTCACTCATGACATCGATACGAGATGCTGGCTTTTTCCCCTCATCTGAGGTTTTTGTCAATTTCTTGGAAATGAGAAGTCGTGCGGCCTCTTGGATGGGGACGTCGAACAGGTTAGTACAAAAGTTTCACACCCGTGGAGATGATGGCTTGCTACATCTTCTATAGGCTGATGGTGATAAGCCAGTGCAAACTTTATGAAACCGTAGGTTGTAGTTATCACACTGCATCCCATCATCCACCGGAAAGTGTCAGTCTGTTCGTCCACAGCTATTTGTCTGACTCATGTCAGTATAAGTTGTTTCAGCTACACAGACAAATATATATATTTATACATTTATATACTTAAATACTTAAAAAAAACCACACAAAAATTCACAAAAGTGCGCCAAAAAAATAAAACTTCAACTAATTAAATCAGTTAAAGTAAACCGAAAAGCTTCTGATGCGAATTACACAACAAAAGCAGACGTTACTTCACAACGTAAAAATGCCACTCTCCTTTTCGAAGAGCACACATTAACTTAGTAATATTTAATCAAATGCTTCGTATGACACCTAGCGGGATGCATACTGTCATTGGAAAGATGAAGACATACATGATTAGATTTAGATCACTTAATTTTTTCAACTTCTAGAAAAGTCATATGATTGGTTTGTGTACATTTTAATGGACGATGTCAATCACAGGGGTGTTATTATCGATGATGACTCACCGCAATAGGTTGAAGAGATTTTTAAAATACGCGACGATAAATATTACGGTTTGAAGACATCTTAGACTGTATTATTATTATTTCCTTTATTTCCTAGAGGAACATAGGGCTTCAGCCATGCGTCTCCATTGCGTTCGATTCTCTGCTAGAGTTTTCACCTGGCTCCAGGTCTGCCCACATGCTTTCATCTCCTCTTCACATGATCTCCTCCAGGTCACCCTTGGACGACCAACTCGTCGCTTCCCTTTCGGGTTCCACTCAAGGGCTTGTCTAGTGATGTCACTTGCTGGTTTCCTCAGAGTGTGGCCAATCCATCTCCATTTTTTCCTGCCTATTTGTTTCACAATGGGTTCCTGGTTGGTTCGCTCCCAGAGATCTTTGTTGCTGATCCTTTCCGGCCATCTGATCTTGAGTATTGAGCGAAGACATCTGTTAATGAAGGTCTGTAGCTTGTTTGAGGTGCTCTTTGTGACACGCCAAGTCTCTGATCCGTATAGTAGTACTGACTTCACATTGGAGTTGAAAATCCCGATCTTATTTTTGACGCTGAATGATGTTGTCCTCCACACAGACTTCAGAGTAATGAAAGCTTGCCTTGCTTTCCCGATCCTTGCTTTGATATCCTCGTCAGTTCCGCCTGTAGTTGAAACAATGCTTCCCAAGTAGGTAAAGGAGGTAGTTTCTTTCAGGTTTTTTCCATTTATGCTGATTGCTGTCTGTTGTTGTTGTTGGTGTTGGCCAGGGATCTTCATCACCTCTGTTTTTTCTATGTTCACCTGGAGTCCTATCTTTGATGCTTCTTCTGCCAACTTGTTACTTTTCACTTGCATATCTTCCAGTTTGTGGGAAATCAGGCATATATCATCGGCGAAGTCCAGATCCTCCAAGTTCTTTGTGTGAGTCCATTTTATGCCTGTTTCCTGATTGCCCGCTGTTTGTCGCATTATCCAGTCTACTGCAATCAGGAAAATCATTGGCGATAGTAGGCAACCCTGTCTTACTCCTGTCTTCACTTCGAAGGATTCCGTGAGCTTCCCGTTGTGGATTACTTGGCATGCAGCGTTGTCATACAACTGTTGGATGAGATGTATAATTGTCGGCGGCACCCCGTAGTAGCGAAGTAGTTGCCAAATCACCTCTCGATCGACGCTGTCGAAGGCCTTTTCAAAGTCGATGAAGTTGAGATAGAGAGGTGACTGCCATTCCAAACTTTGTTCAATGATGATCCGTAGTGTGGCGATTTGATCAATACATGACTTGTTACTCCTAAATCCAGCTTGTTCTGGTCGAAGTTTCTCATCCAAGGCTTGTTTGATCCTTTCCAGGATGATGCGGCTCATCTTAGACTGACTAAACAAAAATATAAACTAGAAACAATAATCAAAGCAATATGTGCGTTGATGGAAAAAGATATATTTTGGTGGTCCGAAGTTCGAGCAAGCCACCGAATACCTTTTTATATTGCTTCCTATGAGCTTATTATCCTGAAAATACTTCAATTCTAGCTCTGGATGGAATTTGCGAAGCAAACTGTGCATTACATCAGTATTACCACGTAGTTACTAGCGGTTCATTTGGTTGGTTGTGCAAGTTCATTCCGACTGTCATTCGCCTCGGTTGATGTAGCCTACGGTAAACCCATTGGCCCTCAATATATGCATGTTTCATTTGTTCCCATGAGACAAAACATAAAAAGAATACAAGTGAATGGAATCTGTGAACTTTATTATAAATCGTACGCTTTGCTCTATAATATTTAGTTGCACACTAGATTTTTTGAAACAGTTTTCTAACTGGCCAAAGTTCCATGCAAACTTTCTGTTTATAACCATATGAATAGTAATCACATAACGTCGAAGACCGAATTGCCAGGTTCTCATTCTTTAGATCAGTTTATCGTTAGGGCAGCAGACTACTTCCAAACGTGATGGGCAGGTATTGAATCATTTCTATTGCACACATTACCAGTTGATTCGATATATATAGCTTCATTTATCGCCCAGTCGGCTGTGAGACGGCTTTGTATTGAATGTCCTGTCTAACCGGGAAATACATGTTTAGTGAATTATCTGCTTTGGAAACCTGATCTTTCTATTCAGTGAAACAAATTCAGCCATTACTTCCACAATGAATCTCTGTGTGGTAAGTCCCGCTCTCTTGAACTAACGCCAAATCTTCAGGTACTAATTCTGAAGCAGCATCTTCCTCGCTCGATAGGATAAACAAGACATTTTGGTCTGCCATGTGACTTCTATGAAGCTGAATAGCCTGAAAGTTCTAGGTGAAGTTGAAAACCTGTCTTTCTTTTCTAATACTTTATCAGTTTTTTCGTTCTTATTCTATTGGTCAGACACCTGATATCTTCTATTCATATTCAAGCGTAATTAATAATCGGCGGTGTGACAGTTAGGGCTAGCCTTAAAAAGAGTATTGAGACACCATATTCTGCTGTGTCTGGGCTTTCATTTTAAGGGGTAGATAATCCGGTGGTATTAAGGCGATCTCGCATACCGGTTCTTAAGACCAGTGTACATATTCCCCACTCTGACAGTGTTACAACGTCGCCACAGTCCGGCACCGAATCCGCACAGGGAAAAAGCAATGGAGACGATATTACACATATATCCATGGGGAGTCACTGTTTTACACATAGCGAAACTAAAAGGAAACGCCCAGGACATCGTAAAACCTAGAAGACATTTCGTGGAAAATGAGGTGACTGGCGGGCCTGTAATGCTGTTGTTTCCAAAAGTGAAAATGCGTTTAAATGAGATTTTTGCAAACGATGGGGATACTGCCTTTGTGACAAGAGATTGCCAGAACAACACTGTGAGTTCATGTGATACATGTGTCCAATTTGTCACCTTGGCACAGTCTCATGCAGAGTTTTACTGTATTATATGAGCACCTGAAGTCCGGAGTCGCCAAAGGGCCACTTGCATCTACGGGTAAGTATGGCAACATGATATAGTTTAACCAAACCCTGATGCAGTCTAGAATTAGTGACTTTACAAAGGATAACAAGCAGTCAAAGACTAAACCTAAGTCTCAGGTCAGTCGATCAAACTTCCTATTGAATGTATCAGCGTGCAAAATCCAGTGTGCTTGAACAAAAAGCATTGTTTGGTCAGGAGCAGTTATCTGCTTTGTGCAGTAAATTACGGGCCGACATCCAGTTAGTAAAACTGTACAGACTCTACGGGAATATTCAGGTGCCTAAAGGTGAGCCACTTCCATTTTCGTAACGAAGACGCTGGAAACGTATTATTACCGTCACAAATACTAGCTATCGACAGGGTCTCCAGCATAGTTATAGGATCTGAGAAGCTATGGACATACAGGCAAATGACGAGGGAATCATCGAAACTATTGCCCTCCCCTTACATGGTAACACACGGTGTTCCAGAGCTGGAAACTAACACTGTCTGTGAAAAATGCGTGAAAGATCTACAACAGTGGGGATGGCTGTCGTCGCAGATGGTGCTTCATGCGGGTTTTAGAACAGCAGCACTACTCCCAGTTGTATCAAAAGTAAAAGAAAGACTGATTGATGATTGCAACAGGCAACATCTCGACAGGGCAAATATACTACAGAAAGTACAACATGGTTTCAGGAAAGGCAGGTCCTGTGAGACCAAAATACTATCAGCTAAGAATAGCTGGACATCATTCAGGGATAGGAATGTTCCAGTTCACGCGATCGTCTTAGACTTTGACAGAGCATTTGACGCATCTCCACATGCTCTTCTCATATACAAAATATGTCAGGCGGGTATGATTGGGCCGCTTCTGTCATGGTTGCAGGACCACCCAAATGAAATGAAATTCTGCATCAAGGACAGTCGTGTCCTATCACCCTGACAGAGTTCGCCATCAGGACCATCACAGGACTCTACCCTAGGACCAGTGATGTTTTCGATATTTATAAATGACCTACCATGCTGTCTAAACCACCCGGCTCCTCTAATTGCTGCCGACTTAGAGACTTGAGAGGAATAAATTGCTTGGTATGCTGAGATGGGCTGTAGGAAGATGAAGAATTTCTAGAATACTGGCTGGTATCGGGTGATATGACACTCTGCCTGAAAACTAAACTGCTGTAGGCTAAAGAATGTAAGTTTCACTTTGTGTTACGAAAACTTGTCCCGCAGAACGTTGGGGCGCAAATTTGGTCTAGTTCAAACGGACAAAATGAACACAAGCGTGGATTACACAGGAGATGTAACGAGGGCATATGCGGTCATACAGTTTACGCATAGACAGTTAGGTGCACCCATTCCGGAGCTCTTTCTAAGCTTGTACAAAACATACGTCAGACCAAGGACTACATGCAGACAGTATATTCCCTTAAAACTCACACGCTAATAATGGGTACACCTACACTTACTTTTTTACTTCTTCACATTCTTCCTTGTCCTACTTTCCCGACTACACCGGCTATTATGTCACGCAACTATTATTATTGATACATATACATGTCAATTTCAAATTTCACTAGCCATCTCTTTTATATTTCTTTACCTTCTTTTTCTTTCTTTTAGACCACATAATCTACGCCAAATATATACTGTCATTATTACCTCTTCTCTTTTGTTGACAACACCGAGCGATTTACGGGTGGGAAGATCAACTCCATTCGCGGTAGCAGCACGGTCTAAAAATACAGCCTACAACAAACCACATATGATTCATTCCAGCACCAATCCTTTTGCAGTCAACCATAGCTGTAACACTCGCGTGGTGGGACGAACTACGCAGCAGTTTACAAAAGTCTGGGAATCTGTAACTCACAACCAAGAAACGAGCACAAAGAAATCAAATTGGTTTACACTATCTAATTAATGTGGTACTGGATATTGGATGAATGATACTGAGTGCGTAAATCGAAGGTTTCCCACTCCGTTTGACTACCAGCGTATCACAGTCTGTTAGGATTGTTTGCTTCCTTAGAAAGCAATATTCGTTCGTGAAATTCTGTCTTGAACAGTGAGAGTAAACATCCTTCACCACGGGTGGGATTAAGGTAATTCATTGTAAGCAATGAAACTATTTTTGTGATTTCTTGCTAAAATCATTGTCAAATATCCCTATCCTGCAGTGCATTTCCGATATGAATTACTGTCTTTTTTCGCTTCAAATAAGTTACTGAAATTAATACTTGGATGCCTTAGTGATCACATTTAAACCTGTTGAAGACGGTAGATACAACCGAATTGTATTATGCTTTAGTCGAACACTTCGCTGACAGCCACTATATCCTTTCATCAAATAAGACTAGATTCAGGGGAAGCTGTTTCGTCCTACTACGGTCAGTGAGTAAGTTGTCTGTTTCCACCAGTGAAAATCGTTATGGTATGAGGTGGTGGTAATTAGCTTTTGGTCCATATTAGCTGATACGTATGGTGTGCACATCCCGTCTTCAACAGAACGTAATGTCAACAGACAAATTCCTTTATTTCTTGGAGATTTTTAAAAGCCGAAGCCATGTTTGAGCAGGATAAAGTAAATGTCTCTCACATTACATGTAACATGTACTGAAATTTTCACTGAGAAACGATACCTGCTCAACCACAGTCAAATATGCTTCAGCCATTCACTCATATCTTCATTCCTCGATAATTAATTTATGTATTGAAATAGGTTCGTTCTGTCGAGAATGAAGATCACGTGAGGAACTGGTGCACATTTTCGCACGTATGATGCATGAAACGTAGTAAATGATAACCTGCCACTGAAACAACACTTGCCAGCAAATAACTGGTAAACTGAGTGAAAGGAAGATTGTGTAGTTTAACACAGTGTAGAAGAACAGCCTGTAAAGGGAGTTAATCATCAGTATATTTGTTGCATAATAATTAAAATCAGTACAAAAGGAAACAGGAATATTTTGGGGGTAAATTGTGCATAATTCGGTATTGACTGCTTCATTCTGAAATGTTTAAAGAGAAATAAGTCTAGTTAAGTTATGCGTTAGTTACTCCACTGAATCAATCAAATAGTTAACTCACTATACAATTATGATTGCAAGTCGGATGCCTTACCGTAGTAATAATACATTGAAACGCATCAATTTCATGTCACAGAAACAGTGTGGATGAATAAATGCTGGAGGGTGTTTACCGCCTTGTGGAGTTAACCCTCTGGATTCAGTGAGTAATGCTTGATTTGAGTTCATTTTAACCCTGCCAATGGTGAACTACAATTATTCTACATGAGCATGAACTTACAAGTTTAATTTAAAATGATGTACTTTGACTGGTTAGCAAATCTGTGGCATGGATTTCAATCTAGGTGAGTTTCGAAAGTTCGTTCTGCAGATTTCATGAGAAACACCGACTGATCGTTCGTTACATCTCTGTCCTAACAAACACATACTATGGCTTGAAGAATGATTGCTTTTTAACAGTGATTCCTGATGAAATTTCTCTTTTTCAAATTAATTGATGAATTGACGACGCTGTAACGCCTCTGCCCAATACATAGTTGTCGAAACATCGTATCCGATTTATCATTCGACCTTACTTTATTGATAGTTTTGAAAGAAGACTCTGATGGATCTGTGAGACCTCAGTTCACCTAGTGCTCTAGAATTGATATAGTAAATGAGTTGTATTCTCGTATTGATAAGCATCTCGCGTAAAGTTATGGGATGCATTTGGAAAGTACATTCTTTTCAAGTTCAGAATAACTAGTTCCGTAGGAAGAAGTGATTTTTTAATTGCACCAGGTTATTTTGAATAGATGGAGGATATTTCTTAGACTGTGTTAATCTCACTAGCACACCAACCCATCCTCCACAGATCCAACTTAGGAATAACTTGTCGCTTATTAACTGGGTTGAAAAGCTATTCAACCTGTGGATAAGGGATAAACATCACTTTGTGATTTTTTCCATCAACATTCCGTCATATAATGTAAGACAAAACGGTTCCAGAATTATAAGTGATAAGTTTTAGCCAGAGATTTTATTATTGGACCATACATTTTGTGATCGATTACACAAGATAAGCCTTTCTCGACACTAATATCGAGTTTGAAATCTTCATTCTACACAGAAATGAGTTGATCCCATTATCTGATGATGAACTCACTAGGTTGACACCTAAACTAGTTGACAACTGTTAGCATTATAAAAACAACAGTTGTTCTACCAAAAGCCTATTGACTAAACAACACTGACAAGCTTTGAGCAGGATAATATATAATGAAGGCAGAATAATTAGCATGTTAGATGAAGAGGTGAGCGACGAAAAGCGACTCCGAAAGCTTTCAAATTGAAGAGGTTCAAACAGAAAGGCTAATAGATGACTGCAAAACAAGCGCTGATGTAAATGTGGAGAAAGGTGGAATAATCTGTGAGCCCACCTATAACTTTCTCAAACTCACTGGAAGTTATGTATAACTTTCGTAAGGTCTATGTAAATTATATAAGGCAAGACGTTCTCTTCGCCCAGTTCTAAACTTGTGTGGTTCCATCTCCCATGCAGTGGCAAAATGTTTATTCCTACTCCCGCAACCATCACTCTAACAAGTGATAACTCATAGTGTTGAAGACGTTTCTGAATTCATTTTTAAGTCGATTGCTGTGAATTTGAATGGGAAGACAAACAGTTTATATATTGAAATAACAAGATATGTAGAAAACACAATTTTAAATTATGCAAATTGATAAGTGTGAACCAACCTTCACTCTATAAGTCTGTAACAATAAGTCATAAACAAAATTATTTAGTATTTAGATTATTCAACCCAAACTTAACAAAGTTTATTGGTATTTCAGGATACAGAGTGTTAGGAAACGTTTAGCATAAGTTCTGTCTAGATGGAATCTTCATTCTCTACTAAAACAACCAAATGCTTCGTTGGGTAATTTTCGGTTTGATCAACAGAAACAATCGTAACCTCATTAAAAACCAACACGTATGTATGCGTGTATAAATGTCGACTAATGCATGGAGTGAATTTGCACGTCACCTAAGACTGTCCAACCAGCTTTCGATCAATCAGGATATGCCATCATTAAAGTGTTTTCCATAGACTCCCTACAAGTCAGATATACAATATTTCCGCTTTGGAGGCGACAAATAGGGAAAAGAAAATTGTTCACCCTAAGTAACATACCAATGATAAATAGATTGCGGTAAGATCTTGGTACGTACGAAACTGGAGAAGCCAACACCAACAGGCTGTGTGCGACCTACCTTAGCCAGCTGTCCCTAAGACTCTGTGATCACTCAACACTAGTGCTGATTCTCTTCCAGGTACCCCAAGAAGTATTCAGCTGTCACGATGTAGGTATTAGTAACCTCCCACACACACACACCTGAATAAGTACACAGTGCTTTCCTGATTATTCTGATTTCATGTGAGTGAAATATTCTGAGAATTAGAACTCAGGTGTAATGGAAAAACAAGAGAAAAGTTATTGTTTCCAGAATCATCAATGACTTCTTACAATGTTAGTCCAAAGTTCCATCTAACAAAAACAAAAGTGAATCACATCAAATTTCGGTATAAATAATCACCTTTGAGTTTATAATGAAGAAGTAGATATTAGAGTAGAATTTGGGCACTTTGGTAGAGTATAAAGGTTCCCTTAGAACTGATTTTAATTGTGTTAGTGCAGAAACATCATTGTAATGTAATTCAAATATATCGGTACTATTTAGGAAGAATGAAAGTGCATTTTTGTTCACTTAGCTGACTTAATAATGTAGGTGTATAAATATATGAGTAGCTATGAGAGAGTGGGAGAGTGAGATAACATTTAATAACGCTTGGCTAAACTGCAGTGAGTCAATTCACCATTGTCCTCAACTACTTTTATATAATCAAAATATCCGGTGCATTTTTGTCAAATAAATTCACCCATACAATTTCATGCTGGTCCTTGTCTTCTGATGTTTTCGTGTCTTAGTGAAGGATAAGGTAATTGATGAGAAGGGTGGGTGGGTTGTTAGCTGCATTCGGTAAGCGGTTGTGTTACCTGTCGCATTCAGTATCGTTTTACCCATGTAATTATCGACTTGATCACATCACTGAGATGTTGTCGTCGACTGAATGTTCATGATATTGTCTAACCATCTATATTGCAGTTGTTAACGACAGTTCACGACACCCGATTACTGGTTATCCATGTGATGAATACGTGAATGAATGAATTCCACAATTGTATCTGGCCTGATCTGTTTTCCCTTTATTCACTTTATGCATGCCATCACAGTGCTTAATTTTCTAGTTAAGTCAATAGCTCGCACATTGAATAGGAAAGTAGAGGAAGGAATATGAGTCATCTTCCACACATTTAGAAGTGTGAAGTAGTAAGTTTTGTCGAAACAGTGTGGCCTGTGGAAACTAATCCTGGTTGATTGCATTCTGAGATGATTTCCTTAGTGAAATTGAGAGATCCTACTGTTTTCTTAACCTAATCTTAAAATCAAATAAAGCAAGCTGAAACCACTCTGGACAAATTTTAATCTTTGGGTCAGGGTGTAATTTTATTATACTGCTATTAGAAAACCATGGAACCTGAAATTATTGGCTTAACTTTACGTGGTGGGTAATATTTGTGCATATTGCATTTTCGTATAATGAAAATCGATTGTTCTCACCATCGCAGAGCAGTCCATCTTCTGTCTTTATTTGGTTTTTAGTTCCGTGGGATCAAAAGTAACTGGAAAGTAGTATTGGTGATTGGTCTTCAGATAATATACTCATTGCCTTGCAAATTCGAACCTTAGTTGTGACATGATTATTAGTACAGGTCATATAAGTCTACGTCAAATTTTTGGTGACGTTATTCAACCTAAACAGTAGTAGCCTACTTGTTCATAACACGTTTAGGCTGATTTCACTCTACATCTTGGGGCTCGTTTTGATTACCTTGAGTTCTAGTGGGAAGCTTTGACAAGCAGAGTACAGCAGGTCGAAGGCGAGAACAGTTACTCATCGAAGAAGACATTGCTAATTGGTCTCTCTATGTCGTGAATTGGTAGAAGCTAGAATCGATGGGCTATCGGATTGAGTTCCAGTGGCTTAATGGTCTACGAGGTCACTATCCTTGTAAACAGAAAGTCCTGGGTTAAACGCACACAGGTTTGTAGTGCTGAAGACTTCAGCAAGAGGGCGAAAAAGCTGTATAGTACTCCTTGGTGGTTTTCCAATGGTTCTCTAACTGATGTCATCTCATGATGAAATCCTCCAATTAACTCTGTGTTTCCTGTTGTTTAGTTTCATGTTCTGTATAGGCTTATTGATCTGATGTGTTGTATATCTCTCGCTTCACTAATCAAACTTGTTAAATGACGTGAAATAGGATGTAATTGTACACTCTTTACAAAGTAAAGCACATATATCAGCGGTTATAACAACTTACAAATCTCTCAATTTTAGATTTCTACAACGGAAATGAAATTAGTTTTCCACTATCAAACTTATTTTTCTTTTCTACTTCGTCAGTCAATCTTTGTGTAATGATTAGATAAATATTACTAAATATTTTACAGAGGATACGATCAGTCAACATCAGTGTATACCATGCGAGCCTAGATTAGAATTTACTGGTCGTTGGATTTTATTCTAGTGGCTAAATGGTCAGTGGACTGATCTGTAGTCGAGAAGTAGTGTGTTCGATCCCCAGTCGAGTCGTTTATGCACACTGATGAAGAGTCGCAGACTAGGAGGAAACGTTTGTTCAGTACATATAGCTATCCATAAGTAGCACATTACGGTAGTAATAGCAGCAGGATAATTTCATTAGTTAAACTGTGTGTTTTAACACACTGGCCTTTTTATACCATTTCTGACCATTCGCATAATATGATGGTAATATAACAGCTAGTGGAGATATCTTTCCATCTGACAGTTAATCGTAATGAATATCTCCTCTTGCCAACATTATCTTTGACGAAAAATATTTTTTTCAGAAGCTTCAGATTTGAACAGAGAAGGAGAGCTTTTTGAAATAAAGCTGAGGATTACATTTGTTGTGTAAAACTATAGACTGGTTGAATCATAGAATGTTCGTCAGTCACTTATGTGGTCCGGACTCCATGCCCTGCTGAAAGACTCCTTAATTTTGACTACCGGCTAGTAAGCCAAGAATGAATGAACCTTCCACATAGGACTAGCAAAACCATCACAACCTTAGATTTTATAGGTTCCATTTGGAAAGTAAGAAATGAAGAGCATGAACTGGGAAATCACATGAAAACAGACCAAAAGGATGCAGTACTGTTTGTCTTTAAATTTCTGCATTCTCAAATATTTACTGCGCATATCAAGATTTTGTCAAGGTAGCAGCCAGAGCAGATCCAAAAAGTGAAGCGTAGAGTCATGCGAAATATTTAAGCTAACCCTTTATTATGCTACGTGGGTTGTACAAGTTTACTCTAGTATATTTTGTGGAGAACAGGAATATGATTCTGTATGGATTTTGTTCTAAGTTAAAAATCACGTTCCTTTGTATATCATCTGTACACTTTCCCGTAATACCATGTGTTAAGCAGCAGCTTCTGTTTCTTCTTCCTAAGGGGGATCAGTGGCATACACTGGAGAGGAAGCATTGAAATGCACAACATGCAGATTTAGAGATTTCATTACTCATTTGTGCACAGTGGATCGAGCTCTACCTTCGAGTGAACATATACCCCAACACTTTATCATTCCTAATATCTGTAATACACTTTTCGAGTATCTTATATTAATTTCATTGAATTTGATGTTGTGTATCCCTACCGCATCTTTACGTATGTCCATCGAAAATTTAGTGGTTCGTCTTTTATGAATTCAGAATCACACAGTATGTGTCACGTATATTTCATTAATGCGTATTTCGTTGTATTCCTGTTTTTATCATATCTTCCCCTACTGGTACACAGACGTCGTTAGTTGACGCGGAAGATCGAGAGTTACAGGGCTATATAATTCCACGTGACTGTAGATTTGCGTCTTTCACCTTATAGTTTCATCAGGCCGGTGATATAGTTCCCGCTCATTGAAGGACTGTTTATGGTAAGGGGAATATAGTCAGAAACGACCAATTTCGCTTAGATATATTCTCTGTGTAACCTATGAAAGTAGGTACACGATTTCGGCATTTAAATAATCACTGTCAGTCGAAGTGTTGCAGTATGATAAACGTTTTAGGAGTGTTTAAAAATGCATTGCAAATAATAAAGCATAAAGCGTAGTGAACTTATTAAAAGATACTTACAATTTCATCAACTTCTTATATCTATTCAGGATAGACCAGTAGAATATGAGGATTACAATTTATTGAATGTCTCTCCAAATAAAATTTAGGTAAGCCACAGTTGCATAACTATGAATTTCGCCTAATGTATCATTGGGGCATCCGTACAATACCCCTATAAATATCGTAGTTAAAAGTATTTTATACTAGACGCTATCTACTACTGATTGCTTGTTATGAGTAATTGGATGCCATTCACACAGTTCATTAGTAATTGCCAGCAAGATAAAAGTGAATTAAAAACCGCACAGGATTCTCGCACATTCGGGGTAGACTTCATCAGTGTTCCTGCTCTTTTAACTCATCTGAGAGAGACTAATCAGTTGGTACCGTCTGAATTCTGATTGGCCACATGGGTGAACAGGCAATACATTGAATCAGATTCGTGATTTACAAATTGATTTGTGACTTGCAATTAGCCCAACTGGAAGTGAAATTTCACTAGAGTTTCCTTCACAGATTGAAATTGTTTAGATCACATTATACTGTATGGTTGATGTCATAAATTGGAAATAAGGAGAACAAGCATAATTGCGGCGGGTGGGGTGTGTCGTATACTACTTTACTGATCGTTATAAGTAGTTGCGAGAAGTATAATTTCGTTTCAAATAGAAACCGTGACCAAATTTCACGTCGAACTTTGTAATTGGTGAAATGGCTAATTAATTTGCGAATTATAAATTTGATTATACTCTCTCTCTCACTACTTGGTTGAAGAAAATACACAACTTCATCTTACATTTTAACGAGGCAGTCACATCTAGAATAAAGAAAACGGGAAGAGTTAATGGAAAAAAATAATCATCATTGATTATTTGGTATCATCGGACACCGGAAAAAACACTTAGGGTAACTAAAATACGTATATAGTGTACATAATGATCATAATGGTGAAGGTTTGTAGCTCAGGTGGATGATTTTGATGTATTGGTGTTCTCTGAGCTAAATGGTTTATTTGCGAAAGTTTCATTGCCCTACTAGGCAACATCTTCAGGGCATACTTCAATTTGACTGTAATCTGAAGATGTTGCCTAGTATGGCAATGAAAGCTTCACAAATAAACCTTCCAGTTCAGAGAACAGAAATACATCAAAATCAGGTGAAATGTATTGTCTAGAACAGTAGGGATGGGGCCAAAGTCAAGGAAAACGCATCACATTGTTTCATATCTGCAAGTGAGTAGGTATAAGCAGCATTCCTGAGATTCACATGAGCAGAGAATATCAGAGGATTCTGAAAGTATTTCATAATGTATTTAAATAGGAAAATGTTAAAAGAACATTTACTGAACTATTGAAAATCTAGGGGAGATTTGGACATCTTTGTCTCACTGTGTGACAATACATTTGTTCTCACTCAAAATACCCATGAGTAACTAAAGTGAGGTTATTAGACTTTCAGATGGACTCTTTGTAGAATCGAATGTCCAATGATTTGCAGTTTCTGCCAGTTCGTGCTATGATACAATTTCCATTTACTGTAGTTTTCTTCACATTGATTTCAGCAAATTTTACCGCTTATAACTTCTCACCAGGACTTTAGGATTTCGAAGTCGAAACCAATAAATATTGAATAGCAGTTGATTCAGTTTGCAAAAGTGTTCTTCTCGAAACCCTGCAGACATAGATAGGTTCAATGCATCCCGAGTTGAGTGTACATTATGAAGTTGAGACGAGATAGATGTTAAGTATCCATCAATAATTAGTGGTAGTGATATCAGTTACCAATGACATCAGCACTGGTATAATACGGTGGAAATAGCTTAGATAGTTAAAAGCCTTAGTATAAATCACTCTCCATCGGTACTGTAATGCACAAAATCACAGTTGAAAATAAGTCAAATAAGTCAATCCTAACGTAAAATGTTACAGCTTCCCAGCATTTCTATGTTTCCTCTGGTTTTCAGACTGACTACAGTTTGTAGGTAAATATCTATATTTGATAAACAGTATAGTTAAGGGTTAACCACTCAATCATGCTATTGTGAAATTTTAGCTGTTTAATACACGGATAAATTTAGAAATTGGAAGGACGACAACTAAGGAATACACCGCATAAACTATAAAATCTACTTTATTAATGTTTTGTCATAATATAAATTATGCATTTTCGACTATTCATTCAATCGAAAAATATTAAAAAAATGGATTGAAAACATACCGAGTTTTGGCACATATTAGGCTGTAGTAGAATTAATGCGTACGTTAAATATGTAGAACACACGGTGGTTCTGTTATTCTCACCTAGTAAATTGTATTCTAAAGCATGTGGTGTGATGAGAAGCATACACAGCCAAACGAACATCAGTAGCAATCAAGGACCCTACCAGTAACACAGGTTATTCATCAGAACTTCCTCTGATTTCGATGTTACGAGGAGTTGGTCACCATCGTGAGGTGGTAGCTACCAGAAAGGCATGTGTTTGTGGTTTTGTAGAAACAATTATTTCCATTTAATGCTTGAATTCAACTCATTCTAAAGCGAGACATTTTACGACCAACAATTTATTACGTTCAAACCTGTTATTGATACTCTATTTTTATTCTTGAGTTTTGCGAAGAACAGTGTTTCTATGAAGTTATTTTAGACACGAATTCTGTCCTATTTGAGACTCATCAGCTTGATATACCTGCACCCACAATGAGTGATGTGGTTTCAGGTGAGACGTGAAACCTGTACCTTAAGTTTTAAACGCCAAAGCTGTTACCTATTGGGTAGCAAGAACCACCTTTTGTGGAGTGATTATCGGTTATTATTTATTCTTAGGTTAATCCGAATTCCGCGTCGGTTGATTATGTTGGACCGAAATGCTCAGTCTCTGATGGCATGCTGGCACCTAGTGCGGACTCTTCAACGATGTCTAAGGATTAAGGTCAAGTTATTTTGGTTGATGGTTTTTTTCTACTATTCACCGAAAAATCTTAGTCCTTAGATATCGTCGAAGTCTGTGAACCATAAAGAAGCATTGATCTGACATTAGGGTTGATGATCGAGATCCTCTAATTTAATGCTGATTGCAGCAGATTTCCATACTGTCTTCAAACCAATGAATGCCTGTCTTGCCTTTCTGATGGTGGCTGGATTTGACATCTTAATCCGTGACGCCGTCTGTAGTTGAAACGATGCTGCCTAGATGAGTTAAAGAAGTGACCCACTTCGGATTACTCCTGCTGATGGTAACTGATGCTTATCGGTGCTAGTTAGATATCTTCATCACCTAGGTCTCTTTTGTGTTCACTTAAGGTCCTGACTTCGCTGCTTGCCTCTTCTGCAGACGTTTTGGTTTTCGCCTGTAAAATTTTTGGTTGGTGAAACATAAGACATACTTCTTCTATTTACTCATCACTATGCACAGCCACTCGCCTTCTCATATCTTACAATTGTATTAATTAGAATCAGAAAATAAAAGCTGCACAAAATATAAGAATCACAGTAACTGGGGATATACTTAAATTGTTTCAGTTATCACTTACTCAGGGTTGTCTACCTCCAGCTCTATTGTTGGGCTAAGAATACATAGAAAAAACGAATAGATGACGAAGTGTATGCTGAATATTGCTCCTAAAATGAGTTCGTTTCATTCAGATCAAAGAAATCAGTGTCATCAACTGAGCACATCGGTTAGATATTTGAGTCTCGAAAGGACAAACTTAAACTTTACGTACCAAAGATGTGCGAACGCACCGTAAGGCTGAGAAGTAAATTCGGTCGTTTAATCTCAAGTCTTATCATTCCTCAACCTAACCCTTGCCCTAACCTATCTCTAACCCATTACCAGTCTACTTTCAACCAACCATAATTTCTCCCTTATTGGGTTGAGTTAACTCTACTTAGCCTTTAAAAGTAAACTAGATATCCCGTTTCACACTATGACACTTCATCTTGTGTTTTTTTTCATGAACATAGTGATATTCACCTGGCGTCACTGACTTTCTGACTAGGCATTCTGTGGTCATTGATGCCTTAGTACTCCATTAGTGTCTAAAGTTTAGCTTCTCCCTAAAATGTGTTGTTCATCATAAAGATTTGAGTCAATTCATTTCACTTACAACGATGTTTGAAGATTGTCGCTAATTTCGTTTGTAATTTCAGCAAAATAAAAAGGATGAAATTTACATATTATCAGTGAGTAATAAACAGAATTTTAGTAATCAAATATACATATACATATTTATATATATAGAAATTCTCTCGCACCTGTAGAACTTGAGAACATGCAAGACAGCATGTCTTAAAGTGCTTTTCAAAAGGAGAAATTAGACGAACCAGTGTGATTCAACAATTGATTGATAGAATGTTCGCGAACCGTAAACGTGGTCAACGTTTCGATCTGCTTCCGACAACCTCCTACACCGCCTGGGTAGGAAAAAGGCAGGGTTATGCCTGAGGCTACTAACCACACTGCGTAAATACAGCACCCACGCTAGGGACACTTGAAAGCTTGAATTCTCATATTTCACTCGGAGCACATAGAAACCCTACTTTCTGTGGGAATATTATAAGATCAGGCTTTTGATTAATACTAGAGCGTTTGGAGTAATTGCAAAGTTAGAATTCTTGTAATCTTGAAACCGAAGTTAATTTTATATTCACTTACAGGTGTTTGAGATAAGTAGAGCTAAAGTAGAAAAATGATATAGTTTGTATATTTAATACCTTTTGTATTTAATTAAATGTCTTGTGTATAAATATTTAGTACTAAACTTCACTGTATTTTGGTGTAATTTGCTTAGAATCATGAATGAAGTCCTGTAATCGTAGTTGTCTGCAGTCATTACGAAAGTGTGTCTGTCGTTTCAACAAAACTTATATTTCCTCTTAGAAACAAATTTGCATAATTCTGTAACGAAGGCATTTAAATCTCTCAAGATATCTTGCGAAAACCAGTGATTCCTTGGGATCGGTGAGTAGTGTTCATTCGCAAAGAATTCGTTATGATCATAAATATATTGAGGATAAATAGGTTAAAGTTTCAATTAGGGAGTATGAATATTCATACTCAGAAGAAGGTATTACTCAACCAGCTTTTGACTAATTTTCGTCCTTACTAATTGACGAGGACTATGGGTTCATACAGTTACTTCCTTTGACCTACTTGAACAACATAAAAGCAATAAATCAGGCAGGATACCATGAATCTATTATATTTCGTTGGTTCTTTTAAACTTTAAACAGCCTTTTAGAATTTGTATGTTATTATACAAAACATTCAGATACATTAGTTATTGGCGATAAGGTTAGTGAACACTAATATCTCTTGATTGAATAGCATAATGGAAGGGATGGTTTACTGTTTAGCTTGCTAGTAGGCAAAGGAATAATTAAAGAGTATTCTAGAATCAGAAATGAATTTTTTCAAGTGAATTGTAGTGTTAACTGACGTCACACATTCATTCGCTCTTGTCTAGTACTTATTACTGCTTCATTTCTGTTTAACTTAGTATGAGTTTATATTCACTCGACATTTCGTTTTCCCGTAACCATAGTTATTGATTTCTGTCGGAACTGATCTCACTTATTGTACAAACATTCTATTCGGTCTGTCGTAATCAATCTCTTCCGGTCAAAACGGTATTTGCTGTACATTTTCCCTTATACTTCACACAATGTTTGTTCAAACCTCTTCATTCCTGATCTTCGAATTCACGTGTTGTTTATTTTTAATCATGGATCACCTTTGACAAAGCTTTGCTGGTTTTTCTCTCATTAACTCAGAGTGACAGTGAATTGCCAGCATGCAGCCTACACATCGCTCAGTTGATGATTTGTGTATTCTGTTTTATGTGTTTGTCTGTGGTATAGTACCATATTTTAGATGTACTTTTTTGTGTTGTGGATTTTACGCGTAACTCAAACGTCTGGTTTAGTTAATTGAAAGTCTGATTACAAATTATGGTCCTGGGTTTTCTTAGAAGAAATTTACAACATATGCGTAATCGTTCGATTATCTAGTTGGACTGACGTCTGGGGACATTTCAAGAGACTTGAGACAAAAGTGCAGAAGTTTTTATCACTGCGATCGCTACCCATTTATTAGATTTGCTAATTACCATCATTATTCCCTTTATGACTTCAACAGCGCATCTCTATTTCAGCCTAATCTCTGAAGTCCCCCTTATCTTGCTTCATGATTGCTCACAGATTCTCATCTTCTCACATGATCTTCTCCATGTTACCTTCAGACAATCAACATGCTGTCTCCTATTTGGGTACACCTCATGGGTCTGATGCGTGACGCCACTCAACTCCCCTCAGTGTGTATTCGGTCCATCTCCATTTTCTTTGGCATATTTGTTGGTCAACAGGTTGTTGGTTGGTCTTTTGTCAGAGTTATTTGATGCTTGTTCTTTCTGGCCATCTGATCCTTAGTTTGGAGTGAAGGCAGTTGATTGTAAAAATTTGAATCCTGTTAGAAATGCTTTTAGTGGCACGCCCGATTTCTCAACTATACAGAATCACTAATCTCACATTTAAGTTAAAAATCCAAGGCTTGTTCTTGGCGTTGATTGCTATAGATTCCTAAACTGATTTCAGATTATTGAACGTCTGTCATGCTTTCTCGGTGTTGCTTTTGACATGGTCATCCGTGTCACCTCTAGCTGAAACGATGTTGCCCAAATAAGTGAAAGAAGTAACTTCCTTCAAATTTCTGCAGTCGATAGTGACTGGTGTCCATTGTTGTTGGTTCATTATCTTCATAATCTCTGCATTTTCCCATGTTCACCTGAAGTTCGATCTTCGCTGCTTCGTCTGCCAGCTGATTGGTTTTCGTCTGCATATCGACGACTTTGTGTGACATTTGAAATAGATCGTCCGCAAAGTTCACATCTTCTACAGTCTTTTTGTCGGTCCAGTTTATTCCAGTCTCGTCGCTACCGACGGCCTTTTGCACTGTCCACTTCATCACAATCAAGCATACCATCAGTGATGGTAGGCAGCCCTGTCTTACTCCTGTATTCATTTGAATGTCCTCGCTGATTTTTTCATTGTGAATCACTTGACATTTGGCACAGTTATACAGCCCAAATGCTCTATCTTTTGATGCGTAGATTTGCAATTTGATCAGCACATGACTGGCTTTTACTGAATCTAGCTTGTTCCGCGTAGCGGGAGTTCACATCTACTGCATCTTTTAGTCTCTTAAAGATGACATGAGTTTACATTTTCCTGGCATGAACAGGTGCAGGATTGCATTTCATTGTTTGTAAAGACTTGAGTCACCCTTCTTTATTTACTTTGACAAGGTAACATTTCTTCTAATCAGTAGATTACTTTCCTTCTTTCTAAACCTTTTGCAACGGTGACGTGAACATATCTGGTGAGGTCTCTGGATTTGTTTTCTGTGCTTCTGGAGGAATTTTGTCTCGTGCCACATGTCGGCGAACACCAATCCTCCATTAAAAGCAGAAGTCCTGAATGCCATGAAGCTACTAAAGAAGTCCCTGCCGTTGATGATATTTCTGGACGAGTTGTAGGTGATAATCGGTTCAACCCATTGTAATAAGGTTCCCTTTCTGACCTTTCATCGGTTTCATCTATGATCTCTCACATGATAACGACTTGGTTACCTGATAGTGATCATGAAATTGATGCATTAAAATCATTCAAGAAAATCAGAATTCGGGGCAGTTTCAATTTACCAGGTATCTCTGAAGCAGCTGCCATTAAACGGTTGAAACCGAGGTTATGAATTCAGAAATGAACCATTGCTAACGTTGTTTTACCACAGTGAATACACTTTGTGTTATTTCAATTTTGTTACTTTCCGTTAATTTCCTTATCTTAACTATATTTTACTTTGACGATGCGATATGCTTATTTCTTCCTAGATAACAGTGATTCATAAAACAAACTTATAATGTGACTGTGAAAAGTTGATGTAGTGAAATGCTAATTTATATAATTGAGGAGGTATCCATTCAGAGGTAAGTTTCATAGCAACTTAAAAATATCTTTGAATAAAGAAATAAAAAGCGATAATATCTACACTGACGTACATACGAGTGCCCTGTCTCCTGAGAAGAGAAAAATAAAACAGGAAAAGCTTATAATCCATTCAACAGAATGTTTGAATAAATGAATTCAAATTCAATTATCTGATCGATGACTTTACCTCTTATTCCTTTAGAACATAACCGGTCCCCTGTTTACTCACAAGTGTAGTGATGGAGCAATGCGCTGTAGCAGATAATTTCATCTTCTGCTTCTGAACATCACTTTGGGCAAGATGCTGTATGGTAGTGTAGTACCCTGTTTGGAATCCCAGTCTGAGTGTAGCAGCGTGCAATATAATAATTATTACAAATGTCATTAAAGTACACCGTTTTACGTTAGCTGAAAGCGCATTATCACTGAACGCCTGTGGTTCAATGACACAATGTTCACCAGCAACGTACTTGGTTTGGCCTTCAATTCCCAGTCGATGAACTCCAGTATTATTGCTTAATTTACTAGCCGTTAGTGAGACTGAAAAGAAGAGGGAGGTTCGACGTGAGGCATTTTTTCTACAAGTATACTAATCACAACTGAAATCTAATTCTAACCGAGAAGTAATTGGGATTTAGGCAGAATTACGTTAAAGAAACTTTGACGTCAAATACAATATGAAAATACAAATGGAACAAAAATGGCTATTTTATATCCCAAAATCCTCTGGAAATTTCGGTCTGACATCAGACCACAACATCAAAATCACTATATATTTTGCGATTATTGCTTACTTATAGTACCTTTTGTATTTCACACGCTTTCTGTAAGCTGAGCTGTCGATGGCTCCTACGTGCTCAAACTTATTAGTGAATCCAGTATTGATCGAATTCATTTGATGCATATGCAATTAGCATCGTTGTCAACTGTTTTGACTGTAGTTTGAAGTAGTAAAACCTCTTCTGTCAACAGCCCATCGTACTTCTTGTTGGTAGTACTCTTATTGTCGCTGTTGAGATAAGTTATTGGGATATTTTTCGTTACCTTATTAGCTTCTTACGGCTCTCAGTCTACTAGGTTGTATTATCTGTCATATCAGTAGTATAGTGTTACTTGATTTAGAAAAGATGGGAAAAATTCAAGTCATGTGCAATGGATAAACTTACGGTTTATAGATTAGTTGGCTGTGCAAAATAGATGAAAATATCGGTATCATTTGGTGAATTAATTTTATTTACACAAAGACAATCAGGAAATACAGAGAGAGAAGAATCGCCTTTTCACGAAGGAATGAGATATACTTCGATAATACGCCTGATAATTCTGGTTTAGCCTGTAGGATTCTACCCGTTTACTTATATATCGAAAATTAATAAATCTGTTGAGTTCTGTCGTTTTAGGGATATTGAGATAAATATGATACCTGAGTGAATGTAGAAAGCCCTGAAGATGACATACACAATAAAAATCTCCCTATCATAAGTGAAAATCATCTCTGAAATCACTACAGGACCATTGGAATCGCTTGGATTATATCTCCCCTATAAACCAATAAAATGAACTTTATCTATGCAGTGGCAACCAGAAGATCCAAATGCAAAAGAAAACGAAATCAACATCAATTACAAGGTGAATAACAGGAACTGTTGAAATTTACACCCACTCACATACATAGCTACATTAGACAATTTCCAGTAGTCTATTTGAATACGCTGCTGCTTCTCTGAATTAACAACCTACTGTTGTTGAAGATGCACCAAGTTGTAGTTAAACAGCTCTATCACCCTTGATTTCTTAGGATTTTTCTGATGTGATAAACAAGGGAGGGAATAAGTCATCTGTGAGTGGAATCCTAGTCACCTCACATGTTCAATTTGAGGAAAAGCCTACTACAAATGAGATTTTATTAAGGCCACCAACTCTGAATTCAGAAATCGGACATATTTCCTGTTAGTCATATCAACAGTTCATCGATAAAAAGGGTAATTAGTTATTTCAGATAGATTTTCCGTCTGTTATTCAGGGGTTAGTGGAAGATTTAGAAACTAGAAGGTTTAAGTTCATATTTCCTTGTTTCAACTTTTCCGCTTTCTATTCATCAACGTTATAACTGTTTTATTTTTTCATTATGCATTTGTAGAAACTAAGACAGCTAATCATTAATTTGAAATCAGTGTGGAAATGAGCAGCATATAGCGGGATGGAAAAGAGTGAAATGTTCAGTTCCAAGAGAAATTCAGTGCTTCTCTACGATTTACAGGGGCGGCTGTCACGTAAACGAAAGTATTTTGAACAAGCTACTGGAGACTTTAATCAACGTCAGCTTTCTCTGGATTCTGAAGATCAGATGTCCGAAAAGTACAAGTGACAAGGAAATGTAGCAGAGAACTGGCGAAGAACCTGTTGCCTAAAAATATTCTAAGGAGATAAAGGTGGAGTGTACATACACTGAGAAGACAATCAATCGATATCATACACCAGACCCTCGAGTGGTTACCAAATTCGAAGCAACAGGTTGGGCATGTATCAGAGAATGCCATGAAGAATATCATGTGAAGAGGGAATGAAAGCATTTGGGACAGTTGTGAAGCCAGTTGAAAGTGACTGCAGAGAACCGAGTGGAATCCAGAGGTACTGCTGAAGCCCTATGGCCTCCTACTCTAAACTCCGAAAACTAATAATAGTGATGATAAAACAATTATTTATTAATTACCCCCTGACTGATATAAATTCATGGTGAGATCAACTTCACAAATATCTACACCATTTTATTACACTTACAATGCTTGTGACCGTTCTTTGCTAAAGAGTCAGAAATTAAAACGAAAAAACGCACAGCTTCACTATTAAAGCTAATACTGTCTCAAATTTTCAATCATTTTTAAACTTGGAGAATACAAAACAGTTGGCCATAAGTGTCTACTGGCCATAAAACAGATTTCGACAATATTGAAATCATTCAGAAAAATTTCAAAAGTCGCAAAGATCGTTTCGTCTTAGAGGTACTTCATTCTAACTGAAATCCGAATCATTTGAGTGGGAATGACTGATTAGAACACAATTTGAATTAGTTCTAAAATCGCTACCTTTGGCGCATGAAGTGACAGAATCAACACACATATAGTAAGCGATTTCATTATGTGAACACATGCCGTATGAATAATGTCACCTATTTATCAAATCCAAAAACCTAAATATCGTTTATTATCTTCATCAGTTACTATCCACTTGCCAGAAGAGAAATCCGCCGTATGCTGAAAATTTATGGTAAAGTTACTGTATATCTTAGCTGAGATTTTGTAAGCTCTGGATTAATATTACTTTGATAAAGGTATTATCAGCAGTTAAGATAGCAAAGTATCTGTAAAAATGCGCGACCCTTTTTGTTTATTGTTAATGATGAGTTATTTTCACTTACAGATGTTTTATAAATATGTCACTGAAATGAAATAGTAAACCGCTTAGTAAATACTGAAAGAAGTGGCCGTGAAGGCGTACCAGCAAGACATGGAGGTATTAGGCAGCAGACGTCAGCATTTGTCAAAGTGATGTGAGAAACTTGAAACTTCCGCTTGCACCAGTACTCCGTATTCTGCTTCTTTTCTCTTCTCTTCTTGCTCTACACACTGTTCAAAAAGGACGTTTTATTTCTTCACTTCGAAGCTGAATCCATTACCCTGCTTTTCAAGATTCTTTTACACAAAATATAATACTTTGAAATTCATGTCAGGAACCCACACCATGATTTGGTACCTGCACAAAATATTATTTATACCTTCTATTGTTCTCTTATTCAAGACTAGAACAAACTATCAACTACTAGTAGACAGTGGGAAAAGTAGTTGTTTAAAAGATCTCTCGATTTTCGTTTAATATCCGTACTGGTAAGAAAATGGATGTGGCCTCTAATCACTGAGGGGACATCAGTTGTTTTGAGGTCACAGATACCATTTAATGACGTTGATCAGTGAGTACGAAACTAGGGGTTCAGGGCTGTCTACCCTACTGTCTTCAACCACTTAAAATGTTGAGTGGTGTTTGCACATTGTGTAACTGACGACAACTAGATGTAAAATGTACAGAGTGAACTAATTATTGAGGTGTTAATGGTATTCACCACTAATATGATGTCTTCATTTACGATATAAGTGATCAGGAGTTCAGATGTGAAACTAGTGGCCTTTTACTTTGTCCATTAACAATCTTTGTTTTCAGTTTTTATCCAGTTTCTTTCAACGACTTCTCTCTTTATTCAAATGAAAGTCACTCACTACATGTGTCGACCAGTTAGTAAGATTAAGTTTTTCTTTGATTACGTTCGCAGTCAACTGTTCAAAATGCTTGAGAATGTAATGAATGTATGCCATACTTTTACAGTTTTCATAGGAATAGGCAGCGTAATTAGAACTGATTTAACTTGTGGGTCTTCAACTTTGTCGAAATTCTATAAGATCATGTTTCTGATGTGTCCACTTAGCTGAGTGGCATAAAACTGATATGCAACGTAATTATGCATTAAAGTGTTAAGCGGAAAATTTTATCCTATCTAGATACTCTATTCGTTGACAGTAATTAACAAGATATATCCCCATACCTGGGAAATTATTGTTGCTATTAAGAAGGTCAGTTATCCAGGAAGCGCCGTTTAAACCACAGAAGGAACGGATGAAGATATCATCAATCTGATATCAGTCTGGAAATCGTCTGCACTCAGTACAAATAAGGAAATTTTGATTTTCAACAGAAATGTTAAGTCACTTGGTGCTTCTTTATGGGCTATAAACTCGGTCATTGCATCACGGAAGGCATTCCCGACAGGCTGCTGCAGCCTCTTATCAATGTTTGCCCCTTTCACTGGTTCCATATTGAAAGTGAAATGACGAGCTGTAAAGAATTAGCAACGATAAACTCTGGGAACAAACTAACCAAGAGACTATTGATCAACAAGGATGTAGGAGAAAACGGAGATGGGTTGTGTAAACGTTGCGGAGACCATCGAATGACATGGCAAGCCAGGCCACTGCTCGAGTGGAACCCGAGGGGGAATCAAATGAAAAGTTTGGCATTGGTGTGGGGATCACATGTCGGAGATCATGCGAGGGGATATGAGAGACTATGGGCAGTTATGAGGCCAGCTGAAGAAGAAATCAGTTAATTGAACAAAGTCGAGATGTGCTATAGAAGCCAAATATTCCACTCGGAATCCAGGGGAAAAGTTGCATTAATAATATAAGGAAGGTCCCTTGTGATCAGAATTGTTTGAGATTTATATCTCGGTGGTTAAGTGGTAGAATGCTCAACAATCACACACGTTGTTATAGGCTCGACTCCTGGCCAACGCACTGCTAAACTTCACCTAGCTAGTAGTGGAACGTTTAAAGGTCGAAAGTTGTGCATGCAGCTGGCGACCACACACTGTAAAAGAACAGGATCTTTATTGAAGCTTCAAAGCTCATGATTGAAGCCGTATGTTCCACTGGTAACACAAGAGAATAAAACAACACAAATACTTCCAACAGCCTGATTCACTGAAGTAGATTAAAGTCTTCAAGAAAACATGACTCTCCCTAAGATAGTCAATACATTTTATTGATTGACTGAAGAAGTCTAATGTCGAAAATATGGATAGTGGTCATTTGTATACAAATAACTTTAACTTACAGAACTTTTACCGATCCTAATCTGTATCAGAATAAAAAGAGTAGAAATTAAAGTGCTTCATCAACAAAATCCGTTTCGGAATTTTTTACTTGTATTCTCCTTCTTCATTTATTTTTCAGTTTTGTGCATGTGAACTGCCGTCGGCAAGATGACTGTATTACGAGGAGATTGCTGCAAACAATTTATCACAGTGAAATGTACAGATTTCGGGGTGACCTCTGTGGGAAATTCAGATTAGGTGGAATACATAGGCGCCAAGACAATGAACACAGATGCTGGAATGACAGTTGAAAGTCGCTAGTATGAAATGGTAATTCTCATTAGGGAGATAGAGGTGATCTAAACACTTATTGCTAAATTGGTCGCTTTCAGCCAAGTCCATTAGTGGCATTGTTTGACTGATTCACCTCAGAAGCTTAAATAAGCACCAACTAGCTGAATTCTGGGTGGCTATTGAGAAGAACTGGTTACATATAGCTGAGATCTAATTTGTATACTGATAACGAAGTTGGTGACGAAAATGTTGCCTAGAAGGATAATGAAATCCTCTCTTATTTAAAATTTGCAGCTCAGAGAAAACAGTTGCACTGATATGAAGAAGTTTACAAAGTATTAAATCTCAACAAAGATGGAGATGGAGATAAATATGGACTGGACATGCACTGAGACGACAGTCATGTGATATCACACCCTTGAGCAGTATTGCAAGGTTCAGCAGCGATTCAGGTGTGAGTGAGAGGGTGACATGGAGAAGGTGATGTGACGAGGAAGTGAAAACTCCAGAAGGCGATTGTGGAGTCCGCTGAAAGTGATAACAGAGGACAGTTTGCTAAAGGCATGTGCTAATGACGGCCTTTATCTTACTCGGAAAGCGAGGAACTAGCAATCATCATAACGATAATTTCACTTACACTGTTCTTTCTTTGTCTTCCTGTGTGCTGAATTAATATAACAACAGTTTAGTAGTGTATACATTTTATAGACACCTGACTGAGTAATCAAAATTAACAAATTAAAAGCCAGAGGAGATAAAATTACTTTCTGTGGAAATAAGTGTAATCAGGTATAATTGTGATTTCGTATTTTCATGGCCTCTTTGTTGCCTTCTGTGCTTTCAGTTTCCTTAGCCAACAGTGGTTGTAAAATGGATAGTGCAAATGAGAGAGACGGCGAGTCCGACAACTGGGAGAATATTTGCCACTCTAGCCATGTATATCTTTAAATGAAATGTCTGTGTATTTAATAATGATTAGTCCAGACTTATTTGCAAAGACTAAGCAACATATCTGAATTGCTGTGCAGTTAGCTGTATCTTTTGAAAGACTTATTA
Organism: Trichobilharzia szidati; assembly: GCA_944472155.2. Classification (NCBI taxonomy): domain Eukaryota; kingdom Metazoa; phylum Platyhelminthes; class Trematoda; order Strigeidida; family Schistosomatidae; genus Trichobilharzia; species Trichobilharzia szidati. Next base: position 117,954,247 of record OX235274.1, on the reverse strand, counting down.
CCCGACAGTAGGGGAGTTCTGAGGTGATGAGATGAGTGAGAATTCTAACCGCGTAGAGACCTTATTAACAGATGAAAGGCACTTTAAATAGTCTCATTATCGAAAACTTTCGATGTATTGAGTCCAGTATCGATTTCAGGAAAATAGGTCATATTCTGGTAGCATCCATTTAGTGTACAATATATCCACGTTGACCGATTATTTAGTCTTGATTTAATCTATGCGAAATACTCTACCACGAGTCGTTTTTGATCAAATGAATGAAGTTAATTTACTTGGCAGAATACTGTTCCCATCTAGTACTCAGAATATGTCATATAGAATTTTTGGTAGATTCGTGAGTGGATTTGAGTAAAAAGAGGACAAGGAGGGGGAGGCGAGAAGTGAATCGAAGTCGTCTTTGTCATCTGATGTATCTATATCAACGATATGGATGTTTTGTTGTGATGTACTGAACTCTTGCGTCGATGAAAAGAAATATGTATATGTAAATTAAGTTTCTGTTTCTGAGGTTTATGAAGATACCACGTAATCACTTAGTTTACACTGGAATACGTTTTAAACAAAAAGAAATATTACAACCTGTAGGTTTCGTGATTCAAGCGTCCTATTCTCAGTCCCTTTCAGAGGCCGTGGACATGGACTGATTACTATTCCCCATTCAGGAGAGAATATCTCTTATTAGTACTCGTGATTATCTTCATCTTCATAGTACAGAGTACAGGTAACATGATGTCTGCAAAACATCTCCGTTACTCTATGTTATATCTGTCTATGGTTAAAACGTCATCTAAATGCCTAAATGAAACAGTTTAATTATTGATAAATGGTAACACAAATTGGTGTGTATGGTAACAAAACTGTGAGCAATTAAATTTTAACACAGTCTTACTGGCACCTGTTGTTTGTTGAAGAGAATAGAAACGAGAAGTCAAAGATCACAAGGCGTTTAATTCGTAATAGTACGAATTGCTCATTTTACGGGTCTGTAACTGCACTATTGAGTGATGTGAATTTGTATCTGTGAATGGGTGGATCGTCATTTCCTTTCGCGTGATAGATACGCCTTACTGATGAGTGCCAGCTAGCACGCAGTTTAGGTCAAAGGCTTCCTGCCAACTGCCTGTAACTATTCACCGTACAATGATCTGAGGTATTTCTTAGAAATAGATCTCGTGTTTATTGTCATTCCTTTGAGTGAAATCCGCAGGTTTGCGCGACTTCGTTTACAGCCACAGAATTGGAACTTGTGATGAATAGATGATGGACAGAAATAAATTATTATAATAATTAATATGCATGTATATGCACGGAAAGTTATGAAGTCCCAAGAAATCACACTTAAATATCAGTTATAATTCCTTATTATTCTTTACATCATGTAGTTCTTATATTGATTATTAAAAATAACTCTTGATGAGTCATTGGTTTATTGATAGAATGCTTATCAACCACCTAAGTAGTCAGGATTCGATTCCTGGTCGAAGCTCTCATGCATCTAAGTTGGTATTTAGCCTGGAGAAGAGGAGATATTAGCTGTGAGGTTAGCACCTTCACTCCTTATAAGTAAAACCACCGTTACTAAAACTTCAAGGCTGAATCTCGAAGCCCTGTATTTTACTCGGAACACCAAGGAAATAAACAAATAAACTCAATGAGAACTGGTTTTCTATAATAATATTTGTAAATAGTTCGTAAGGGAAATGCTTCAGGACTACATGTTATGTTGCCAGTCTGTTTATATATATATATATATAATGATAACTGGTTTTTAATGGTGGATTGCATTTATATCACTCACCACCAACCAGTTTGAATTGCTGGTCATATCAGGAACTGCACACATCACATTATTAACTATGGTAGACACTACTTGTCTCCTTAGTTCTACAGACTGACACGCTCCTTGCTTACGCAGTCTGTGAACATTCCCTGTTATATGATCACGTTTCAACTGTGCAGACAATTTATCATTAGATCCTAGAACATCTTCAGCAGTTCTCAGCATGACGTACTACCCATTTATAGACTAATTTGTTGATTATAAATAAAAAGGTCAAATACAACTGATTGAAATGACCAATCGAGAAGGAAAATTTTGTTTTCTGCATGTCTTTTGGTCATTTTACAAAGCAATACGTTGGAATTTAGAACTTCTTTCAATATATATAATTATAGAATCAGGTGAAAATACTCATCATTGTATGCAAAACTTGTAGAAAGGAACAAAACTTACTGTGTTTTGTCAAATCTAAAATTATCAAGAGTATAAGAATCACAATCTTTACTTTCCAAGGCTTTGTTTTCAGATATTCGATCACGAATGGGTAGAACTTAGAATTGATGGACCATTTGATTCTGGTCTAGGTGGATGAACAGTCGATGGCCTTGAACTCTGAACCTAGAGTACCTGGTTTTGACCAGCGATGGGGTCTTGGGTGTCTAATGTCTTAAACTAGAACTTGACTGCTGTCCAGCACACTCATGGTTTCGCAGTGGTTCTCTAACGGACATTAGTTCATGATCGAATTTGATAATCTTTATCAAAAATGGCTTTGTAGTTGACCCAAAGAGATTAAAGTTCACGTTTTTATTTCTTCGGATTTCATGTTGTCTGTATTTCAGTTGAATAAATTTGTCGTATAAACTTCTCGATATTGCTGAAAATATTACAGTGAAACTGCTTACTTGTTGAAAACAAGTATTCTAACTTAGAAGACGTGATTCGTCCTCTGTAAGAACTCTCTAGTAAGCTATACCTGCCTCAAAGTTACTATGATCACTGGCATTTCAGAGTCGAAAATGAGAGTGAAATTATGAGACATCTGTTATGCACGCTCGTATGGTAGAAAACACTCGACCATTTCAGTCTAGCAAAGGTTAATGTCTGAAAGGTTTCCGTTGAATGAGTGCTGGTTGTAATAATTAGGAAATCAAGCCGAGTTTCGAATTTGATTCGCAGTGGAAGTACTAACACACCAAGATACACATAGCCCGTTGACGAGTATCCCTTGAGACGAAACACGAACTGTGGATTCCAGTACAATCTACCACTAAAATAATAATCATAATAGCCGATTCTAACAATTCACGAGACGGCTTTGCTTTCTACGTCTTCAGATATAGAAATTTCTGATGATTGGAAACGTACTACTCAGTGAAACTTAAATGATGGAACAATTAAAGGTTCAAACTGGAATGCAGTTGACTTTATTCAACCTGAATGTGAGGCACGAAGTACAGCACTATCTATGATACAATCAAGCCTTTAACATGAATCTTAGGTCTCTCACTAAAGTGCAGTAAATTCGTGAGTTATTAAACAATTTATTTGAAGATAAAGACCATTCACTAAGGTGGGATACCTCATTAGGCAGTGGGTATTTTCCAACAACCAAAAGCCACTCGTTTACAATTCTCGCTACAATCCATATCTCTGTTTCACCTCTAATTATCCTCCATTACATCAATAGTAATCTTCTGATCCAAAGCTATCTCAGCCAGTCTTATCACCGGAATACAAACTGAATACATTTTATAAAATTGAATGGGTTGTACGTTTGGTTTACACATTCATCAAAATTCATTTTGGAATTCTGTAATGAGACATACTAGCATGCCAGGGAATAGAAAGACTATTTTGTGAAACGGTAGGTAGCTTAGAACCAGTCGCTTTCAATGTCAAAGCACTTTGAACTTGACTATTCATTCGTAACAGCTGTTTCTTGTTCAAGAGGAGTCTGGTGTTTGCTTGGTTTTTTCTAATTGCCCTGTAGAACAAATAATGAAACTGAATTAACTGTTTGTGTTAAGTCCACTTGCGGAATTTCTCCATTTAGCCGATAGTGAAGTATTCGTAGAATAGATGTTTCGTAGTGGATACCACTGAAGTAAGTCGGAGAGGAGGAGTAACAAGGAATTATGCAAGGGAAAGAGACGCCAGCCAATAAACCAAGAAATATGCAGTGACAATTGTAGGTGATTCGAATATGTACTAAGGAGACCTTTAAGTGATATCACGTTCAAGACCGTCTAGTGAGGACCCAAATGAGAAGCAACTAGTTCACGTTTGTGTGGGTAGTCATGACGCCATCCCACAGTGATGTGGATGCAGGGAAAGAGTTGAATGTGGATGTGCAGTTGAAAATCTATTTCCTGTTAGAAACGTAAGGAATGATAATAATATCGCAGTTGAGATAGAACAACCTATAGACCAGTGTGTTTCAACTGACTATACAATTTCGTACTCGATACCTCAGAAACTGTGAGTTCAGCTTTATCGTGCAATTCTAACGACGAGAACATCAAGAACAGTATTTACAAACAGTTTAATTCTCTAAAATTTAAAATCTTAGCAGATCATTTTATATTATGGAACATACGTTGCGTTCTCAACACTGAAAGTGGACATATTTGAGTAAACACAAATTCAATTAGTAAGTACATATTCAAAGTCTGTATAAGCAGACTTTTGTTGAATCGAAGAATTATTACGTGAAATTAGAAAAAAGAGTAATAACCAAAAATACCACATCTTTTTAGAAAACGATGGTTTTGTTGGGCACGGATGATAAGATGATGCAGTAGTACGTATATTTGATCCTTCACTCCTTGACTGACTCAAATCAGATAAAAGTTAGCAAGCCAGTTCAGAACAACAATTGGGAATAATGCGAAATCTTCGATTTGTGCAGAATAAGATATCGACATCGTTTATCTCACCATCTGTTAATCAGCTACATACAGCTTTAAAATATGTAGCATATTTCGGGATATGTGCTTAGCTTTCTAGAGATACTCCACAAACAACCAAATGTAACACGACATGGTGGCGAACGACGAGGATGTCTGCGTATCTTCAGCTTAAATAGCCTACTTAAACAGTGAAGCTTAGCGCACAGTGTTGGATGACGTAAGATGTAGGCTAGTAATTTTAAGGAGCTTTTTACCGCTATGAAATCATTGTAAATCTCCTATTCTAAATCATTCAGCCCAGGAAAAGCGTTTCGCGAAGATGCCTAATCAAATGAAAAAAACTGTATATTCAAAAATCTATGATGTCACTATTAGTCCAATGAATTATCATTATTATTGTATCCTTTAATTCCTAGAGGAACATTGGGCTTCAGCCGTGCGTCTTCATTGCGTTCGATTCTCTGCTGGAGTCTTCACCTGGCTCCAAGTCTGCCCACACATTTTCATCTCCTCTTCACATGACCTCCTCCAAGTCACCCTTGCACTGACGACCAACTCGCCGCTTCCCTTTCGGGTTCCAATCGAGCAATGGCTTGTCTAGTGATGTCACTTGATGGTTTCCTCAGAGTATGGCCAGCCAATCCATCTCCATTTCTTCCTGCCTATTTGTTTCACAATCGGTTCTGGGTTGGTTCGCTCCCAGAGATCCCTCTCTGTTACTGATCTTTTCTGGCCATCTGATCTTGAGTATTGAGCGAAGACAACTGTTGATGAAGGTCTGTAGTTTGTTTGAGATGCTCTTTATGACGCGCAGTGCAAGTCTCTGATCACTATAGTAAGTAACACTGACTTCACATTGGAGTTGAAAATCCGGAACTTATTTTTGATGCTGAGTGCTGTTGACCTCCACAGAGACTTGAGGGTAGTGAAAGCCTGTCTTGCTTTTCCGATTCTTGCTTTGATATCCTCGTCAGTTCCGCCTGTAGTTGAAACGATGCTTCCCAGGTAGGTAAAGGAGGTTGTTTCTTTCAGGTTCCTCCCATTTATGCTGATTTTTGTCAATTGTTGTTGTTTCTGTTGGTGGTGTTGCCCAGGAATCCTCATCACCTCTGTCAGTAGGTGAAGGAGGTTGTTTCTTTCAGGTTCCTCCCATTTATGCTGATTGTTGTCTGCTGTTGTTGCTGGTGGTATTGCCCAGGAATCTTCATCACCTCTGTCTTCTCTATGTTCACCTGAAGTCCTATCTTTGATGCTTCTTCTGTTAACTTGTTGCTTTTCGCTTGCATATCTTCCAGTTTGTGGGAAATCAGACATATATCATCGGCGAAGTCCAGATCCTCCACGTTTTTTGTGTGTCCATTTTATGCCTGTTTCCTCATTGCCCACTGTTTGTCGCATTATCCATTCTACTGCAATCAGGAAAATCATTGGTGATAGTAGGCAGCCAGCTTGTCTTACTCCTGTCCTCACTTCGAAGGGTTCTGTAAGTTTCCCGTTGTGGATTACTTGGCATGCAGCATTGTCGTATAGCTGTTGGATGAGATGTATTAGTCCAATGAAAACGTTTATTTAAACATTCCGGAGACTGTGATTTGGATGATGAAAAAACTGTAGACAAGTAACTCCTCATCTGGAGCTCGTGTGTAGGGTGCAAAATTTACTAAGCTAAAACAGTAAATGGCAGTCATTTATTATTGAGTACTGAAATACTGGCTTTATGGTAATTGTGATAACCTTGTCTTCACTGTGTATTATTTTTAATACACTATTTACGTTCTTTAACATTCCGAGTGGAAGAGACAGCTTCATCACGGGTTGGAGGATATGTAATTGCATTAGCATATCGATTTATCTTGTGTACTCATTTGCATCTTTTACCTTCCAAATTGTCACCACTAGCTCACACTCGTATATCCAAACTGAATTTGATTCACTTGAAGTATAAATGTCACTTAATAAAATGCTTGAATCACTGGGCTAAAGTAGTGCGTCAAATTCATTCTTTAAGTGAACAGCCTAATATATACCATTCATTAAATGCCCAACAGACATGGATGTTAAGCTGAAGTTTACTAACCATTCAAATTCCATACATACGAAACCCAGATTACCAGTAGTTCATATAAAGCCGCTATTCTTAAAAGTTCGTCTTAATGTTTGCCTACTACTGAGGGTTTGAAAGTAGAACCTATCATCAGTACATAGGTTGCAGTGGGCATTGACAATTGTATGAAGAATAGACCACAGAAACACTTAATTATGATAATTGTATCAGGTTTATTTCTTACTAACGACAAATTCTCACACCTAAAACTTCTCGTTATTACTCAACTGTAATAGATTGCCATTGTTCGGTATCGTCAAGCACATCCATATAGATATGTTTCAATACTGAGTGCTAAGAACAGTCTATGAAAGGCTCATTGTTTGGAAATTCAGGATAAAAAGTATCCACTCACGTAGCTTATAAATTTCAAGCCGTTTTGTTTTTAACAATAGATTCTTCATTCACACAGAGGACATGAACTGACTGAGTGAAATTCCTTATTCTGGATGGATTATAAAGCCGCCAGAGACAGACAAAAGGTGACCGAATGAAATATAAAGGCAAATAATATAAAAAAGAGCTCTACATAATGAAACATTTATAGTCTGCAAACTTACTGCACTCTGAAAGAAATTTCGAAAGATCAAAATTTCATTTGTATATTTAATCTTTGCATTGTCGAAATCATCATTCCACCTTATACACGCCTCACTTTGGTGAAAGGAATATCGAGAGGGACAAACACACCGAAAACGTTTTCGTCAACTGAAAGCATGATAGCTTGCCTTGATTATCATACTAGGGTATATTAGAACAACTGCATATTTTTCAACAGAGAGAAATAAAGTACAACTTCCTGACCTATTTCACGATGCTGAGTTATGTGTTCACCAAGTTTTAGTGTTACGTTATTTCCATTATTGAATTTGAATTTGTTCAAGTATCTTTCGATATCAGTGTGGGTATCATATCAGCAGTATGTTATGAGAAAGGTAATCGAGTGGACGACACACCAGTGTTATCAGGAAGTTTGGTTGTTATAAGTGAGGATTCCATGATGTTCGATCAGCTTATAGAAATTTCATTACTCTTACCGTTTTGAGTTGTTGAAATATCAATGTGGGTTGAAACACTCACAACAATGGCAATCCTCTGTTTTTCAGGTACAAATGTACCCAAAGAACAGGCAAAAGTTCACATATTCACTTGTCTACCATGCTGAATCCTCAATTTCACCACTTTTCATTTAATATCACTATATATATATACTCATGTAGGTGACTTTAGTTGACTCTGATGTCTCAGGGGTTTATTGTTTGCCAAAGTATAGTCATGGCAACCTCTAGTATGCATATGATGCAGTCATTGTCTTCTAAATACGTTAGATGGAAATTTGAGAATTTCCGGTGGGCAATTAAACCCAACCAAATGGAAGACTGTCCTTCAGCTCTGAAGTGAAACCACTTCTGGTCTAGGGATACCATCTAAAGTAGCTGAACGCGTTGAACACTTTGCTTATTTGGGAAAATGCTCTAACCGTGAACTGACCGGTCGCTGACGAAATCTCAGCAAGGGTCAGTGTGATATCCAGATACTCGTTGATAATCTTGTTTGGTATGCATCAGCTTGCTCCTACCGTTGTCAAGCATATGATTAACAACCGTCGATAGTGAAAGAAATGATTAAGTTAGCCATTTTTGAACAAAGATATCTGCCTTCCGTTTCTCGTGCTAGGTGACATAGAATGATCAGTAATGATGAGGGTAGGCGTAGTTAGTTAATGAGTTTGCAATGACTGTGATGTTCAGCTCACGTATTACTCTTGCTAAACCTTCGTCTGTCTCGAGGAGTGGTGTCACCTGAAGTAGGATTCGAATGGGAAATAGTCACGAGTAGTTGGATCAAAACATAACATCAAGCCATGAAGTCGTTTACTCGTGGTTCGAGCCATGTAGGGTATAGACATCCTGACTTGGATAACTAAGACGTTAAGAACTAATGGGTGAAGACATTTCGGAGTATGACTCAAAATCATTCTCAATGGTTCGGATGCCTTCACACTCTGTGATCTTCCAGAATTTATTAAATCTCCGTTATTCCATTTCTCTCACTTTTTCGTCTATTAGTTTCATTTCACATGTTCTTCCACTTTTAAGTATAGGGTGTGGAATGATTTCGTCGAAAATTCAGTCCACTGAAAATCTTCCACAGACACTTTCATTCTGTGGAGTAAAACAAATACACACGTCATTGAAGAAATCCCGCTTCAGGTCCTACAGTTGTACATTCATGAGAAGCAGCACAGACGGTATATATTGTTCATTCGGAATTCTGTATTTTAAAAAAGCCCGTGAAATTTATTATTCAATTTCCGCATCGTTTTTATCACTTCGACATGTGGTGATACTTGGAGAATCTCAGGTGCAATTCATGATAACCTCAAATTAATTTGTATGACTTACTCATCGTTGAGGTCATTGGAACTAATAAAAGGTAATGTAAAATGGCGTCGAAAATGAATGAAATCATCAAAACAAGAAGATAAGCACTTTATAGTGTAACGGCATGAGACAAGAGTATTCGGTAATAGAATTATTTGTTGGCAACTCTATACAAAGATATGGGCAGAATGTGCCTACTATACGTTAGAATCACACTTTGGAAATATCGTTTGTATTGTGCTTCATTTTCTTCTTTTCATATTCCCTATTTTGTTTCACAAGCATCATTCATTAAATGCATCTCTCCACTAATCGATAATCATGCATGTTACATACATGTTTATATCTGTATTTATATGCTACTTATAAATGTTTTCAGTAGCACACTCCACCATTGATTACATTTTGAAAATATTAGTTTGCATTTCCCTTAGAATAATTTTATTGGACTGAAATATTTCAGCTGCTGATACGAAGCTTCCTACAGTGCTTTAACGTTAATGTTGTGTTAGTTAGCTGATGGTGGCTAGCAGTGGATTTCAGGATATGCATTCCGTTCTACTCGGCACCCATCAGTTGGATGTACCAGTGTTCTCAGTGAGTAATTTTTATGGCTCTCACTGGAACTCTAACTCAGTACCCAAAATTTTAAACACCAGGGAGTTATCCACTAGCCTACGTAGCTACAAAAGTCCGGTATCGATTGTTACTTCTTTAAGTCATTTCCTATTCCGCGTTTAGTGCTTTACGTTGGGACGAAAACCCTGAAATCACGAGTACTGCGTCCCAGTCTCACTGGGAAGAGCATCAATCTCTGGGAATGAATGTACGTCAGACTTCTGCGTCTAAAATAGGATGAAATTCCTTTCCTGGATCATATTTCTGGTCAACAGTATTCATTCAGATGACATCACATCGGGTTATTAACGATTTGCTGTGTTCTATTGCTTAGGACACTGAGTTGTGCCTGCACTAGCCGAGGTTCAAGTCCTAGCAGCGACATACCGGCTTGTGCAGCCACCTACAAATCCACTTCCAAATCCAACCATCAACCACAGACGACCATAAACCAACTACAGTGTCGTCACTTCTGTTGACTTAGTGAACACCTGTCAAACTTGTATGTGAATGATTCAGTTTTGTGGAAAAACCTCAGAATTTCATATTTTTGTTTCCATGTTGTTCTATCCTTGAACCTAGATAATTAAAACGTGATTTTCAATGAATGGCATCGTCTTTGATTTAATACTAGAAAGGAAATGATGCTGTGCGTTCAGTCCTTCGTTTAGTGTAGACTAAATTCTACCATTCAGGTCTGTAATGTGGCCACAGTGACAGGTGGCTAGGTGCACTTTGAATTTTTGTAAAATAGTTCTAGGTAACTAATCCTCATGATTTCATATTGATGCATTTCATCCTTATATATGATTGGTTAGCTTTTCCTAAGTCAATCTTGCAGAGGATTGCTGGTCACGCTGACACTGCTGTGGTTCTTAATTTAGTTTACCTAAAAGTAAATGGACGAATGCAACAAAGCAATTAACCAGAAAAAGTCAATGTTGAATTAAAGTATTTTGGTGTAAGAACGGAATGACGTGAACATTAACAACACTGTAATCATGTAGGGTTTTTGTTATTTCACATGTTGGATTCCTGTACGACATTCACCTAAACATTGTTTAGTTTGGTAGGTAATGGTAGGCCAACCCAGAAAAGTGTGACGTCCAGGTGTGAGATTAGTGACTCCACCTCGTAAAAGGAACAACTCTGAAAGTGACAAAGCTTCAGTAGCTCGAAGACCTGTCTTCGACTGGGAAGGCAATGAATGAATAAACCCACTAAAATTCTGGGTCCACAAAGCCTCAGAGTTGAACGTACTGTCGATTTCAATCGAATTCTTATAAATGCTTGATTCTGACCTGAAATAGCTGCACTGTATTTTGATATAGAATACGTTAACTGTATAGTCTAGGATGTCAGTGATTTAAAGCAATGATGACTATTATTTCTGACTGAATTTTCCTGTCTTTCCCTTCCCCTCCTCTCTTTCAAGGCATCTAAATGGATGATTGAGTGAACTACAAATCGTTTGTTTAAGCTGTGTTCTTTATTCTGTCACAAACACTGCAATTTCAGCTCACCTGCAGATGTCGAGACCATGTCAAATAAAATCTTGTTTTCATTTTATACTGCAAATAAGAACTTTCTCACTTCATGAAAATCAATCAAGGGAACCGCATGCATGAAACGTGACTGTTTCTCCTACTCTTACTAGAGTGTAACAGAAGAGATACAGTATTCGATGTATTGACATTCTACAGACGCTGTAATTCTAAAGCATTTTCATTTTGATTTGAGGAAGTTGGCGTTATTCATAAATTTTGTCAACCCATCACTATTAATCTTCATTCTTCAAGCTTCGTTTGTCTGCGTTAGTTCATTTTAATCATCTTTTCTTTATCACCTTTTTATTTAGCTTTATACTACCTATTAATGGCAAGTAGTATGAACTGTATTTTATTTATTATTTTGTGACCTCATAACCATAGTTATTGATTCCTACTGGAATTTATCTTATCTTAATCACCTTCTTTTGTTTAGGCGGTGATCACTGTACATTTTTTCTTCATGTCCCACTGACTGTTGAAGTTTGCTCATTTGAATCTGTTTCTTCTTGACCTGTACATTCATACGTTGTTCCTTTGTAACAGTGGATCACTTACAACGCAGCCTTAAAGTTTAGTCTTATTGACGCACATGGACAGTGCGTTTGACAGCGTACAGCCTAGACACCTCATCATTTAACGTTTGAATATACCATTCACTATATTTATTTGTGATGTGCGTTTTAAACAAATCTTGCGTTTTGGATTTTGCGCGTAACTCAGACCTATGGTTTTATTAATCGAAAGTTCCACTAGAAATTATCGTTCCTGATTTCTTCAAAGAAATTTACGGTTTCCATATTTTATGCCTTCTTTTTCCTACCAAGGTCATATGTTTGCTGTGTCATAATTTAGCCATGTTTTCCTGAACTTTGTAGTCACTGCCACTAGGTTGCCATATCCAGACGCAGACGTCTTTTCTTCCTGCTACTTAACTAGATAGGCGATATCACATGCCAGTCCGAATGGAAAGTTGGGCATCCAAATTTGGCAAATAGGAGGTCTTATAAGAAGCAAGTGAAAGCTTCTGGGTAGTCATGATGATACCTGAATTTAGGGAGCCAACTGCGGTGGAAATGTCCTGATGATGCCACATCTTTCACTCTTAACATAAGGAATTAATGATGATAAAAGTAATAGTTTCGTCTGATTAGACTTACAGGAGTGGGAGTTGTTTCGTCCTTTACAAAAAAATGGGAAACAAAGTTAGTTTGTATTATTCAATCACTTCATAGTACACACAATAAATAGACGGTGTCAACTTAAATCATACTAGGAGTATTGTATTCTCAAGGTATATTTAGAAGTCAGATTTCTATCCATTTCACAATATATATCCATTTGTTAGATAGACAAAGTGAAATCAGCTATGAAAATTGAAATGTTCAGTGAATAGCTACTAATGTTGATCAGAAACTTGTGACTGATACATTTCGAGAGAAATATTTAAGGCTTGTCATGCTCATTAACTGATTGGAATCAGAAGACTTATGAACGTATATTTCCTGACTCTCGTTTTATGGCCACCTACAAGATGAATAACTTTGTCGTGAAGTATATGACTTGGGAATTGAATGAAGCAGATTTGAAACTTACAGAAAATATGACTTTTCCTAGTGTTACAGTGAAGATCTACTGACCAGTGCTAATGCACCTGACATCAGGGTGACTGACTGTCTTCTAACAGGTTGATATTCGGATAAAGTTTTGTAATACAGATTAGAACATTCACCGGTAATATTTTATTGTTAAGAGGAGTTTTATAAAAATTAATCTGTTAACAGATCGCTTAAAATACTGAGATTACAATTTCATCTATGATGACATCAGTGTTGTGAGGAAAATGGAATCTCACAGATTGTTTTGGCCATTATTGGTTCACAACTATGTGCTACATATTTAAACCGAATTACTCTCTCGGATGGAACCTTGACTGGATAAAATTATTCATCAAGTGATTAAGTGCTCGTCTTCTGTTGGATAGAGGTTAACATTGGAATCTGAGCCAAGCGTTCCATCCAGTCTAGGAGTCATTAGCTGGATGTGTCTCCATCCTACTGAGACTGGAAACCAGGTTTATTTTCTGCTGAATTTCCATTTATATATTGGCGGGCTACCGAGAAATCCTATTGATATTTCACAGTTTGATTAAGTCTGATAAAATATGACCTTTAATTACGTTTAATACTCTGGCGAGTATTCAATGTGCTTACAACTTGCTGATTCGCAAGTTTCTAGTTGTCGTGGGAAAAAACATAACCGTGGGTTGGGGCGTACTGCAATGCTGTTGTTGAGTTGTGTCCTTGCTTGAAAGTATGGATTCCTGAGACTTTTCTAATAATAGACAGAAGACAAGTAGGTCAGCGAAGAGTCTCTTTCTGGCGAATTCGCTTCATGTCAGGCAGAGGTTTTGCTTCACATGGTCTGCCGTCACGTGATATTTCAATTGAAGATCTTGGATGAAGAGAAAACACCATGCAATAAACTATGCTGAAATTTTTGTACAAAATAAAGCTATTATTATTATTAAAAACGAAAATCTCTCATTTGACTTACACGTCTGGATGATTGTTTGCACTGAAAATTTTGGTAAATGAAGGGTATCAATAAGCATTTTGTGAAATAAAACCAATGAACCAATAAACTATAATATTTTGACTTTAATTCTTAAGAAACTGCCGTATGGCATTCTTTTGTTTGTAACTTTGAAGGCGCAGTCGAGGAAATTATCATGAAGCCATGGACACATGCCTAAGTATCAAGAATATTTCTGCTCAAAATAAACTGAAAAATGTTTAAGGTTGTTATTGTGAGTGTACTTCTCTGTGATGCTCTTCGTATACCGAAGAAAGCAGACTTCTTGAGTAACAAATGCCAGTTTAATATCTGAGTGTCATTGGGATCGTTCACGGGAAGAAACTTGACAACTCTGAGCTCCACTACTCTGAAAGTCTTGCGTTTATATGACTAGGCGACTTTCAGGACTCGGACGTCGTGAGTGGTTAGAGCGCATTCTACCACTTAACTACCAATGCGCTCACACACACATATGACAAGAGACATTTAGAAGTTAGTGAAAGTTAGTTAGAGTATGAGAATTCACTGCCCAAATGTTACCCTGTTCTTTGAGAGATCCAACGATGTTTGACGCCATCCTGAATGAGAGTGTGAATGAACTGTGTTGATTAGTTAACAAACTAGTATTGATTGATTGACTGATGGGTACTGACTGTGTTTAGAAATGTTCCACCGTAATTCCAAAAGCCGTTCACTGACAACTGATCAGTTAATTGTTAGCAATATTGGAATGCAATTAAAAAGTAGTTTATTATATTTGTTTATCAGACGATTTCATGTTAGGCAAAGTAAGCAAATATTTATTTGTGAATGCTTATTTACAAGGAAAATTGGCACTGCGATTCACGGCTTATTTGGATGTGTCTTCAGAGTATATGCGTTCTCTGAACTGAGTGGTTGAAATCCCCAACCGTTCATTATCCTGCTACAGGACATCCTCCATTCTCTTCTCTTTTCTCTGTGCATAAATGTAAAATTTTGAAAAACTACTTTCGTAAGCGAGCAAATAATTCTGATTGAAATTTATAGCCGGTTTATTTTTGAATTCTGCTTCACCTCCAGTTATTTGTATCAGTTTTTAACACGAATTATGGGATAAAGTCGAAATGAAACAAAGAGTCAAGTCTTGACAAAGAGTGTTTAAAATCACATTCACAAACAAGGTCAACTTACTTTTCATCATTCAAGTAAAACCTAAGGTGAAAATTTAAACGATGAGTTATAAGATTTACCAGTTAAAACAATTTAGAACTGTCAACAGGCGTCGTTGATTCACTAATGAAATGTGCACCAACCACTCAAGTGAACTGAATTCGATCTCCGGCTAACGCACTACTGAAGATCACCTAGTTCACCGACCGATAGTAGGGAAAAGATTACAGTGACGGACGTATGTTCAAAACGGATCAAATTAATTGAAAAAAACTGTTATCAGTGGTGATAAAAGTTTTAAAGTACCAGACAACAATTACTACATTATCGACATGATAAAATTGAAACCCATCACTGAAGATTTCAGTACACCGGCTACTGACATCTCTATGATCACAGCCAAATGACTCCTACTTCCCCACCTGACTCAGACTCGTAATCAAGGTGTGCATGGATCGACTTAATATAACGTAGAGTAGACACCTCTAACTTTCATTTGATCAGATCCTACTTCAGATGATATTTCTCCACTGTAAAATACAGATACAGTTTAACATACATGACAGACACCTCAATTAGCCAATGTTCATGACGTGATTGACCGAAAAGCTTTCGTTACCTAGTAGTGTATAACCCACCTTTAACATAATAACTTTCATCATGTCGTTTTACAAGAACAGCTTCTACCTTACATTGTACAGTGAACACAATACCGTATAGTGAATTATCACTCTGACACCTTGATGTATAGAAAGAACTTGGAAGCTATATTTATTTTGTATGAATAATGGGAAAGAATACAATCCTGTTCCAACTAGAAAAGGGCCAAACACCAATAGATATTGTATAGAGTAGTCTGAATACTGAATACACCAATCTGCCGGAACTTCCCTCTTTCCCAGACTCCCTTTTGACTAGTAAACCAGGCATTTGAGGTGTCAGTCAAGCGGGAACGCACCTAATCCATTCGCGTGCGTGTCTGGTCAGCATTCTGCTGTTGAGATGCCAACACACATAAGAAATATCTTAAAGTCATCACATAAGAGTAAACTGATGTCAGTAGTGCCTGAAGATTCAGTCTTTAATATTGTGAAGCAAACTAGTGTCTATCGTATTTTTTTCTACGCACAGTTTTATAGTGATTTCTCCACTCAGGACAAAGATCAATTTGTTTTCTATCACTACGGAATTAAGTTCGATTTACAGAAAACTACTAGTGTTACTTTGGAAAGATATTCAGCTGAAATTCCTTATTGACGTAGACTAAGGACCCAAGCGTTGCCACTCACCAATTAGCAGTACAAAAACGTGAGATTGGTATAATAGTCTGTATTCGTGATTATGGAACAGGATTCAAAGCCTGGGATGAAGTCTGCGTCTCGCTACGACGAGTCCAGTCCATTTATAGTGTGAACGTTGGCAGTGATAATATAGACTCGTCATTACAATTCGCTACTGTGAGAACGCCACCACTAACCCAAAGCTGAATGTGCTTTTCGGTATACTGTTGGGTACTTTTTGACTGTACACAGCTGGAAAGACGGAAAGAAAACATTAGTGTACAGTTTCGATCACTCGAAGTAAGCGAACACCGTTTCATGAAAGATGACGATAGAAACGCTCCAAAATTTTAGGTCAACCCAAAGCGAACACGTTATGCATCATCGGTCTTCCTAAAGGGGAAGTGTTATATGCAACTACAGACTAGCTGAAGAGTTTATCAGTCAGAACATAAAGCTTTAACTAGATTACTGACCAATCAGAACTCAACATATTGATAGACGTTCAGTGGACGGTCCAGTGTTTCAGACTATAATTAGTCCATGATACTTTTTGTAGGACTATTTAATTATGTGACTGTAATTACACTACAAATCAATTGCTCGTTTGCAAATATACGTTTCCAAAATTAATGTGTATTTTATCTTGAAATTGCCAGTTGGAATCAAGGAAACGTTTACTAGGCAGTTATCAAACACTCATTGCTGTTTTCCTCATTCACGTGTGAAGATTCAGTAAGCATAATAGTTATAAACAGAACTGTCAGCAATGTTGTTTTCCCTTGTTGTTGCTTATGATTCGGTACTTACATTTTCGCTGTCACCCCACACCTGGAATATGAATAATATGAAATAAAAATGTTTACGGATTTATTTTCACATTGCAATTAGGAGAAAGTAAATAACAGAGAATGAGTTATAAGCAGTTTTCGCAGTATCTTTCTGTCTTTGATATGATGAAACCAAAAGACCTGATTTATCATTCCCTTAACTGTTACTATTCCTGTCGTTCTAGCTCTTCTTAGTATGCGACGAAATCCATCCTGGTGCCAAATAAACCTTTGGTACATGTCTATATATTCCGTTTTGAGGAACAAATGCATCATTCTTCTCTCATTCCCTGAACTAAATGACCAGCATCGACTAAATGCGATAAAACGGAGCTAGGGATTGTTTTGTCTGTCTTCTGCCAAACCACGATGGTGAATGTTGAGTAATACGTTGGCTAAGCTGTCTAGTAGTACATCCAACATCAGTGTGACTGTAAGAGCAGCTGTATTGTTAAATACACATAGACGTGGCAAAACTATCTGGCTTATCCTTCAATTGAGTATCAGTCATTCGTCAATTGGAGAATGACAAACATAGCTTCACTGAGTAAAATATTCTATGTATACCCTGTGGAGTAAAATCTAACATGACAAGTCCCCGTTTATTTGTAAATTAATTAATTGAGGTTTCTCCGTAACGTCATATTCTCAGGATTGTATCACTTGTTTCCATATTTTACTATATGAAATTGCTCGGAGAGCCCATCTCTGTCAAGGAATCATGAATATATTCAAACTCCTTTTGTAAGTCATTTTCCGTGCATACTTTTTTCTTGCTGTCCACGTGCGTAAGACACTGAACAGCATTTCTCTTATTTTCAATAGGTATTGAAGTAAGGAAAGCCTTATAGTTACATCCAGCAGAATAAAACACGTGGAGGACACAAATCTGATGAAAGCTAAGGAGGGAAATTTATCATAAAACAGTATAGAGATGGAAAAACAATGAACAGGTTTAGAGAAAAGGTTGCACTATGAGCACATGTGATCTCCAAATTAAAATGAGATCAAAGAAGACACAGAAACAGAATGATGATAACGTTTAAACGATAAGAGTTGAGATCAGGTGAAGACAGCAGTAACAACTGATTTCCAGTGAGTGAATTCTACTAACTAAGAGCTCGGTAGATACTGAGAGTGACTAGCTTTCCTGTCTACATGGGAAAGACTTCTACATTCGTATTAGATAAGTGAAATATAAATTATGTCAAATACCGAGAATGTTATCACTTTCCAAGTATTCCACGACAATAATTACCAAACAACAATTACAAGACTTACAAAGTATGACGAATGAAGCACCTACGAATTTTTGATTAAAATCAGCATCATAAATTATTCAGTCTAAAAAATATTTTGATGAATAAATTGGGTCGGATTTCATAAAACACTTTTCCACATTTAATAAAGTAACAAAGCGCTTTCATGAGTTCATATCACATTGGGAATAGCTATTGAGAATTAGCAGTACTATGGCAGGATTTGTGTCAGCCACTCATGTTGTCAGGGTCCAACTCCTGACCAAAGTACTTCGAAAGCTTGCCTGGTTTACAAGCGTTAAACCCACCTAATGGAAACAGTAATATCGCCATGAATTCTTTTATTTCACCAGCAGATAGAAGAATGAAAGGAGGAGGAAGTGAGTTGTCTTCCATTCAAATCATATTCCTGCCTGCCGACTCCTGAGTAAAACGCGAATAGGAGACGGTGACTTGAGAATGGGTTCCAGGGTTAAATGGAGGTAGCCTGAGAAGGAAATCAGAGTTGATGGTCAGGTGTGGAATCAGCTAAAGCAGACTGCAGATAACAGAGTGCAATGGCGTTGTGTTGTTGAAGTCCATTTCTCTATTTATAATCCAAGGGAGTTTTATATATGTATGTAAATATATTCAATGAGGTTGTTAATTTCATTGTCTTCAAAGATTATTGGAGACTTCTCATAATAATCCCAACTAAATTATTCCCATTGGAATTAAGGCCTACATATCATGACTGTTTGCTAAAGGTAGAGATGAATGATTTCTTCTCTTTTCCTCTCACTCCCTTTCAAAGCATATTCTTATCAAAAGAAATTTCTCACCTACTTATATCACTTCACTAAGATGGTGGTAAGAACAAGTCAGTCAGCCAGACTTGTCTTAAACCGGCAACATTGTGAGGCTTAGAAATGTTGAAGTTATTCTCAACTGCTTTAAAGAGGCTGTCTGTGATCTCCTTCTACCCAGAATCCGTCTCACTCTTCGTAAGCGCCTTTTGTCATTCATGTTGTGTTGAAAAAGACGATGGCTCGTTCTGCATCATGGCTGAGAGATACTATGACAAAGCCACAAAGATCGTTGAGCAGAAACTTATGTCAGAACTTGCATAAAAATATCCATATGATGAAGAGGCGAAAGTTGTCAAGAGAACCCTGACCCCTAAGCATTTATCCTAGATCAACTCGACCCGCAAAGCTGATGATGAACATAGGTCAGCATAGTGTTCACCGAAGACCCACTGAGGGAAGCATAGAATACAGTCTAGATCTATGCAGAGAAGGCATAAGCTGCCTTGATGACTGACAGATGTGATGTTGTGAGTGTCCCATTCGACTATATTAAGGGAGGAATTAAAATAAATCCGAAAGATCATTCTGATGGATAGTGAGGAAGAAATAAAGATTTCTTGGTCGCGGCAGGGATGTTTCTGCACTGGATATGGACACTGAGCATCGTGAAATAATATACACAGATGATGTACACGTAGACACTGTGTGCCACAATGACATGCATGCACATGATTATAAAATAGGAAATCCAATTGCTGTGGGTGGGATCTAAGGTCGCATTCTCACCACTGGACGACGTGCTTCTCTTGGGATAGAAAACTTCCTAAATAATCCAAAGTATTTTGACTTCACTGGTATATCTTCAGGTCTGTAACAAAAAGCAATCCCCATTCAGGGATTTGGAGATGTTGGTCTGCATAAAATGCTACTGCAAAATGTGACTGAGAAAAGTTCCACCTATTACACAGTCAGAGTGACCACAACATCCGAGTATATTCCTCCCTGATCGTGTTATACTCATTTAGTTACTTAGTAACTGTAAAGTGACATTGAAATAAGATGATATCAAACTGTAAGTGATTGTGTGCCTGTTAAGGAGATAAAAAATGTCCAGTAAATCATTCCACTTACGCTTCATGAGAAAGTGTATAGCTGTAATTAGAAAGTTGAGAATGAATACAATAATGTGACTATATTGATGTACATAGTGTACTTGGGCATTCATCTTCTCATCAGTATTACTTTGATAGATGCGCAGATTGTTATTGTTGGTATTTGCTATTTTATAAGTAGTATCTACACTTAGCTATCTCACTGAAGTTGTTTATTCATTTGATTATAACTATTCATTAGTTACCTAATAAGTCCTAACACATGTCCCTGGTGTAGAATGGCGAATCCTAGTAATGTTTGTCAAAGTCCGCAAAATAAAGTTTGTGAAAATAAAACATTAAATCAATGTTTAGAGGTTGCTCTTAATGAATTCCTTACTCTATATAATGCATTTAAGTATGTTAATGTGTCATAAAACTTAGCATAGTATTCAAAGTAGATACTACGTTGATATATTTTGACATGGACAAACAGCAGGCAGTTGATGAACATAATTCTCTTTTTCTAAGGTAGACGGGATCAGAAACTTACATCATTTAAGGAACCAATGAAAATCAGACGACATTGGCCAGCGTTTTCATTCCTAGTCTAGGGATATTCGACGGTACATAATTGAGACTCAGGGTCTTAGGATTCTTAATCAGTGGCTGAATGTTACGTTTCTCGCTTTACAACTTTCATTTCGCTACTTCCTTGAGTTGCGAGTGAAAATTTGTGCTATAGGCTTCAACATTGAAGTTTTCATAGCACTGGTTTCATTTTTACGGAGTAAGATGGCTGGCTACTCGCCTAATCGTCCCTCCTTGCCCGGTTTACAACCACCTTGGCGAGATTTAAGTTTGCGTCGTCCAGGTGTTGAACCCGAGACCACGTGTATGGTTGACAAGTGTTCTACTGCTGTTCTGACCCACTGACTCACAGGTTTCAGTACTGGCAGTACCAAAATAGGACGAAACAGCTATCCAGCTTTCAACAAATCTCTTATTGATATTGGTTTGTGATTAAGTCTGTCTTGAAACCAATCACATCACGAGTAAATGACATTGGCAAATGTTAGTCCTGGGAGATAATCATCCAGAAATGTCTTAAGTCATGATGAAAGAACTATTCAGTGTTTCTTAATTTCCAAAGATTTCCCCTTTGGTATTGTTATCGACTTGGCGAAATACTCAAGGGATATTCTATTAAGATGAATTATAATGAACTTACTATTGTCTCATCGCATCACGACTAAAAACAAAATGTGGTCATTGAAATTTAGTGAGCTATGTTCAGTAGATATAAATTGTTACTATGTACATCGTTGATGCTGATTAAGAATTCAGATCAGATCATAAGAAGATTAGCAGCCCAAATTATTGTGTAGCTCCATTTTTGATATTTGAATATCCCAGAACAGTCAGCTATTTTTTTAACCAGTGAAGAGGTTATTTTTTATGGCACCAGAAAGTCAATTGAAAGCATAGAAAAGGTTACTCTTGAAGAAGACATTTTACAAACTGAAGTATGTATACAGATTTGGGAAACAGCTATTCAGTACTCCCTGCCTTTCAAAGATTTTCGTAACTGAATACAATCATTGATTAAACTTGAAACCAGTCAAATCTGCACAGAATAACTCTTCAAAAACTCACCATTTAGAAGTAACGTGAAACCTTGAAATATTCAGAATAAAAAAGTGGCTGTTTTACATCAAATGAAAACACTGTTGGTATAAAAAGCAAAAATTACCACATCAAAATATTTTTTTCGTGGAGATTCAATTTAATTAAAAGTTTCCATGTTGATTGTGTAATAAAATTCAATCATAAACCATCTGAACTTACATGTACGCCATGTCTTTAAGCCTAAATATTTACCAGAAAATAATGTGGGTTCACACTTTTACATCTCGTGTTATTTCAGTTGAAATATGTCTTGCATATTATCAAATATTTTCATTTCATTTAAGACTGTGGGTGTTTCTGGATATTTCTCTAATTCCTTGCTCAAATTATTTGTCTCAAAGCTTTATTCATCAACCTAATCCCGACAATGAAGTGAATTGAAAACCACCTCAACCAAAAGTTGATTGGATCAGATTTCGGAAGTAGTCGGATCATGCGTAAATGCCGAAAGTGGTCTAAGACAGAGAAGATGAAGGGTAAAAAATAAAACTGGACAGCTCTCCTTAATTGACTCCATTTAGAGCAAATGATTTTCATGTAAAAATGGTAAGTTTCGCAATGAAACAACATTAATCTGAGAATCACTGAGGTTCATGAAGCACAGGGTAGAATACATAAGCTTGTTCGGGGTTTAGTAACAACTTCACTTTTCTCCACCCCTCACCGAAACCAGAATCTTCAACATTCCATGTATCCACGTTAACCAGTAATTAATTTCATAGAAAACCGTGCAACCAAGTATGTAAGATTTTACTTTTTCATATAAGTTAACCAAAATATTCATTATATACTCAGATTTTAAATGAGCTACGTAGTTCAATTGACAAAAGCCGAAATTAATGAGAAATTGGACATTGAATTTATTCCCTTTAAAAAGACATCTGATGTTTTAAATATACACCAATAACATTATTTTACCGTTCACTTACACATCTTTAAGGAATCGCCGCCTATAATGATAAAATTGTATACACGTTAGTCTACTCAGAGTGGTGAATAGGGTTTACAGCGCATTGATCACTACACCATGTCTGTAGGCGTGAGTATAATATAATACTCGCCAATCGTGCATGTGGTCCGTTGTATGATCTCTAGCCAACGCATTCCTGGACCCTACCTAGCCGACAGTAAGCCTAGTAAAGTAGGCTGAAGCCTGAAGCCCTGTATTCCACTCGGAACGAGAAAGAATACAAAAATAGAAATACAAAACAAATCTGTGTTCTTTGAGCAGGATGGTTTTAGTTGCGGAGCCTTTATTGTCTTTCTAGACGACATATCTTCAGAGGAGACTTCCATGAAATAAGCCTATAGAATTCTCCACGGGTATATCATCCAACTCTTCCAGTACACTTGAAAGTGATTGGTTGTTTCTGAAGAAGCTGCAGTCAACAAACACATTGACACAGGTACGACTTACCAATCAGTAAAGAGTAACGTGAACAAAACGTCCACACTCAGATCAACGGATTAATCCCTACCTACACAAATGAACTAATGGGTGAGAAAACCTGCTGAAATAACCAGTCATTTCCAACATCACGTAGAGAGACCGCTAGTAAAGTCATGGAGAAATATAAAGTGTCACTTCATATTGATGTCTGCACTGAAGATGTTGTTGATCGTTTCAAAGTCATTGATGCATTCGCATCTATTAGGTGTTTATTCTCCGACTCAGCCAAAGCTCTTTTCGCTACTTTTATGTCTGCTTCCCTAAAGTGCAACAGTTAAAGGCTAGAAGTTTCAATTTACTCAAAAGTGATAGTTCTACAGCAAACACTTTTCATATGAAGAATATTATCTATCACACTTTTAGGATGTTGGCTTAAATTGTACACTTACTCAGGCCTGTAATTGTTTAACAGAATCAATCAACAAAATGAGGGATTGTACGACAGAAGACAAGTAACTTCACCATAAGAATCAACTCCTAACAAACTGATCAGTATCACTTCAAGATAATAAAAGTGATAAAATAAGATCGATATATGCTGAATAGTATTATTCATGAAGAGCAGCTCCCACAATGTTGTTCCGAAGATAGATTACATGATGATTCAGACTTCTTTAGAGGGCAGTTATTTGGTCAATCTTCAAAAGAGATGATATATCACAACGAATAATCCAGATACCGGGCATTTCTCTTAATACAACTTACATCGTAGTGATTTTCTTTATCAATCGAAATTTGACAGCTGCACATCAGGAGTCGCCTGAAATAGTTTACAAACTTAAGTCTACAATCCAGAGCAAGTGAGGTGGAAGCAAAGAAAGGTGAAAAACCACGTTTACTTCTCCGAACGCATTTCAAAGAGCCTGAAACTCATAACTCCCCAGACGTTTACTAGCAACACTTGTGGACACTTAGTCCATAATCCGACTACATTTACCAAGATCAATAAGCAAAGAAATCCAGCTTGACTTCGTTATTGTGGAATCCACTTCTATCAAACCAATTAAATACAGCATGTGTATACTCAAAGAAACCACATTGTTCCAATTATTACGTAATCACATATTCTCTTTTCTACTACTTTAATTTTATTGACCTACATGACTGATTACAACTCATTTCGAAATGCTTTCTTGCATTATCACATGATTATTCCCTTTGGGTTTCGAGTGCACAAAGTACTTTAGTAGGCCATCTCCATTTAATCCTGTTTTCTGCATTCTTCTTCACCTTGCTCCACGATTGCTCATAAGCTCGCATTTCCTCTTACCCGATCTCCTCCATGTTGTAATCGGATGCCTTATTTACCGCTTCCTATTTGAATTCCTATCCACTCTCAGACCTAAGGTGCAGAACGGAATAGTTGTATGTTCACTGACTTGTTAATCCTGTGTCTGAAGAGAAGCCTCTAGATGAAGTTTGCACATTTTATACTACAAATTATGTCACTTCTTCTTCTAACTAAGTCATCTCAAACTTTTGTTAAAGAATCCAAGTCATTCTGAGATCCAGTCTTCTGGATACTTCAAAGGTTTCTCATATCATATGCTTCCTTGTCTTGTGACTGGGATGTTTTACTTTTAATTCTTTATAATTAAACCGTGCTTTATCTCAGATATACTAGAATGCAGATTGTTGGATTAGTCAACAGCCTTCTTCCTGTCACTTCAGATAAGGCGGGAATGAAACTTGAAATATTTAAGCGACGGTGTTCAATTGGCAATCACAGTGATTTTGTTTAAACGCATCTCAGTGTCATAATAAGCCAATCAACAACCAGTGACATTTTTAAAATGACAATGAATAGCATCGTTGAGTTAATTCACTTACCCGCCATCACTAAGTAGAAAAAGAGAAGAAACAAGATATTGAGTCTATGTTGAATGCCCTAACAACGATGCTAGTCGAATGGGTGGCTTTGTTCCACAATGTGTAACATGCGACCTTGATGATAGCGCGAGCGCATTTTCATTCCTTGCCTTCTGAATGGAAGAAATAGCCTCAAACCAAACCTTCTCTCTCTCCTCGAGGCTTGGTATCAGCTAGTAAACTGGGGGCAGGAGGTTAGGCAGTGTTTTGCCCGGGAAGTGAACCCTGGACCACCGAGCCAGTAATTATAACAGATCCTATAATCTGAATGTTAATCGCCAACTCATTGAAATCTAATGCATTGCTTTCTTGAGGCTTCACTGGGAAGTCGTCACCAGTGGGCTCCAGCATGTCAAGATGAATCAGATGCTTGTCGGAGGCGCTATATCATGAGTCGACAAAATTAGTATTTTAGGCGTTACTGAATTCCAGTTCAAGTGGCTGAACGGTCAAAATGTTTGGTCTCGTAACCTGATCCCTGTTGGGGCGGTTGGAGTACACAATGAGAGAGTCCCAAAATAGGACGGAACATCCAGTTCCAACGATCTCTCTATCTCGTGTTGATTTATGAAAAAAACTTAACGATTGAGATAGGAATAGAATGAAGTGACCTTTCCATTGAAACAAAATAATAATACAAGCGTGGCGTGTGCTACTGACAAGCTTTTTAAGTAGTATATATATCATCTTCAAAAATATTGAATAGTAGAGGGAGGGATTTAATGGTAAAGAGAATAAGTGGGAGATTCCTGTTAGTGTACAACATGGAAGCAGTAAAGGTAGTGATCTTTTATTTAAATTCCTCCCGTCGATGTTGATTGGTGTTGACTGTTGTTGCTTTTGTTTGGTCATCTTAATCACCTCTGTTTTCTCCATGAACACAAAATACAAAGCTAAAATTAAGAATCGTCTAGGTCGAATATTTTGGCAAGTATTTTAATAAGGTGTCAGAGAGTTTAACAGCAAAGCCGCATCAGAAGTTTGAAGAAGGTCACCTTTTTCGCCTATCTAGGTAGCATCGTTTCAACGAAAGCTTGTGGCAGCACGAATGCAGATTTCAAAGCCATCCATGCATAATATGAAAGTCAAGACAGGCGTTCATTACTCAGAAAATAGTGTGGAGATCAATAGCACTCAACACAAGAGTCGAGGTCTCAATTTTCAACACCAGTGTCAGTCAGTTCAGTTCATCTGATCGATTCATAAGACTTGGTGTTACACAGAACGCATTAGCAACAGGCAACAGACTTTCACCTATAGCCGACTTCACAAATGGCTGACCATAAATGACGAGCAGCAAGAAACTCTGGCAAGGAAATGACTAAAAACCTGATGCTCAACAAATATTCAGAAGCAAAGTAAATGCAGTGAACTCACACTGCGACGTTCACTAGGTGGTGATATCGCACGCCAGGCCATCTAATAGGGAACCACGCGTTGGACGTGGGTTACAGGTTGACATCGAAGAAACTATGTGAGAATGAAACAAAAGCGCCTGTTGGCAAGAGTGTTGTCGGCTGAAGCAGACTAGAGAAAATAGAGTGAAAACTGCAGTTTGCTGCTGAAGCCACATGTTCCACCCTGTCGTGTATTTATGCTATTCAACTGATTAGTATTTAATTTCTGACTACTCTAACTAATAAGCTAAAATCACCTGAGGAAGTAATTAGCACTTTGTAAATCGTCTATTTATAATCATCAACTCAATATTAGTGAGAAGAAAAGAAGTTAAGTCACTAATGTAAAAATCGATAAGAACAACAACTTACTATCCGACAACAATTGGTAATCTGGTAAGTAAAATTGAAAACATTTCATAACTTACTGTGTGAATGTGTGAAATATAATAAAGTTGTTCTCATTAAAGATGGACAACGATTTTTAATATTACAAATGCCTAAGAGTTCACTAAAAGCAAATTCATTTGTAATGGGAAAAAGTCTTGCATATGGAATAAGTGATTACTGATTATTTAACTAATACTCCCTGGATACACGCCGATGCATTCTTCTATCGAACTGTGATGCGGACTACCTGTAAAGAGACGTGAGTGGTATGTAGGATGATTTTTTCGAAGGGCTGAATTATAGGAATTGTGGGTATTAGGATTAATTTCAGTTATTAGATTTCCTCGCGATCAGTGCGGTCCACCGTATCAAGGTGAATCGAGTGTTCATCGAAGGTATTTGTTGGAGTTGCACTATAACACCAATTGACAGAAACTAGAATTCACGGATGCTTGAGCTCCACCTCAAGTGGTTGAACGGCCAAATAGGTTAGTCTGTTAACATGAAAGTTCCACATTCAATACCTATTGGGATAGTAGATGCTCCCCGATGGACAGTCCCAAACTTGAACGAAACAGATGTCTAGTGCTTCCTGGTTTTAAACCATCTCTAACTTGTAGTGGTTCATGATGGAATCTAACATTCGGAGATTTTCTAAGAGGCAATGATAATCTGCATGCGGTCCATAATAAAGTTGATGGAGACGAAATGAAGAGTGAGGGTAGCAACTCTGGGAACAATTTGATGGGCGAAAGATACAAGCCACATACAATGATAGTAATTATTATTACCATAACTATTCGCCGAATGTAATTTCTGCTCTTACCAATCCCTTTCAGGTTTAGAGTTTGAAGTTCAGTCCTTTCGACATTCTGCCCAATTGATATCAGTATAATCGTTAACTGCTGTACAGCTGTCAGACGCGGAATTGTTGATGGCTGTATATTAGAGTATCATCTTCCTACCGCTGATCAACGAGGTCTTTACATGTTAAAATTCAAGTGTAGTTGGTAACTGTCAACCTAAGTTAAGTTCACCTGGTCTGGAATGGTTAGCAATGGAATCCAAGACGGACGTTTGATCTTTTTTTCGACTCACAAGCTGTATGCGCCTGCATCCACATGGAGTGATTACATTTCGAAACGGACTGAAACGCTTGATATATCGTTTCACTGATCATTAGGACACGAAGGGAAAAGGACAACGTCTTTTAGTGAGGGTATCGGTTGTTATTTTGAAATTCCTGTTGACTGATTAAATTGAATGGAAGGACTCGATCCTTGGTCAGTCTGCATCCTTACTGATAAAAAAAGAGTAACAACTGATCATTCACTAGTCTCATATTTCCTTAAATATCGTAAAATCAATCATCTTTACCCTACTGGTGTACTGTCTGACTGATTCCTTCCGTTAACTCAACAAATGAATTTATCACCAACATTTTTTATGGGGACTGTTTGCGTTCAACATGAGGAATGTCTTAATTCGCAAAACTGGTGCTACTGTGAATTGTTTAAAGATTGCAAAACGAAGGAGTTGTCATGGGAAAAATTCAGTCATTTATTCGGGCATATCACCATAAATTCACAAGGTGGAATATAAGTGAAATGCGGTCACTAAATGAGTATATATGTATATAATGTACGCAGAAGGGTTCCAGTGTCTT